>CM038793.1:164098208-164499868 GCA_021764765.1 Vicia sativa
AGGCAACGAGAGAGGATACCCTAAGGTGGGTGCATGTGTGAAAAGTGGGTTATGTTCAGATATTTTATCTTGATTATTAGTGATCTAGATTGATTGGGTTAATCTTGCCATACACGCCTAATTACTAGCAGTTAATATGTGCAGAAAGTAAATTGCGGAAATGTAAAGTGCGGAAAATAAGAGTCCTACGCTATTACATGGCTTTGGGGCAGATACATAATAGAGGTGCAGAAAGTAAAGGCAGAAAATAAAATCCTACGCTATTACAAAAATATCCTTGCGACCCATACATCGATTTCTAGAATTTAAATGCGAAAATAGAAGTAAATAAATGAAAGAAAATGTCTAAGGATAAGAGAGAGTACCTAAACCCTAATTATGAAAGAAAAATATTTTTGATATTTTTTTTGAAATCGATTTAGTTAAGAAAAACCTAATTTCTAAGTTTATTACCAATTAATTATGGAAAAATAATTTAAATTATGAGAAATATAAATTATTTTTATGTCAAAAATTAATTAAATGTTTAATTAACCTAAATCTGAAATTATTTGATTTTTGTGATTTTTGAAAATAGTTAAATTAATTTTGAAAAGAAAATTAAGCAAAATAGAAAATAAAGAAAATGTTAGAAGAGTTTCTAGAGGAAAAGTGGTAAAAAAATTGGATTTGGTTCCTACAAGGCTTGAACCCATGACCTGGAGGTCATGGGTTTAAAACTTTACCACTCCTCCATGCTGCATGTGGTGTTAGAACACGCCTCTAGTTGTTTTTATGTGTTACCTGCGTAAAAATAAAAAATTATAGAAAAAATTGCCAAAAGGCAGGTTCGAACCAGCGACCAGATAGAGGGAGGGACCAAACGCGCGCATGTGTTACCATTGGGGTGGTGATACATCCGTGTATCAAAGTGAAAGCATAAATATATATATGTGATTATTATTGCTGATTTCTGATTTTTTTTAACAGAACACACGCGTGGGACCCATGTATATTATGTAAGCCAATCAGATGGAGGAATATCGTCATGCCTACAGTCAGGGAGTCAACCCCGGAGTCCCTCACCAGAACTAGGGCTTCGATCGTCTTCTCCGGTCGTTCTACAACCTAAAAACCTGCAAAATCAACCAAAAAACAAAAACCAAATGTCCATATCAACTATATTAGACCCTACGATCACGATGGTAAGGTTTGTTTGTCCTAAAACTGCATGTATCGTGGAATCCGAAACTTCACTAAGCTCGTGCCCTAACAATGGAGTTTTGTGATTTATACGTCAAAACTTGCGAAACAATGGATCAAAGCTGCTCTAATAAACCTCATAAACACATTAGTATGGTTAAATTTCATTAAAACAAGATAAAATGCAAAATACGAATTCAAGAAAAATATGAAAACAGATGCTCATGGATAGCATGATTCAGCATGCTTTGGCCATGGATAATGATCCATTATTACCCTACTTGGAAACTTGGAAGGAAATTGGAATCCGAGTTTGCAATTTTCTTGAAACTTTTGAGAGCTTTTTATGGTTTGTGAGAGGCTAGGGTTTCATCCTTGAGACTTATGGATGTGTTATGTATATATAGAGGAGGAAATTAGGTTAAGAATTATGAAGGAATTACATGCCAATCAATGATAAAATATTTGATTTGGAAGAAAACCAAATATTTCCTTTTTGAGTCAATTTCAATCAAATCTCTTGCCAATCTTCATTATTTCGAAATAATCAGATCATTTGACTTGCTTGGACCTCAAGAATGAGAGAAAATCAACCTTGCACTTAATGTTTTGATTTTATATCCTTTATTTTAATTAAATTGGTTTTAAATGAATAAAAATCCAAAATAAATAAAAATAAAAGATAAAAAACGTGGCCTTGGGCTTGGAGGTTCTAATTCAGATAAGAAACAAGTTTGAACCAAGAAAAGTTAGGCCCATTTAGAAAACATTTGATTTCTTCAAGTATTTCTCTTTATGCACCTCCTCAAAAAAGCTCAACTTATACAATTTGTATCTTGCTTAATTTTAAACATTTTTGGATGTTTTGGACTTTTAAAAGCTCAAGATGTCCTCTAAACAACCCTTTAGGTTTCATCTTCATTGAAGTTTCCATACTCATGAACACTTCTTTTCAAAAAGATGACTTTTTGTTGACTTTTAAAAAAGACATGTAATGTTTTGATCCATAACTTCCAAATGAAGCATTTCTAGCCAAAGCTTGTGAAACATGAAGTTGTAGATAATTGAATTTCCTTCAAAATGAGCTTTGGTGGAATTTTTTGATAAAGTATGTGAAAGTTATGCTTGGTCAAAGTTTTGTTGACTTTTATCTAAAAACCTAATTTAGAATGACTTTTGATCAAATCTTGAATTTTCTTGATGAATCATGATCAACCCTTGATTAAATGATGAATATTACTTTAAAATATTAATGTTGACCAAAAATTATGAACTTTGGTGTATGTTAACCACAATTGACTTTTGTCCAATACTGGTGATTCTCGACCATCGAGCAATTGGATAAGCAAATTTGACTTGTGAGGCTTGAAACTTGACATAGTGATCCCTTGGAACATAGGATGAGGTATGATGACCACTTGAATTATTAGAAATCCATCTAGACTTGAGAATAGAGAAACCCTAGTTTGGATTGATTGCTTAGGAGAGGGTTTTTCTTGTCAACCCTTGTTAAATCCTTGAGTATGGAGTTGTGAATTGTCTTGAGAAGTGGGAGGGAAAATTTTGGGGTATGACAGTTTCCCCTGTTCAATCTTCTTGTGCCGGAAGGGTTGGATTGGTAAGCTTGCCTTTCGTGACCTGAAGGTAGAAGATGATTGAACACTCGAGTACACCTAAAAATTTGCACTCGCTGTTGTATGGAATGGGATCGTCAATTGACGATGTGCTGGAATAGGCTTATAGATTCCATCTGGAGAAGCTGATGCTGGGGAGCGAGTCGTACGCTAGACTCTGTATTTGTCTTTTGGATGAGAGAAAAACCATAGATGGGCTTAAAGAGGCCATCCAAAGAGGTTGATAATAAGAGAGAGTCAGAATAAACCTTCGTCTTGGCTATTCTTGTGATGAATAGTTATCAGCATGCAGATAATTTTCCCGTCTTGTTTCAGGTGTTAATCCATGTTGCCTGGAAATAATTCGTATGGTATTTCAGATAGTTCTCCCGTCTTATTTCGGGTATTAATCTTTGACCTTCCGTTTGGACAATAGCTTTTACCTGCTGGGGAAATAAAATCTTGACAGGATATGGTTAGTTCTATGCAGATTATGATGCATGCGAGTGTATGACAATGTTATGAATGAGATATGCACACATTATGATTTTATGAATAATGTATGAATGTAGATGTTGTGGTATTTCAAAACATATCCATCTTGAAGAAGATAGGAATGTTATGCTAGAGATCTTTAATTTCCGTTTGGGGATGAAGTTGTTGAGAACCCTGGCTAGGAAATAAGAGAGATTCAGACTCCTCCATTGCACTATTTGACCAAGTTTTGAGTCTGGATATTACTGCTGTTAGGGGAATGATGTGGTATGGAATAACCTGTTACTGCTTGGAGACTGATGTAATTGGTTGATGTGTGACTACTCGGGGACCAATGTAACATGCAGAAGTTGATAGGATCACTTGCTCGGGGGCTAAAGTGATGAAGTTGATAGGATCACTGCTCGGGGACTAACGTGGTGAGGTTGAAACTAATAGGATCACTGCTCGGGGACTAACATGGTGAAGTTGATAGGATCACTGCTCGGGGAATAACATGATGAGGTTGAAACTGATAGGATCACTGCTCGGGGACTAACGTGATGAAGTCGATATCGATAAGATCACTACTCGGGGACTAATGTGATGAGGTTGAAACTGATAGGATCACTGCTCGGGGACTAACGTGATGAAGTCGACACTGATAGGAATACTGCTCGGGGACTAATGTGATGAATTTTGATGGGATCACTGCTCGGGGACTAACGTGATGAATTTGAAGCTGATGAAGCTGATAGGATCACTGCTCGGGGACTAATGTGATGAAGTTGATAGGGTTTGTAACACGGTGGGAGAACTGACTTGTTTGTTTTGTGTTTTCAAATGTTGCGAATAGCAATAGTCGCCACTGACTTTTCTTTTATCCAATTAAGGGAAGGTGGAAAGAACAGGAAAAGACCTTCGTTAGATTCTGAGTACGGGAGGCAGTTATGAAAAGGGAAGGTGTTAGCACCCTTTCCATCCATAGTTATCTACGGGCTCTTAATTGCTTAGCTCACTTTATAAATTACTTTTGTGTGTGTGTGTTTGAAAAGATGTTTTTGAAAAGGCATTTCGCTTTGATTTCGTAATGATTCACGCTGGAATGTATATGAAGTGTTTGGAAATGTTTTGTTTTGGAAAGGACTTTGTAATGATTCACGCAGGAATGTATAAAAAGCGCTTTGAAAAGTTTTGAAAAAAATGTGAGGTGTAAAGAGTATTTTGATTGAGCAAGTAAAAGAGACTTATTTTACCCACTCAAAACAGCCGTTTCTGTGTTATGTTGCTTTCCTTTAGGATAAGGCTATCCATACCATTGGTTGATAGGTGTTAGTGTTTTGGTTGGCATTAATTTTGGTAAAACTAGGCTTTAGCAATGTCATGATAAATGTCATGACATTCAGAGATTGAAGATAAATCCTATCTGCTAAGGATGTTAAAAGACATTTCAGGCTGGAAGATAAAGGCATCTTTGGAAATTCTGAAAAGATCGATGTCATAACGGATGTTATGACATTGATGTGACATTATGCAGAATCATTTTTCTGAGACATTTCGGAAGTTTGTTGTTTATTTTATGTTTTGTTATTAAAAGCATGCTCACGTGGCTGCTAGGTTAATCTTGATTAAACCTAAATTGGTTGTTGAAAAGACCATGTTTTAGGATTAAATTAAGTGAACCCTAGCTATCTTTATGGAAGCCAAAGAAGTTTCGGGCTTCTATAAAGGAATTCAACCACAAGCTGTCTGCGCCTCCAAAATTTATTGAAGAGATAGCAGATTGTTTTTGTGTCTTTGTTAGGAGAGTTAACAGTTGTATTGTGTAATTCTAGTTTCTCTTGTGAGCCAAGCAACTATCAATTGATAAGTGCATTGGACTAGGATTTGTTTGTAAGGTAGTTTATCACTCAAATCTTTGAAGCACAGTGTTTGTCTCTTGATTGAAAGCTTTGAGCGAGATCAAGATAGTTTATTGACGTGTCTTCACAATTCAATTATTCAATAGGTTGATATCACTGTGATTGAGGAGGCAGTAGGAACTCGGATCTAAGTAGGACTTAGGTTGAAGTTGCATTGGGTAGGTTTTATGTGAAGGAGATAAACTGGTTGGTTTATTCCTGAATTAATTCTACTAATAGTGAATTTCCTCCCTGGCTTGGTAGCCCCCAGATGTAGGTGTAGTTAGACACTAAACTGGGTAAACAATTTATTATGTTCTTTACTGTTATTTATATTTACTGTGTGAATTATTAACAGCGTGTCAGATAGTGTGTCATAACATTCTCTGTGACATCACGTATCTGCTGCCAGGAATTTCAATAGGTAATCTTATTTGTTGGATGTGAAAGGGACATTCGAAGGGACATCGGATGGTCATAGAAGGCAACAATTGAGGGACGAGATCATGTATCTGTAGGCAACATCGAGGGTCATTGAGGGACTGTGATCTTTGTATCGAAGGGACTCTGATGATATATTTGTAAGCGTCTTAGCTAAGATATCCCCACGTTGGAGGGACATGACCGTTGTTCGTAAGGCAACAAGAGAGGATACCCTAAGGGGGTGCATGTGTGAAAACTGTGTTGTATTCAAATATTTATCTTGTGATTAAGGTTAGCTACGTTGATTGAATTAATCTTTCCATACACGCCTAGTTACTAGCAGTTAATATGTGTAGAAAATAAATTGCGAAAATGTAAGGTGCGGGAAAGTAAAACCCTAGACTATTACATGGCTTTGGGGCAGATACATAATCAGGAGTGCGAAAAGTAAACTCTAATTAAACTATTACATCCCATGAGCAGTTACATGATATTGGAAAAAGAATGTGTGAGAAAATAAACCTAACTATTACAACCTGGAAACAGTTACAATAATCGAAAAATATTACGAGAAGGATCGAATTGTAAATAAGAGAAAATAATGTTAGTAAAAAAAGATTTTTAAGTTAGAAAAAAGGTTTTAGGGTTAGTAAACCTATTTGAATGTAAAAAATATTTTTTGAGAATTTTCTGGATTAATTTGATCTGGAAAAAGTGATTAAAAGGTTAATTTTCGATTAATTAACAATTAACTGAAATAAAGATGAAAAATAATATATTTTTTTATGTCAAAAATTAAATTAAAGTTTTTCTAACCTAATTATGAAAAAAAATATTTTTTACTGATTTTCTAATGTGTTAAAAAAAATGTTTGAAAAGAAATAAATTAGGATATGAAAATAATAGAAAAATAGGTTAGTTTTAAGAAAGTGTAAAAAATATTTGTGGGAGCCAAGGTTCGAACCAACGTCCTCTAGGATACACACGCGCCTTCCTTACCAACTGAGCCAACCTGCTTTGGTGTTAGAAATACGGAACAATGAGATTATAAGCGAAATTAAAAACTAGAAATATTTAAAAAAAGCAAAACGCGCGCAGGGTCGTCTTCCCCATTCTGAACCAGGGTTTTACCCACGGATTTTTGGTCGAAGCTAAAGCCTACAGTGACGGCTTCGTCCGTCACTATATCACCTGCAAATTTCATAAATCCAGCAAACATGATATAAATTAATTAGGAAACCATGGTTCGATTGCAAATTGTCTCGTGAGTTCAATGGTATCACTCGTTTGGTCCAATTTTGCCTTGAACAAAAAGCCCTAATTCTGAGCTATGCACCCTAGCAATGTTAACTCATGATCCATGCACTTAAAACTCAATCAAACGGTTCAGATTGTTTCGAAACATCATCATAAACACGAATATGCAATCAAATTGTATTAAAAAAATGCATGAATCAATGACATCGATTTTGAAGTTTTGAAAGCAAACCGTAATCGTGTTCTTACGATTCTGGGCGTCTGAATGCTTGGTAATGATATGGAACGAATCGAGAACCTCCGGAATGTGTTGGAATGCTTGGAATGCCTTGAATTGGTGCAAAATTGTGGCTGTAAGTTACATGACACACAGTTTTTGAAGCTAGGTTAGGGTTCTTGGTGTAAAAATTCTTTTCTTGGGTTTAGAAACCCTATGAATTTATAGAGGATGGATCCAGGTTGAGAATTGATGAGAAAATATATCCCATTCAATGGGAAAATATTTGATTTGTCAATCTTTTCAATTTTGATCAAATATTTCCAATCTTGTACCAATCTCTTGCCAATCACTCAATTTCGAAATTTTGGCCATTTAATAGGTATCTAGGACCTCAAGAATGTCAAATATTCAGCCTTGCATTGATTGATTTATTTTTGCTACTTTATTTTAATTAAATGGACTTTTAATGAATAAAAAATCAAAAATAAATAAAATAAAAAGCTCAAGGGCGTGGCGTTGGGCTTGGAGGTTCTAATTGAGATTAGAAACAAGTTTGAATCAAGAAAAGTTAGACCCATTTAGAAAAATTTTGATTTTCTCAAGTATTTCTCTTTATGCACCTCATCAAAAATGTTCAACTTGCACAACTTGTATCCTGCTCAATTTTTAACATTTTTGTGTGTTCTTGAATTTTTAGAAATCTCAAGATGTCCTAGAAACATCCCTTTTGGTTTCATATTTATTGAAATTTCCATGTTCATGAACACTTCTTTGCAAAAAGATGACTTTTTGTTGACTTTTAAAAGGACCTGTAATGTTTTGATCCAAAACTTCCAAATGAAGCATTTCTAGCCAAAGTTTGTGAGACATGAAGTTGTAGAGAACTGAATTCCCTTTAAAATGAGCTTTGATGGAGAAATTTCTGATAAAGTATGTGAAAGTTATGCCTGGTCAAAGTTCTGTTGACATTTGTCTAAAAAACCCTAATTTAGAAACTTTGACTTTTGATCAGATCTTGACTTTCCTTGATGAATCATGATCAAACCTTGATCAAATGATGAATATTACTTCAAAATATTAATGTTGACCAAAAATTATGAAGTTTGACTGTATGTTGACCACAATTGACTTTTTGTCCAATACATTTGATTTTCAACCATATGAGCAACTAGATGAGCAAATTTGGCTTGTAAGGCTTGAAACTTGACATGGTGATCCCTTGAAGCATATGGTGAGGTATGATGACCACTTAGAGCACTGGAAATCCATCTTGACTTGAGAGGAGCAAAACCCTAGTTTGGATTGATTGCTTAGGAGAGGGTTTGTCTGGTCAACCCTTATGAAATCCTTGAATATGGAGTTTGTGGATTGTCTTGAGACGTAGAAGGGCAAATTTTGGGGTATAACAGTTGCCCCTGTTCAATATTCTTGTACCGTAAGGGTTAGATTAACATGCTTGCCTTTCGTGACCTGAAGGTAGAAGATGATTGAACACTCGAGTACACTTGAAAATTTGCACTCACTGTTGTATGGAATGGGGTCATCAGTTGACGATGTGCTAGAATGGGCTTATAGATGCCATTTGGAGAAGCTGATGTTGGAGAGTGAGTCGTATGCTAGACTTTGTATTCTTCTTTTGGATGAAAGAGAAATCAGAGACGGGCTTAAGATGCCATCCGTGGCGGTTGATAATAAGAGGATCAGAATAAACCTTCGTCTTGGTTATTTGTGAGATGAATATTTGTCAGAATGTAGATAGTTTTCCAGTCTTGTTTTGGGTGTTAATCTATGATTTGTTGTTTGGAAATAATTTGCATGGCCGCTCAGATAGCTCTCTCGTCTTTTTTCAGGCATTAATCTTTGACCTTCCGTTTGGAAAATAGCTTTTACCTGCTGGGGAAATAAAATCTTGAAAAGATATGGTTAGTCCTATGCAGATTATGATGCATGCGAGTATATGACAATGTTATGAATAATGTTATTATGATATATGCACATGTTATGACTTTTATGGATAATGTGTGAATGTAGATGTTGTGGTATTTCAAAACATATCCATCTTGAAGAAGATAGGCACGTTCTACTGGAGATTTTTGATTTCCGCTTGGCGATGAAGTTGTTGAAAATCCTGGCTGGGGAATGAGAGAGATTAGAATTTCTCCGATGCACTATCTGACCAAGTTTTGAGTCAGGATATTGCGGTTGTTGGGGAATGATAATCATGGAGATACTCAAATGAGGATCTTGTGTAAAGACCTTGCTGGGGATGATTATATCGTCCATAGACCCTACTGGGGGACAATATGATATGGCATAACCTTGTTCTTGCTTGGAGCCGATGTAATGTGGTGAAGTTGATAGGATCACTGCTCGAGGACTAACGTGATGAAGTTTGAAGCTGATGAAGCTGATAGGATCACTGCTCGGGGACTTACGTGATGAAGTTTGAAGCTGATGAAGCTGGTAGGATCACTGCTCAGGGACTAACATGATTAATGTAGAGGATCATTGCTCGGGGACTAACGTGATAAAGTTGAAGATGATGAAGTGTTGGAACACTGTTGGGAGGAGATGATAATGTAATACTTCGTTGTAGAAGATTTGTCTTTGTATGGAGAACAATGGCTCTGTGGGTATTGATGATCCTGTGGATGTATTTCTTGTGAAAGTTACTTTGTGGGGATGTATTGGTGACTTTAGTCGTCATCTCAATTCCTAGAGCCTGTAGTAATTACTGTTTCTTTTCGTTGTTCATATGTTTGTGAATAGATGCTTATTGTCAGATGCATATAATCATTCAAAGCAGTCATTGGACTTTATGCAAACAAAACAATAAAATTTGGAACTGGAAAAGAGAAATTTGGATTGAATTTGAAAAGTGGCCTATAGTCAGGCTGTTTGTATACAAGAGACAGATATCCTAGTAAGAGAAAATTGTCAGAATAGTAAAAAGCTATGTGGAAACAATCTTGTCGAGTTTCAACTATGCTATTGCTCATATATTTTCGACTATCTCATCTCCTTACTGTCAGAAGAAAGTGATTGAACTGATTTGCACCATTCGAATCTTGAAGCTGATAGTAGGTGATTTGGATGAAACATAGTCGTACGCTTAAATCCCTAACTTTTGCCTAGACTTCCCTTTTGGGTTTTCAGTCTATCGGGATACCCTTTTTTGCCTAAGCCACCTTTGCAGGTTTTCGACTTGCTGGGTGTACATTTTTTGTATATATATCCTTAACTTTTGCCCAAACCTTTTTGGTTCGCCAGGATGCCCTTATTTTTGCCTAGGCCAGTCAACCTAGTGGGTCTCGTTTAGGTGTAGTATTTTTTGATTGTGTCTGCATTCATAGGGTGCGGGAAGTCTTCTCCATCCATGGTTCTTAGTATCATAGCTCCGCCAAAAAATACTGTTTTGACTACAAACGGTCCATCATAGGTGGGAGTCCATTTGCCCCTGGGTTCACCTTGTGGAAGAATGATGCACTTGACTACTAGATCATCGACTTGGTAAAATTGGTGCTTGACTTTTTTATTGAATGCTTTGATCATTATCTTCTGGTATATTTGTCCATGGAAGATGGCTGCAAGCCATTTTTCGTCGATCAAGTTGATTTGGTCGAGGCGAGTCTGAACCCATTCGTATTCGTCTAACTCTGCGTCCTGGAGCACTCTAGTTAAGGGTATATCTGAACCTCTACGGGTAGGACTGCTTCCATGCCATATACGAGAGAGATGGGGGTTTCCCCTTTAGATGTTCGTACTATAGTGCGATAACCGTGGAAAGAAAATGACAACATCTCGTGCCAATCCTTGTAAGTCAATGTCATCTTCTGTATGATCTTCTTGAGATTCTTGTTGGCGGCTTCCACTGCATCGTTCACTTTTGGCCGATATGGAGAAGAGTTGTGATGCTTAATCTTGAACTGCGTGTAGAGTTCGGTAATTATTTTGTTATTGAGGTTGGTTCTATTGTCTGTGATAATCTTTTCGGGGACGCCGTATCGGCAGATGAGATTATGCTTGATGAATCGAGCCACAACATTCTTGGTAACAGATGCGAACGAGGTTGCTTCTACGCATTTAGTGAAGTAATCAATGGCAACAAGGATGAAACGATGTACATTGGAAGCGGTGGGTTTGATCTCTCCAATCATGTCGATGCCCCACGTTGCGAAAGGCCACGCAGCAGTCAGAACATTCAATGGAGCTGGAGGTATGTGCACTCTGTCTGCGTATATCTGGCATTTGTGACAAGATCGAACATAGCGGTAACAATCAACTTCCAAGGCAGACCAATAGTAACCTGTTCTTAGAATCTTCTTAGCCATTGTATGTCCACTGGAGTGGGTACCAAATGCGCCTTCATGTAACTCTTCCATGATTCGCTCTGTTGTTTTCTGATCTACACAACAGAGTAAGCACAAGTCGTGATTGCGCTTGTATAAGATGCCATTGTTGAGAAAGAATTTGGAGGAGAATCTTCTTAAGAACTTCTTGTCATTGATAAATGCCTCTGCGGGATATTCCTGAGCTTCGAGATACTTTTTCACTTTGTAGAACCAAGGTTTCTCTTTTGTTCCTTCGGTATCAAGTTCACAACAGTATGATGGTTCGTCTAGCCTTTCAATGATAATTTGGGGAGCTTTGTTGTCCCATCTAAACTTGAACATAGATGACATGGTAGCTAATGCGTCTGCCAATTGATTCTCTTCTCGTGGAATGTGATTGAAAGTGATTTCTTCGAAGTAAGGGATCAGACTCAAAACATGCTCTCGATATGGAACGAGATTCGGATGCTTCGTATCCCAATCGCCTTTAATCTGACTGATCACTAAAGTTGAGTCTCCGTACATTTGTAAGAATTTGATTCTTAAGTCAATAGCAGTTTTGATACCCATGATGCACGCTTCGTATTCGGCCATGTTGTTGGTGCAGCTGAAACATAGTCTGGCGGTAAAGTCGTGTGTCCGCCTGTAGGAGATGTAATGATGGTGCCAATAACATTGCCAAGTTCATTTTTTGCGCCATGAAAGACCATGGTCCATCGGGATCCTGGTTTAGGTCCTTCGTCTGGTCCAGGTTCTTCGCAATCAACGACTAACATAATACCCTCGTTTGGAAACTCAAAATGCAAAGACTGATAGTCAACTATGGCTTGATGAGCCAAATAATCGGCTACTATACTTCCTTTGATCGCCTTCTTAGTAGTATACTGGATGTCATATTCAGTCAAGATCATTTGCCATCTTGCTATTCTTCTAGAGAGAGCAAGTTTCTGGAATATGTATTTTATCGGATCCATCTTAGAAATCAACAAGGTAGTGTGAGTCAACATATACTGTCTTAGTCGGTGAGCAGCCCAAGCCAAAGCGCTACAAGTTTTCTCAAGCTGTGAGTATCTTATTTCACAGTCGGTAAACGTTTTACAAAGGTAGTATATTGCATACTCTTTTCGACCAGACTCGTCATGTTGCCCCAACACACATCCCATTGAGTTCTCTAATACTGTTAAGTACATGATGAGAGGTCTTCCTTTGATAGGTGGCATCAGGATAGGAGGATTTAGTAGGTACTCCTTTATTTTTTCAAAAGTTGTCTGGCAATCATCGTTCCATTCCACTACTTGATCTTTCTTCATTAACTTGAAGATTGGCTCACAAGTAGCAGTTAAATGTGCAATGAATCTGGAAATATAGTCCAGTCGTCCCAAGAAACCTTTGACTTCCTTCTCGGTACGGGGAGCTGGTATTTCCTGAATAGCTTTAACCTTGGCAGGGTCAACTTCAATATCTTTACCACTGACAACAAATCCCAGGAGTTTACCGGATTTGACTCCAAAGGTGCACTTGTTAGGATTAAGTCTTAGTCTGTATTTCTTCAGTCTATCAAACAGCTTTCGCAAATGATCAAGATGTTCTTCTTCAGTTTGTGATCGAGCTATCATGTCGTCGACGTAGACCTCTATCTCGTGATGAATCATGTCATGGAATAGAGCTACCATGGCACGTTGATATGTGGCGTCAACGTTTTTCAGTCCTAACGGCATGACTTTGTAACAAAATGTGCCCCACTATGTAACGAAAGTAGTCTTTTCCATGTCTTCGGGAGCCATTTTGATCTGGTTGTAACCGGAAAAAACATCCATGAAGGAGAAAACCTTGTGTTGAGCGGTGATATCAACTAGGACATCAATATGTGGAAGTGAGAAATCATCTTTCGGACTTGCTCTGTTCAGATCTCGGTAGTCCACAGACATGCGCACTTTACCATCCTTCTTAGGTACGGGCACCACGTTCGCAACCCACTGTGGATAAGAAGTAACGGCTAGGAAACCGGCATTGAACTGTTTCATAACTTCGACTTTGATTTTCTCAGACATCTCAGGACGCATACGACGAACCTTCTACTTCACAAGGAGAAAACCTTCTTTCGTCAGTAGTCGGTGTACTACAATGTCAATGTCTAAACCTGGCATGTCTTCGTAGGACCAAGCAAAAATCTCGATACAATCTCGCAGCATCTGGACCAATCTTTCTTTGACATTGCTCTCAAGACCTGCACCTATCTTGATTTCCTTTCTGTCTTTGTCAGTACCTAGATTCACAACCTCAATTGGCTCCTCGTGTGGCTGTATAACCTGTTCTTCCTGTTGTAGTAGTCTGACAAGTTCTCCTAGCACTTCACAATCTTCCTCACCTTCCTCTTGGGCTTGGTAGATCGGATTATCGAAGTCATATTTAGCAATAGCAGAATTGTTATCGACGAGATTCGCAGTGAATCTGCAGTGTATCACATGGGTGTGTGTAAGAACACATAGCTTTTTGAAAGGGTGATAAAGTAAAAAGAAAGAAAAGAGCACAATATTTGAATGCAAAAGTCCAATGATTTTATTGAATGAAAATATGCAAATGACAAATAATAACCCTCACAAACGAGCCGTGGGTCCCCGGGCAAGGCACTAGGCTTAAAGTATATTGTTCGAAACATAAAAAATAGAAAGCATAACAGAAAAAGAAATTACTTCTGTCTAAAGGAGATTGATATAACATCTTCAGTCTTCCAATTCTTGGATCCGTAGTCTGGAGTTGGGAAGATCCAATTGTTGATGTCGAAGTCGTCGTCGTCGTCTTTTATAGCATGGACTCCACTTTTGTTGATGTGGAAAGGAAGTTTTCCGACACGTTCGCGGTGTATCATCTTCTGACCTTTGATAGTGAAGCCTAAACCAATCTTGTCAGATTTGAATGGAAAATCGGGGAGCTAACCCCAAATAGTACAGCCTCCTTCTTCAAACACAACTTTGGTATCTTTCAATGAGGCCATCTTTGGTGGAACTCTAGTAACTTCAGGAGTGACGGGAGAGTCAACAGGTGATAAGTGCCAAAATTTAGTTATTTTGTATTTACATTTTGTGGTACTTATCCGTTCTTTTGTTGATATTTAGTTGAATAATCCCGACTTTTTGTTGTAAATACATTTTATTGCGTTTTGTGTACATAAAAGAATAATTGAGTTTTTGTGTAAATATTGTATCACTTGATAGTTTTTCATCTCTTTTTTAGGTATTCATTCATAATTGGAGCATTGAGTAATAAAGTGTCGAAGACACGACTTCAAACACATGATTTTGAGTAATAAAAGAGAACACATAAAGCAAAGAATGAGTTTTTCAAATATTTCAAATCATTAATTTGATTGATATTTATTCATGATTAGATAGAGCATTGAATAAGCTTTCCAATGCTTTAAATCGGCGCAATTCGATTCTGGTTCTCAAGTTATGGCAAAAATAAGATGTTGATTTTTTTTGGAACAACACAGACTGCGCTTAGCGCCAAAAGACCAGGCTAAGCGCGCCCTGCGATTTCTGAAATCTTTAAAAGGGGATGAAAACACATTTTTAGGTTATGGGTTGCGTAAGTCCCAACACCATCAACATCATTTTTTTGATAGATTTGCTTAGAAAACAACATTGAAGCTTGCATTTGGATGATCCGGAGTCGAATCCCTCGTCGATTGGTGTTGACAAGCCAAGAAATGTTTGGATCCTCTTATTCTCCTCTCTATGTATTTCTCTATTTGTTGGGTTTGTATGTATATTTACCTTGAACTCATGTATATTTGTCGCCCTTGGAGTTGTATAAAGTTTGCTTTATGAATCTTTCTTTGGGATTGTCTTAGGTTTTTACTCTATGTTAGGGGTTTGAGCTTTGCTAGAGATAGATTGCTTAGATTCTTACCTAGGATGGTTATCTGTTAGTTTCTTAATGCTAGAAATGGGTTTAGAGCTGACATTCACTTAAATATCTGATCTTAATGCCTCTGCATTGGTGAAGTATGCCAGAGATGGGTATGGAGGTGACCCAGTTGACTTTTGGTTGTCGAGGTATGCTAGAAATGGATATCGAGGTGATCCAGGAGGATTCTCAATTTGGGTTAGAAATATCTTAGGTTGTGAGAGGTATGTGATGACACGGACGGGTATCGTAGGCTGAGTATAACTAGACGGCAGATTTAAGTCTGTGACAGGTAGTGTGCATTCGTTCCAGACAAGTTGTCTATCTTTTGTACTTTTTGTTCATTTACTTTTTGTCTTTTATTTTTAGCCTATTTAATCCCAAACTCATTAACGATAGAATTTTCGAACGACGAATCAATAACCATTCTCTGTGGACACGATACGATATAACCTAACTGGTATCTATCACCCAGTAAAAATAAATACTTTACTTTTTACTTACCGCTTAATATCGCCGCAACAAAATGGCGCCATTGCCGGGGATTGGTTTTATTGTTTCTGTATTGCGATAATTCCGTTGTATTTGATTTTTGTAATTATTGTAATTGTTGTATAGGTTTTGTATATGAACTTGTATATGTTACATGTACATGTTGTGTGTTTACTTTCCATACTTATACATATTTGTGATTTTCTTAGCTTTCATATGATGTTGTTAATTGTCTCGTACTCGTAACATTTGTTGTGTGGTTGTTAGGACACTTTCTTTAGGTTTCCACGGTGTGGCAATTCCATGGCATGACGAGAGGAGGTTACTAGTGCTCGCACAATAAAGGCGTCGAGCTTATGACATAAAACAAGCATGTTTGTTTATGTTTGTTTATGTGTGTGGTGACTTGTGTTTTAACAAGTTGAAATAAGACTTGTTCTTAATTTTAAATCTTCACTTTTTAACTTGTTAATTCATTGTCACCAAGTTTCCGTATCGTAATTTTCTTTTGTTTCGTACGTAAATTGTGTTTTTCTCGAGCTTGTCGTGTTTAGCATGAGGAGTTTTGTTGGTTGTAAATATTATAAATTTTGTTTTTCTAATTCTTTTGTTGTTGTTTGGACTCAAATTTTGGTCTGGTAACTTGAAGATTTTTGAGGTGATTTTCCGAGTTTGATCGTTTCAACTCGCGGATGTATGGTAATGATAGTTTTCAAAGTTGGTACATGTCAAGTGTTTATCACTTTCTATAGAATAACATGTTTAGGAAATTTATCATTTGTATAATTACCATACTATTCATTCTTTTGCATTACTTGCTCATGAATTGAATCACTTTAGTACCATTTTTAACCATAAATGTGAGGAAACTTTCCATTGTTTACATATGAGAGTCCACATTCTTATTTTAACTGGATTTTATTATGCTTAATCTTTTGTTTTGTGTTGATTGTATGATTGCAAGAAAATGATCAAGGAATTTTGTTGATTTTGAGCATAACTACCTTGGCCAAATATTCAATTCACCTTGTGAGTGTGTGAACGTTTGTTTTCCCCTTTGAACTTTTATCAACATCCATATTTATTTGAACTTGATGCTTGTCTATGAGTATCAATTCACTTTTTTATGGATGTTGATTTCTTTGTTTCTTGAACCCTCAACTATATGTTGTTGTATGGATTTTTATCTTGCCTTAGAAAGTAGGGAGTATTCACACATTAATATTGGTTGAATTCAAGTAGGGGAGAGAAATATTTATATACTTATATTGTGGTTGGTATGAGATTAAGAGGGAAAAAATTGAAAAAGAAAGACTAGAAAAAGAAAGAAAAAAGAGAAAAGCTTTGAAAAAGAAAAAAAAAGAGTAGGAATAATATTATGTTAATAAGTGAGGTGTGTTTTGTGTGAAATTTGTGAGGAGGAATAAGTTTGATTGAAATTATATTGTTTGGAACTTTGTGAGTTGATCACTCTCTTAGGTTTCGGCAAGTTTTTGTCTCGATTAGCTTTAGGACTTATCACTTGTTTGTTAACCAAACCACATTACAACCTTGAAAAGCCTTTGTGATTCTTGCATTTGTATTTTCAATACGTTTTTGGATGAATGCATAATTTAGTCTTTTGTATCCCTCACCTTTGTGTGTTCTTCATCTACCGATGAATTTTTGCTAGGTGTGATTCATGATTGAGCTTGTATTGTTGTAGTATAGTTGTAAGTTTGTATTTTTCGTGTACATTTTTCGTTTGAACCATACATTTGTTTTCCGTTTTCAAAACTTGTTGATTCGTGATTATTTGATTATCATTCTTTGTTTCTTTGAGTTATTTGACTTTGTTTGAGGACAAATAATGTGTCAAGTTGGGGAGAGTTGATAAGTGCTAAAATGTAGTTATTTTGTATATACATTTTGTGGCACTTATACGTTTTATTGCGTTTTGTGTACATAATAGAATAATTGAGTTTTTGTGTAAATGTTGTATCATTCAGTAGTCTTTCATCTCTTTTATAGGTATTCATTCATAATTGGAGCATTGAGTAATAAAGTATCGAAGACACGGCTTCAAACACATGATTTTGAGCAATAAAAGAGAACACATAAAGCAAAGAATGAGTTTTTCAAATATTTCAAATCATTAATTTGATTGATATTTATTCATGGTTAGATAAAGCATTGAATAAGCTTTCCAACGCTTCAAACCGGGTGCAATTCCGAGTTACGGTTTTCAAGTTATGGCAAAAATAAGATGCTGATTTTTTTCAGAACAGCACAGATCGCGCTTAGCGCCAAAAGACCAGGCTAAGCACGCCCTGCGATTTCAGAAATCTTTAAAAGGGGATAAAAACACATTTTTAGGTTATGGGTTGGGTATTTTTGAGTCCCAACATCATCAACATCATTTTTTTGATAGATTTTCTTAGAAAACAATGTTGGAGCTTGCATTTGGATGATCTGGAGTCGAATCCCTCGTCGATTGGTGTTGACAAGCCAAGAAATATTTGGATCCTCTTCTTCTCCTCTTTATGTATATCTCTATTTGTTGGGTTTGTATGTATATTTACCTTGAACTCATGTATATTTGTCGCCCTTGGCGTTGTATAAAGTTTTCTTTATGAATCTGTCTTGGTGATTGTCTTAGGCTTTTACTCTATGTTAGGGGTTTGATCTTTGCTAGAGATAGATCGCTTAGATTCTTACCTAGGATGGTTATCTTTTAGTTTCTGAATGCTAGAAATGGGTTTAGAGGTGACATTCACTTAGAGTATCTGATCTTAATGCCTCTGCGTTGGTGAAGTATGCAAGAGATGAGTATGGAGGTGACGCAGTTGACTTTTGGTTGTCGAGGTATGCCAGAAATGGATATTGAGGTGATTCAAGAGGATTCTCAATTTGGGTTAAAAATAGCTTAGGTTGTGAAAGGTATGTGATGACACGGATGAGTATCGTAGGCTGAGTATAACTAGACGGTAGATTTATATCTGTGACAGGTAGTGTGCATTCGTTCCAGACAAGTTGTCTATCCTTTATACTTTTTGTTCATTTACTTTTTGTCTTTTATTTTCAACCTATTTAATCCCAAACTCATTAACGATAGAATTTTCAAGCAGCAGATCAATAACCAATCTCTGTGGACACGATACGATATAACCTAATCGGTATATATCACCCGGTAAAAATAAATACTTTACTTTTTGCTTGCCGCTTAATACCGCCGCAAAAACAAGCATGACTCTTGGAATTGCTTCGAAAGCTTGACAGGGAGTTTCGACAAATTCACCTTCCATTTCAATGTACAATATTGGATGGCTTACCATATATTCTTCTTCACCCCATCTTGTAACAATTTTCTCCTTCCCTGGGTACTTCAGCTTCTAATGTAGGGTGAAGGTGACAGCGCCTGCCCCATGTATCCAAGGGCGTCCAAGCATGCAAGAGTAAGGTGGGAGAATGTCCATGACAAAGAAAGTAGAGTGAAAAGTTTGGGAACCGACTTTAACTGGCAGGATGAGCTCTCCAAGTACCGTTCTTTCTGAACCATCAAAAGCTCTTACGATTATGTCACTGGGTTTCATGACCACTTCTTCAGCATTAAGTCGGTCGAGAGCGCTCGTCGGCAGAACATTCAGAGCAGAACCAGTATCCACCAATACGTGAGACAACGTAGTTCCCTTGCATTCAATGGAGATGTGCAAGGCTTTATTGTGATACCTTCGGGGAGTTAAATCGACACCGAGTAACCTAAACCATTCTTGCGGTCAGGCTAGCAATACAACCTTCAAATTGATCAGCAGTAGTGTCTTGCGGTATGTGAGCATTCTTGAGAAACTTTACTAAGGCTCTAGCATGAGCCTCAAAGCACAATAGCAGAGCTAGCATGGATATCTTGGACGGAGTTTGTCCCAACTGTTCTATAACATTGTAGTTGCTCTTCTTGATGATCTTCATAATTTCCTTCATTTCTTGCTTGGAGGTGTCTTTAGCAACTTCCTTTGGTACTTCTGTCTACATGCGAGCAGGATGAGTTACTGGTTCTTTCCCTCTTGCTTCGAGAGCTGGTTCGATAGCAGGAATGCAAATTGGCGTAGTAGTATCTTTCGGAGGAGAGACCTCTGGAGAAAATACTTTTCCGGTTTTGGTTACTTTTCTTGATCCGGTGATGTTGCTGATGTCAGGATTGGTAGCTTCAACTGCAATTTCTTCAATGGTCAAAGGTTCTTGCTTGCGCCATGATAATAAACTTCACTCCATAATTCCAAGGTATAGCTCATCGGAGGAATATGGAATTAGTGCAGGAGAGGTAATAATGAGAGGTGCCACTCTAGGCGCGGGATCGTGAGTGATCCTTATTGTGTTCACATCAACATAGTCTTCTGGGTAATCCTCTCCCCACCCGGTTGCCTTGATGTCTTCAATTGGAATCTTGAACTTTCAGGAGCGGTATATTTAACCATGAAATCAAACTTTCCACTTGGTTGTCCCAAGGTATCCCAGACTTCTGGTACGGCTTCGCTCACGTCTTCGATCTTCAGATTGTTAGAAATATCTTTACACAGATTCTCCACAGATGGTGGTTTCAAAAATATCACTTCCCGGTTGTCCATTATGCGTTGAATATGCCTCTTCAACCAAGCACATCCATCAGATTCAGATGCACATCAACGACAGTTATCGGGGCATCACGGAAATACACCTGATTAATCTTTCTTCTGATCATCAAAGGAATAGTCAGCTTGTTCACATCACAAACATAGGAGTCATTGTCAATAGCATTGTCACTTTTACCATGGTCAGGCATTGGTGCGTTGATCACATTCAGAGTTTCGACAGGAGGGTCGAATTCAATTTCCCTTGCTTCAATCATGTCTTGAATCTTGTTCTTCAGGGCCCAACAGTTGTTGGGGTCGTGCCCTGGGTTGTTGGACTGGTATGCACACCTCGCATTAGGATTGTACTTTGGAGAGGGAGTATTGACGTGTTGAGGAGGATCCCTCAAAGTAATGAGCTCTGCTTTCAACATGTGTTGCAATGCTTGAGACAACGGCATGTTGATCTTCGTAAACTGTCTTCGTGGCGCGTTTTGGATACGCGTGTTGTCTCGTTGAGGTTGCGCTGGTGTAGGGTTGAAGATCATGACTATCCCCACATATTGAGTGCGGTCAACTTTGTCATGGCTCTTCTTACCATACACAGAATTGGCTTCTTTCTTACCACCAAAAGATCTCTTCACAGCATTTGAAGATGACTCTACTTGAATCTTTCTGCTCTTGATTCCAGCTTTGATACATTCTCCTATCAATATCATCTCGGTGAATCCGGATGAAGAGTTTCCAATCAGATGATTGAAGAATGGGTCTGTCATTGTTCCCATAAACATGCCAACCAACTCCCTATTGGACAAGGGTGGTTGAACTCTGCCTACTAGATCTCTCCGTTTCTGAGCATATTCCTTGAACTTCTCTTCACGACTCGTAGACATGCTCTGTAGTTGCATACGGATAGATGCCAATTCAGCATTGTACAAGTACTGCTTGTAGAAAGCATCTGCTAAGTCATTCCAGGTATGAATGTGGGTACTCTCTAGCTGATAATACCACTCCAACTGAGTTCCGGATAATCTCTCTTGAAAGAAATGGATCCATAATTTCCTCTCTTCAGTATAAGGATGGATCTTTTGGACATAGGACTTCAGATGCAGCTTCGGACAAGAGATGCCATCATAATTGGCAAAGGTAGTAACTTTGAAATTGCGGGGAATTACCACACCAGGAACAAGACTCAGATCATCAAAGTTCAGTCGTGACATTTTCAGATTTTCCACAGCATTCAGACGGTCTTCAAGTTGTTTGTACTTTTCGTTGTCATGGGGATACTGCTCGCTCACATAATACTCCTCTTCGTTTTCAGACTCATGATGGTTTCCTTCATTGTTCTTGATACTTCCTTCAGTTTCACCGCTCTTGTCTAAAAATTCAAGTTGTCTGACCACCTTGACTGGACCCTTGTGATGTCTTCCCATGTTGAGAATACCAATGGTCTTCTTCAGATCTTTCTGGCCATGGACCAAGTTGGTAAATATTTCTTGGAATTAAGCATTTTGAGCCTGGAGATCTTTGATAGTCTGTTCAAGAGCCATTTCTGCTGAAATAAACAGCGAGAGAATAAGAAAATCGGTCTTCAGTGTACCTGTTATGGAATGTTATGCCATGGGCGCTTCCTCTTTGTGTTGAAGTAGGTATTGATGCTTCGCTCCTCGTGAAGTAGCTTTGTTAACTCTAATACCTTCTTCTCGCTTGTATAGCACTGAGCTTCGAAGGTATCCCTTTCTTCTTTAAGTTTAATCGAGGATCTCTTCAGGTCTTCGATATTAGTAGGCATATCATGATTAGGAATGGTGTAGGGTTCGTTGCCTACAGCAACAGGTTCCATAACCACTGGTAGGACAGCTGTAAACGACATCATGAGGTTTTGAGCTCGAGCCCACACCCATTTGAGGTAAGGTTCCCAAGGAATGGAATTTTTGTGTCCCAAAGTCTTGGTATCACTCTTCTTTACCATGCTCCAAGCGTGCACAAAACTTCGATGGTAATTCTGGAGATCGTTTTCGTAATCAAACACAATGTCTTGGAGAAGTATATCATGAGGACCATCTCTTCGAGCATGACCTAATTGACGTAAAGCTAGAGAAGGGTTATAAGTGATACCTCCCCTTTTTCCAAGGAGTGGTACATTAGGGAATTCCCCACAATGCTCAATGAAAATGAAGTCCTTTTGAGGAAAAAGACACCAACGGATATCTGAATGAGAGAGTGACATCAGCCTTTGAGACCACTTCAATATTTTCTCGTTCTTCATCACTGATTGAGGAAGGTGCAAAATAAACCACCTAGAAAGTAACGTTATGCAACACATGAGAGTTCCTTGTCTTTTGATAGTACAGTGTGGGAGAATGCACAATGTGCCGAGTAAGGTAGGCACAAGATTACAGTGAGGAATATCTTGATGGCGTTCACGTCTATGAAGTGATATGGATTAGGAAATAGTACCAAACCATAGATTAGAAAGGCCAAAGTGTCTTCGAATGCATGGAAACTCATAGCCTTTTGGAATTCTCGAGCTTTCTTTATCAGAAACTTAGAAAGCAAACCCTTAACTCCGCTTCTTGTTTCCCAATTAGCTTCAATGTCTGATCGCTTTAAATGTAACGTTGATGCGATGTCTTCGTATTTCGAAGCCTTTTCTGAACCGGTGAATGGTATTTGATCAAGGATAGGTATAAGTAGCTTAGATAACTCTTTTAATGTAGGCACCAACTGATAATCTGGGAATGTAAATCAGTGATGTTTTGGATCGAAGAACTGGAATACGACGTGCATCATATCTTGTTCAAAACATGAGATAACCAAGTCTAGCAGATAACCATGCCTTTTGATTCACTGAGCATGATCAGGAACTTCTGAAATCAATTCTTTGAGTTGAGAAGGTATACCCACGAAGTTGATTCAGATAGTCTTCCTGGAAGCCATAACTCCTACAAAACAGAGTAAAGATAAATCCCTAGGTTCTTGAAATAATTAGAAATGATATGATGTTATGATGTCATGTTTAAAACAAGTAGCAAGCACAAGCAATTCACACAATAGCCCTAGGTTTAAGGCTTGCATGAGTTATAGGTGTCTACCCTACTAAAGTTTAAGTGGGTTCAACCTGTCCTATAATAGTAACCGAGTTCTAGGAATCTCATATCATTGATCTTTCTCGTAGGCTTTATTTCAATACGACTACCAAGTGGTCGACCGATACATCCGAAAGTCAAATCTTAATGGCGTAGCATCGGTATCAACCAACCTCGATGCACGAAGCCGACCATCTCGATTACCTTCTAATGGCCAAGATGGGTCAATTAGGGTTCTAAAACTTGAGTTAGTGCTTATGACACCATGGGGCCAAATACTTTCCTCAACTGAACATGAGAAGCATCGAAACATCAAAGTGTCGCACTAACGTAGCCATCATTTTGACCGTTTCGGTATCGCCTAACGATCGCGATGATTTATTACTACCTAAGAAACACGGATCGGGTGTAGGATCCCCCACAAATATAATACCCAAGAAACCCTTAAGATAAAGCATACAAGTCAAATAGAAAGCAATAAAGTGATCTAAAACCCCTAAGGTATCCTCTCTTTGGGTAGTCCCCAGCAGTAGTCGCCGATTTTGTAACACGGTGGGAGGCCGACTTGTTTGTTTTGCATTTTATCGCAAATGTTACGAGATAGCAAAGTCGCCACGAATTTTCTTTTATCCAATTAAGGGAAGGCGAAAAAAGCAGGAAAAGACCTTCGTTAGATTACGTGTGAGGCGATTATGAAAGGAAGGTATTAGCACCTTTTCCATCCGTAGTTATCTACAAGCTCTTAATTGCTTACCTCACTTTAGCTGCTTTTGTGTGTGCGTGTGTGTGTGGTTGAAAATGTTTTTTAAAAAAGGGCATTTCGCTTTGACTTCGTAATGATTCTCGCTGGAATGTATACGAAGTGTTTGGAAATGTTTTGTTTTGGAAAAAGACTTTGTAATGATTCATGCTGGAATGTATACAAAGTGTTTGAAAAGATTTTGAAAAGTGTGAGGTCTAGAAAGTATTTTGATTGAGCAAGCAAAAGAGACTTATTTACCTACTCAGAACGATCGTTTCCGTGTTATGTTGCTTTCCTTTAGAAATAAGGCTATCCATATCATTGGTTGATAAGTAATCTTATTCATTGGCTGTAAAGGGACATTCGAAAGGGACATCAGATGGTCATAGAAGGCAACTTGTAGGGATACCTTAGCATATTCGTAGGGACGATCATCACTTTTCGTAGGCAGCAATCTAGGGACGAGATCATATATTCGTAGGCAACAATCTAGGGTCATCGAGGGACTATGATCTTTATATAGAAGGGACTATGATGATATGTTTGTAAGCGTCTTAGCTAAGATATTCCTACGTTCGAGGGACATGACCATTATTCAAAAGGCAACGAGAGAGGATACTCTAAGGTGGGTGTATATGTGAAAAAGTGGGTTATGTTCAGATATTTTATCTTGATTACTAGTGATCTAGATTGATTGGGTTAATCTTGTCATACACGCCTAATTTCTAGCAGTTAATATGTGCAAAAAGTAAATTGCAGAAATGTAATGTGCGGAAAATAAGAGTCCTACGCTATTATATAGCTTTGAGGCAGATACATAATAGAGGTGCGGAAAGTAAATGCATAAATAAAATCCTACACTATTATAAAAATATCCTTGCGACCTATACATCGATTTCTAGAATTTAAATGCGAAAATACAAGTAAATAAATGAAAGAAAATGTCTAAGGATAAGAGAGAGTACCTAAACCCTAATTATGGAAGAAAATTATTTTTGATATTTTTTTAAATCGATTTAGTTAAGAAAAACATAATTTCTAAGTTAATTACCAATTAATTATGAAAAAATAATTTAAATTGTGAGAAAAATAAATTATTTTTATGTCAAAAATTAATTAAATGTTTAATTAACCTAAATCTGAAATTATTTGATTTTTGTGATTTTTGAAAATAGTTAAATTAATTTTGAATAGAAAATTAAGCAAAATAGAAAAAAAATGTTAGAAGAGTTTCAAGAGGAAAAGTGGTAAACAATTGGATTTGGTCCAAAGGCTTGAACCCGTGACACGGAGGTCATGGGTGTAAACTACCACTCCTCCATGTTGCATGTGGTGTTATAACACGCCTCAATTGTTTTAATGTGTTACCTGCGTAAAAATAAAAAATTATAGAAAAAATTGCCAAAAGGCAGGTTTGAACCAGCGACCAGATAGAGGGAGGGACCAAACGCGCGTATGTGTTACCATTGGGGTGGTGATACATCCGTGTATCAAAGTGAAAGCATAAATATATATATGTGATTATTATTGCTGATTTCTGATTATTTTTTAACAAGACACACGCGTGGGACCCATGTATATCATGTAAGCCAACGGATGGAGGAATAGCGCCATGCCTACGATCGAGTCAGCGCGAGTCCCTCACGGAACTAGGGCTTGATCGTCTTCTCGGTCGTCCTTCAACCTAAAACCTACAAAATCAACCAAAAACAAAAGCCAAATGCCGGATCAACTATATTGGACCCTAAAATCACGATGGTAAGGTTTGTTTGTCCTAAAACTGCATGTATCGTCGTAACACGGTGGGAGAACTGACTTGTTTGTTTTGCGTTTTATCACAAATGTTGCGGATAGCAAGTCACCACCAACTTTTCTTTTATCCAATAAAGGGCGAAAGGAACATGAAAAGACCTTCGTTAGATTAAAGTAAGGAGTTGGTTATGAAAAGGGAAGGTATTAGCACCCATTTCATCCGTAGTTATCTGGGCTCTTAATTACTTTAGCTCATTTTAATTGTTTTGTGTGCATGTGTTTGAAAAGATTTTTGAAAAAGCATTTCACTTTGACTTTGTAATGATTCACGCTGGAATGTATACGAAATGTTTGGAAATGTTTTGTTTTGGAAAAGGACTTTGCAATGATTCACGCTGGAACATATACAAAGTGTATTGAAGAAAAAAAGTGTGAGGTGTAAAAAGAATGTTTTAATTGAGCAAGCAAAAGAGACTTATTACCCACTCAGGCAGTCGTTTACGTGTTATTTTGCTTTCCTTTAGAATAAGACTATTCATACCATTAGTTGGTAGGTAACCTTATTCGTTGGATGTAAAGGGAGACATTCGAAGGGACATCGGATGGTCATAGAAGGCAACTTGTAGGGATATCCTAGCACATTCGTAGGGACGATCATCACTTTTCATAGACAACAACCGAGGGACTAGATCATGTATTCGTTAGGAAACATTGAGAGACTATGATCTTTTAAGTCGAAGGGACTATGATGATATTTTGTAGGCAACCGTGCTAAGATACCCCTATGTTCGAGGACGACCATTTATAAGGCAAGAGAGAGAATACCTAGGGGTGCATGTGTGAGAAGAGTGTATTGTTTTCAGATATTTATCTTGTGATTAGTTATCTATGTTGATTTTATCTTGCCATACACGCCTAGTTACTAGCAGTTCAATAGGTGCAAAAAGTAAATTGCGGAAATATAAAGGGTCTTACGCTATTATATGGCTTTGGGGCAGATACATAATAGGAGGTGTGGAAAGTAAAAGGCGGAAAGTAAAATCCTATGATATTATATGATAAAAAACTTGCAACCTATACATCCTTTCTAGAATTTAAAGAAAATGCAAGGAAAAATAAATAGCAGAAGAAAAGACTAGTCCTAGTATTTTTTTGTGTTTTTGAAAAATCAGAATTTATGTGAAAACAACCTAGTTCTAGTTGATTTTAATTAATTAAGAGAAAAAATTAGTGAATACTAACCTAAATTAATTAATTAGTTAAAAGAAAATATTTGTGAAATTATCTAATTAACCTAATTACTAATTTAATTAATTAATTATTTTTTTTAAAAGAAAGCAGAAAATAAGTAAGAATATGAAAGAAACTATACTAGAAGGGCTTGGGGTGGAACATAGGTATCCAAAATTGGAGTTTACGGTGTGCATGTTCTTTGTGCGTGCCGGAAGTTGTGGCTTGGAGGTTACGCTCTTGGGCGCCGAAAGCTTGGGGTTCTGCTTTGGAAAGGGTCCGAGTGGAGCTTTTGGAGACTCTGGATTTGGGACGTCGAGTGGAGCTTAGGAACTTCTCATTTGGGGCCATCCAGGAGCCGGAGCTTCTAGAGGATTCTTTTTGGGAGACCTAGAAGGAGCTTCTAGTCTTTGGTGAGCCAGGCTGGAGCTTCAGTCTTGGAGGACCAGTTGGAGCTTAGGCGTGACTTCTAGAGATCTGAAACTGCAGGCAAATAGTAAACATAAAGAGCAAAGGTGGGGTTTGAACCCACGACCTGATAGAGAATGACATAGTGCGCGCAAGGTGAACCGTTAGGGTGGTGATACATCCATTCATACTGTTGGACTCATGAATATGTATGTGTTGTTGGCCTCTGAGTCAGAAGCACCGGAGCAATGCTTCGGTCATCTTCTCCGATTGGCATCAATGCTAAAAACCTGAAAAATCAATGAAAGCATAAACCAAAACAACCCAGATCCATTAAACAGGATGCTATGAATCTAATGGTGGTGTTAGTTCGTTCTAAATCGGCCTAGAACTACAGATACTAAGCTCTTCCAGTTCATGCCCTAACAATGGCAACTAGCGATTAAGCCATGGAAAACTTCAAACGGTTGCTCAGATCTGTTCTATATCATGCTATAAACATATTAAAAACATTAGTTACAAGCAAAACACACTCAAATGTAAAACACGAATTCAAAGAAAAATGCAAACCGGAGCAGTATGTATGGCATGTTTCAACGTGTTATGGTCATGTATAATGATGTATACTTACTCAGACTTACCTCAAGATCACAATGGAATGCTTAAAAGTGACTGAAAGTGGCTGGAAATTAGAACACGATTTTGCCAACTTTGAGAAAATTTTGAGAGAATTCTAGGGTTTGTTATAGGCTGGAAATCCGTGTAAGAGCTGTTCCCAAAGTCTCTTTGTCTTGTAAGAATGCTAGGTATATATAGGAGAGTGGAATTAGGTCAAGGCATTAAGAGAAAATATTCTCCTTAAATGGAGAACATTTGATTTGAAAATTTGCACAAAATCTTTCCAAATTTTCTCAATCTCTTCCTCAATCTTCTTGCACGAAATTGACAGCTTGTAATGAGCCAAACTTGCCTTATCTTTTATTTTTGCATTTTATTTAATTAAATTTGAATTTAAGCTATTAAATTCAAAAAATAAATAAATAAAAGGGTGAGAGGCGTGGCATGCAGGATAGTAGTCATGGATAATCTTATGATCAAGTTTAAATCATAAAATCTTAGGCCCATTTGAAATTTTTTGCTTTTGCTAGGTATTTTCCTTCATGCACCTCCTTAGAAAATGCTCAACTTGCACAATTTTTATCTTGCTCAATTTTCAACATTTTTGGGTGTTCTTGGACTTTTTAGAAAGCTCAAGATGTCTTCTAAATAGCCTTTTTAGTTTCATCTTCATTGGAGTTTCCATGCTCATGAACACTTCTTTGCAAAAAGATGACTTTTGTTGACTTTTCTAGAGGGTTTGTCTGATCAACCCTTGTGAAATCCTTGAGTATGGATGTATGAAATGTTTTGAGAAGTAGGAGGGCAAATTTTGGGGTATGACAGCTTCCCCTGTTCAATCTTCTTGTACTGGAAGGGTTAGATTGTCATGCTTGCCTTTCGTGACTTGGAGGTAGAAGATGATTGAACACTCTAGTACACCTGAAAATTTGCACTCGCTGTTGATTGATGATGTGAGAATGGGCATACAGATGCCATTTGGAGAAGCTGGAGACTTCACTAGGGAATGAGTCATACGTTAGATTCAAGAATGTCGCCTGAATAGGAGAATCGTCGGAGATGGGCTTAAGATGCCATCCGGAGAGACTAATACTGGGGAATGAGCCGTACGCTAGGCTCTGCAGATATTCCTGAAGGTAGAAGGGAGCGCGAAGATGGCCTTAAGATGCCATCCGGCGTGAGTCATACGTTAGACTTCGTGCTCGTCTTTGAATGCAGTTATTGGTTTGTATTGGTTTTTTAACCAAATATGCAGCATTCTGAAAGTGGAGAGATGTCGACAAATAGTCGGAGATGGGCTTAAGATGCCATCAAGGAAGAGTAAATGCCGAGACTCTATAGTTCTTTATTGATAATAAGAGAGTTAGAATAAACCCGTCACAGTTACTCGAGGGATAATAGTTGGCAGAATGTGGATAGCTTCCCTGTTGTGCTTCGGGTGTTGATCCAATGCCTGTTGTTGGAGGACAACTTGGGTGGTCGTTCAGATAGGGTTTCCCGTCTTGCTTCAGGTATTAATCCTAGACCTGTCGTCGAAGGACAACTTGGGTGGTCGTTCATATAGGGTTTCCCGTCTTGCTTCGGGTATTAATCCTGGACCTGTTGTTTAGGAGCGATTTTTACCTGTTGGGGAAAAACAAAAGAAACTTTGACAGGATATAGTTAGTCTCACGCAGATTATGATGCATGACAATGTGTATGAATGATATATGCACAGGTTTATGACTTTTATGAATGATAGATGTTGTGGTATTTCAAAACATATCCATCTTGAAGAAGATGTAGATGTCTGTTGGAGATTTGAACTTACGCTTGGGGATGAAATGGATGAAAACCACCTTTGAAAGAAGGAAGATATCTTTGACTCCTCGAAGCACTATCGACCAAGTTTCGAGCCTAGATATCAATCTTTGCTGGAATGGTAGAAACAGAGATACTCAATGGGGATCTTGTCGTAGACCTTCTTTGGGGATAATCTAATTATTCTTGTGACGGGGCTTTAAAGAATCCGGGTTTCATTGAAGCCTCCGGCTGGGGAATAAGGGATGTAGGTTTCCTCCGATGCACTATCGACCAAGTTTGAGTCTAGATATTCTTTCTTGGGAGTGATAATTGTTGAGGATATTTCTTTGGAGATAAATCGTTATTGCTTGGAGACTGACGTAACTAGGTTAAGCTGGTTGGAATCCCTGTGATGGAACTTGGAGTGTTAGGACAATTAGTGGAAGGAAATTTGTACTCCGCTGGGGAAGGTTTGCAGTGAGCGATGCCTCTGTGGGGATTGTACTCTACAGGGGAACGTCTTGGTGACTTTCGTCGTCATCTCAATTCCTAGAGCCTGTAGTAATTATCCTCGTTTGTTCACTTTTCGCATGTTTGTGAACAGATGTTTATTGTCAGATGCATATAATCATTCAAAGCAATCATTGGACTTTATGCAAAAACAAACAATAGCGAACATGGTAAAAAGAAAGAACTTGTATTAATTTGAAAGGTGACGTATGGCCAAGCAGTTTGTATACAAGGAAAATAAAAAGCTACGCGGAAATAATCTCGTAGAGTTTCAATTATGCTAGTACTCATATATTTCGACTATCTCATCTCCTTGTTGTCAGTAGAAAGTGGGTAAATTGATTTTCGCCATTTGAATCTTGAATCTTGATAGTAGTGCAGAGATAGGTGATCACGAGACATAGTAAATGCGCTTAAATCCCTAAATTTTTCCTAGACCGCCCTTTCGGGTTTTCAGTCTACCGGGATACCCTTTCTTGCCCAAGCCGCCTTTGCAGGTTTTCGACTTGACGGGTGTACATGTTTTGTATATATCCTTAACTTTTGCCCGAACCCTTTTGGTTCGCCAGGATGCCCTTACTTTTGCCTAGGCCAGTCGACCTAGCGGATCTCGTTCATGCGTAGTATTTTTTGATTATGTCTACGTTCATAGGGTGCGGGAAGTCTTCGCCATCCATGGTGCTAAGTATCATAGCTCCGCCGAAAAACACTATCTTGACTACAAACGGTCCCTCGTAGGTGGGAGTCCATTTGCCCCTGGGATCACCTTGTGGAAGAATGATGCGCTTGACTACTAGATCACCGACTTGGTAGACTCGGTGTTTGACCTTCTTGTCAAATGCTCTGATCATTCGTTTCTGATAAATTTGTCCATGGCAGATGGATGCGAGTCGTTTCTCGTCGATAAAGTTAATCTGGTCGAGGCGGGTCTGAATCCAATCGTCTTCGCCTAAATCTGCGTCCTGGAGGACTCTAGTCAAAGGTATCTGAACTTCGATGGGTAGGACTGCCTCTATACCGTATACGAGAGAGAAAGGGATTGCCCCTATAGATGTTCGTACTGTAGTGCGATAACCATGGAGAGAAAATGGCAACATCTCGTGTCAATCCTTGTAAGTCACTCTCATCTTCTGTATGATCTTCTTGATATTCTTGTTGGCGGCTTCCACTGCGCCATTCATCTTAGGCCGATAAGGAGAAGAGTCGTGATGCTTGATCTTGAACTGCGTGTAGAGTTCGGTGATTATTTTGTTGTTAAGATTAGAATCGTTATCTGTGATAATCCTTTCGGGAGTGTCGTACAGACAGATAACATTATGCTTGATAAATCGAGCCACAACATTCTTGGTAACAGATGCGAATGAGGCTGCTTCTACCCACTTGGTAAAATAATCAATTGCGACAAGAATGAAACGATGTCCGTTGGAAGCGGTGGGCTTGATTTCTCCGATCATGTCAATGCCCACATTGCAAAAGGCCAAGTGCGTTTGAGGCTCCATGAAAGACCATAGTCCATCGGGATCCTTGTTCAGGTCCTTCGTTTGGTCTTGGTTCTTCGCAATCGGTAACTAGTAAAACATCTTCGTCCGAAATTGATGCATAGGTGATAGTAAGCAGATGAGCCAAATGATCGGCTACTACACTTCCTTTGATCGCTTTCTGAGAAGCATACTGGATGTCGTATTAGGTCAAGATCATTTGCCATCTTGCTATTCTTCTGGAGAGAGCTGGTTTCTCGAATATGTATTTTATGGGATCCATCTTGGAGATCAACAAGGTAGTGTGAGTCAACATATACTGTCTTAGTCGTGAGCAGCCCAAGACAAAGCTGCAAGTTTTCTCATTGTGAGTATCTTGTTTCACGGTCGGTAAACTTTTACTAAGGTAGTATATTGCATACTCTTTTCGACCAGACTCGTCATGTTGCCCCAACACACACCCATTGAGTTCTCTAATCTTCAAGTACATGATAAGAGGTCTTCCTTCGGCAGGCGGCATCAGGATAGGAGGATTTTGTAGGTACTTATTGATTTTGTCAAAAGCGGTCTAGCAATCGTTGTTCCATTCTACCACTTGATCTTTCTTTAGTAACTTGAAGATTGGCTCACAAGTAGCAGTTAAATGTGCAATGAATCTGGCAATGTAATTCAATCGTCCCAAGAAACCTCTGACTTCCTTCTCAGTGTGGGGAGTTAGCATTTCTTGAATAGCTTTAACCTTGGTGGGGTCAACTTCAATACCTTTACCATTGACAACAAACCCTAGGAGTTTACTGGATCTGACTCCAAAGGTGCACTTGTTAGGATTGAGTCTTAGTCTGTACTTCTTCAGTCTATCAAACAGTTTCCGCAAATGATCGAGATGTTCTTCCTCAGTCTGTGATCGAGCTACCATGTCGTCAATGTAGACCTCTATCTCGTGATGAATCATGTCATGAAATAATGCCACCATAGCGCGTTGATAAGTGGCGCCTGCGTTCTTCAGTCCAAACGGCATGACCTTGTAGCGAATGTGTGTATGAAAGTAGTCTTCTCCATGTCTTGGGAGCTATTTTGACTGATTGTAGGAGAAACCATCCAAGAAAGAAAACTTTGTCTTTGGCGATGTTGTCAACTAAAACATCAATATGAGGAAGCGAGAAAATCGTCTTTCGAACTTGCCTTGTTCAAATCTCTGTAGTCCACACACATTCGTACTTTTCCATCCTTCTTAGGTACGGGTACCATGTTTGCAACCCACTGTGGATAAGAAGTGATAGCTAGGAAACCAGCATTGAACTGCTTCATAACTTCGGCTTTTATTTTCTCAGACATCTCAGGACGCATGCGGCGAACCTTCTGCTTTATTGGGAGAAATCCTTCTTTTGTCGGTAATCGGTGTACCACAATGTCAATGTCTAGACCTGGCATGTCTTCGTATAACCAAGCAAAAACCTCGATATAGTCTCGTAGCATCTGAACCAGTCTTTCTTTGACACTGTTCTCAAGACCCGCTCCTATCTTGACCTCTTTTCTATCTTCATCAATACCCAAATTCACAACCTTCACTGACTCTTCGTGTGTTTGTATAACTCGTTCTTCTTGTTGTAGCAGTCTGACAAGTTCTCCTGGAACTTCACAATCTTCCTCACCTTCGTCTTCGGCTTGGTAGATCGGATTATCGAAGTCATATTTAGCAATAACGCCATTGTTATCAACGAGATTAGTCAATCTGATGTATCACGTGGGTGTGTGTAAGAACACATAGCTTTTTGAAGGGGTGATAAAGTAAAAGAAAGAAAACAACATTTAAATGCAAAATTCCAACAATTTTATTGAATGAAAATATGCAAATGACAGATAATAACCCTCACAAATGAGCCATGATGCCCCGGGCAAGGCACTAGGCTTTAGAGTTTATTGTTCAAAGTAGAGAAAAACGAAAAGCATAACAGAAAACAAAAACAATTACTCCTGTCTATAGGAGATTGGTATGACGTCTTCAGTCTTCCAATTGCTGAGTCCGTTGTCGGGAGTTAGGAAGATCCACTTGCTGATGTGGAAGTCGCTATCGTCGTCTTCTATAGCATGGACTCCATTCTAGCTGATGCGGAAGAGAAGCTGGCCGGCACGTTCGCGGTGTATCATCTTCTGACCCTTGATGGTGAAGCCTAAACCTGTCTTGTCGGTTGAAGGCGGATCGGGAGTGACCCCAAATAATCCTCCTTCTTGCGGCAGGCATCCTTGGTGAGGCCATCTTAGGCGGAACTTGCGTAACCGGGGAATGGCGGGAGAGTCAGAAGGCTTGACGAGTTTCTCATCTCGAGATATCGAATGATTTGGTGACAATACCACCGGGGTACTTGACTGCAAGGTAGATTGCACCCCATGTATCAAGGGCAAGTAGGAAAGAGTAAGCTGGATGGAGTGGATTGGTAGACTCTCAAGTTCTCAAAGCTCTCACAATTATGTCACTGGGCTTCAAAACCAATCCTTTAACATCGAGTCGGTCGAAAGCACTCTTGGTAAGATATTCGAGTAGGCGGTATCTACCAAAACATGAGACAATGTAACGCCCTTGCATTCCACGAGAGATGTGCAAGGCTTTGTTGTGTTTCCTTGGCGGAAATCAACATCTAGGTCGTTGTTGGCGGCCAGGGCTAGCAATACAAACTTCAAGCTGATCGATAGTAGTGTCTTGTCGTGCGTGAGCATTCTTTAGAAACTTCACCAAGGCCTTAGCATGAGCCTCGAGCACAAGAAGCGAGCAAGCATGGAGATCTTGGGCCAGTCTGTCCCAATTGTTCCACAACATTGTAGTCGCTCATCTTGATAATCTTGAATTTCCTCCATTTCTTGTTTGGAGGTATCTTGACCTTCCTTTGGTATACATGGGAGCGGGATGAGTTACTCATTCTTTCTCTCTAGCTTTGGGACTGTTTGAATAGTGGAATGCGTTGGTCATGATGTCCTTTAGAGGAGAGATATGGAGAGAACACTCTTCCGGTTCGGTCACCTTACTTGATCCGGTGATGTTGTCAATGTCGGGAATGGAAACTTCAATGTAAGATCCTCAATGGTTAGAGGTCTTGCTTGCGCCATGATAGTAAACCTCGACTCCATAATTCCAAGGTATAGCTTTGTCGGGAATATGGGCTGGTGCAGAGATAATGATGAGAGGTGCCACTCTAGGCAGGATCGTGAGAGAAATCCTTATTGTCTTAACATCAGCATAGTCTTAGGAAATTTTCCCCATCCGGTCATATAACATCTTCAATAGGAATTTTGTAGCTTTCAGGAACAGTATACTTCACCATGTAATCGTACTTTCCACTTGGCTACCCCAAGGTATCCCATACTTCTGGTACAGTTTCGCTTACATCTTCGATCTTCAGATTCTTAGTCATGTCTTCACACAGATCCTCCATAGGTGAAGGTTTCAGAAATAGCACTTCGCGGTTATCCATCATGCACTGAATACGTCTTCTCAACCAAGCACAACCGTCAGGTGCAGATGGGCACCAACGACAATTCTCTGGGCATCCTGGATTGACACCGGCTTGCAGCAAATTCTTCTTGACAATTATCAGAGGAATAGTCAAGTCATCTATATTGAAAACATAAGTGTTCTTGTCAATAGCATTGGAACTTTTGCCATGATTAGGCATAGGTGCATTGATCACATTCGGAGTCTCAATAGGAGGATCAAACTCAATCTTTTTAGCTTCAATCATATCTTGAATATTGTTCTTCAGAGCCCAACAATCATCAGTGATATGTCCTTGGCTGTTGGAGTGGTAAGCACACTTAGCATTAGGATTGTATCTCAGAGAGGAAGTGTTGATATTTTGAGGAGGATCCCTCAAGGTAATCATCTCTACTTTCAGCATGTGTTGCAAGGCTTGCGACAATGGCATGTTGATCTTCGTAAACTGTCTTCGTGGCGCGTTCTGGTTACGCGCTTTGTCTCGCTGAGATTGTGCTGATGTAGGATTGGAGATCACAACTGCCCCTACAGATTGAGCGCGGTCGGTTTTGGCTCGGCTTTTTTGACCATACACAACATTAACTTCTTTCTTACCACCAAAGGATCTCTTCGCAGCATTTGAGGATGACTCTACCTGAATCTTTCCGCTTTTGATTCCAGCTTCAATGCGCTCTCCTATAAGTATCAACTCGGTGAATCCGGATGAAGAATTTCCAATTAGATGATTGAAGAATGGGACTGTCAGCGTTCCCATAAACATATCAACCAACTCCCTATTGGACAAGGGTGGCTGAACTCTGCCTGCTAGATCTCTCCATTTCTGAGCATATTCTTTGAACTTCTCATCACGACCCATAGAGATACTCTGTAATTGCATGCGAGTGGGTGCCAATTCAGCATTGTACTGGTACTTCTTGTAGAAAGCTTCTACTAAGTCATTCCAAGTATGAATGTAGGTGTTCTCTAGCTGATAATACCACTCCAATTGAGCTCCGGACAAACTCTCTTGAAAGAAATGGATCCACAGCTTCCTTTCATCAGTGTGAGGCTGGATCTTTTGAACATAAGACTTCAAATGCAGCTTCGGACAAGAAATGCCATCATACTTGGCAAAAATAGGAACCTTGAACTTGCGAGGAATCACCACACCAGGAGCAAGACTCAGATCATCAAAATTCAGCCCGAACATTTTCAGATTTTCCACAGCATTCAGACGGTCTTCAAGTTGTTTGTGTTTGTCATCCTCAAAAAGTCTTGCTCGCTCATAGTATACACTTTGTTCTCAGGCTCACGCTGGTCTTCTTCGTTGCCCTTGACACTTCCCTCAGTTTCGGCACTTCTGTCTGAGAGTTCTATCCGGCTGACCACTTTAGGACCACCCTTTGTGACGTCTGCCCAAGTTGAGAACACCAATGACCTTCTTCTTTCTTTTGATGAGCTTCTTCAGATCTTTTTGGCCTTGGACCAAGCTGGTAACCACTTCACAGGCCCGAGCATTACGAGGCACAGAAGAAAATGATAAATAGCGAGAAAATGAGAAAACCGATCTTCAATGTACCTGTTATGAAATGTTATGCCATGATATGCAATGTTTATGCGATGCAATGCAATGTTTTCAAGGACCTTAGGAATTTAAATTTGTTAAACAAGCATGAACAAACTTTATTAGTTCCTTTTTATTCTTTTTTCTTTTTAAGTATAAAAGATAGTTTGAAAAATAAAAGAACAAAAATCCTAAAGCTCTAGGTCTCCCGTGGACGGTTCCGCTTGGTGTTGAAGTAGGCGTTGATGTTTCGCTCCTCGTGAAGTAGCTTTGTCAATTCTAGTACCTTCTTCTCGCTTGCATAACACTGAGCTTCAAATGTATCCCTTTCTTCTTTTAGTTGAATCCAGGATCTCTTCAAGTCTTCAAAACCAGTAGGCATGTCAGGATGGAGAACAGTATAGGGTACGTCACCTATAGCAGGTTCCATAATTCTTGGTAACACGGTGTAAATGGCATCATGAGGTTTTGAGCTCGAGCTACACCCATTTGAGGTAAGGCTCCCAAGGAATGGAGTTTTGGTGCCCCAAAGTCTTGGTATCGATCTTCTTTACCATGCCCCATGTATGAACCTTAATTCGGTAATGCGGAGATCGTGATTGTAGTCGAACACAATATCTTGGAGAAGCATATCATGAGGACCGTCTCTTCAAGCATAACCAAACTGACGTAGAGCTAGAGAAGGGTTGTAAGTGATACCTCCTCTTATGTCAAGGAGTGGTACATTAGGGAATTCTCCACAATGCTCAATGAAGGTGAAGTCCTTTTGAGAGAAAAGGCACCAACGGATATCTGAATGAGAGAGTGACATCAGTCTTTGAGACCACTTCAATCTTTGCTCGTTCTTTATTACTGATTGAGGAAGGTGCGAAATAAACCACACAGAAAGTAGCGCAACACATGAGAGTTCCTTTTATATGATAGTGCAGTGTGGAGAGAATGTAGGATGTCTCCAAGTAAAGTAGGCACGAGGATTACAGTGAGGAATATCATGATGGCATTCACATCTATGAACTGATCCGAGTTAGGGAATAGAACCAAACCATAAATTAGCAAGGCCAAGATGTCTTCGAATGCTTGGAAACTTATAGCTTTGAGGAATTCTCGGGCTTTCTTTATTAGGAACTTAGCAAGTAAACCCTTAACTCCGCTTTTGGTTTCCCAATTGGCTTCAATGTACGGCGCTTTAGGTGTAATCTGATCGATATCTTCGTACTTAGGAATCTTTTCTAAACCGGTGAATGACATTTGGTCAAGCATAGGTATCTCAAGTAACTTAGAGAACTCTTCAAAGGTAGGAACTAACTGATAATCTGGGAATGTAAAGCAATGGGGTTTCGGATCGAAGAACTGGAATAAGACGTGCATCATATCTTCTTCAAAACCGGAGATAACCAAGTTAAGTAGATAACCATGTCTTTTGATGAACTGGGCGTGATCGGGAATTTCTGAAACCAATTCTTTGACACGAGAAGGTATACCCATGAAGTTGATTCGGATTGTCTTTGGAAGCCATAATCCCTACAAAAGCGAGCAAAGATAAATCCCTAGGTCCTTGAAATAGTTAGAAATGATATGCAATGCGATGATGTCATGATGTCATGTTTAGAAAACACAAGAAAATCACACAATAGCCCTATGTTTAAGGCTTGCATGAGGTATAGATGTTTACCCTACCAAAGTTTGAGTTGGTTCATCTGTTCTATAATAATGTAGGGTTCTAGGAATCTCATATCATTGATCTTTCTCATAGGTGTTTATTTCAATACTACTACCAAGTGGTTGACGAAAATATCCCAAAGTCGATCTTAATGAGCGTAGCATCGGTATCAACCAACCTCGGTCTACACCAAAGCCGACCATCTCACTACCTTCTAATGGCCAAGATGAGTCAATTAGGGTTCTAAAAGTTGAGTTAGTGTTGATGACACCATGAAGCCAAATACTATCCTCAACTTGGAAATAAAGAGGATCGGGACATCAAAGTGTCACACTAACGTAGCCATCATGTTGACCGTTTGGTATCGCCTAGACATGACGATTTATTGCTACTTACCTAAGAAACACGGATCCGGGTGTAGGATCCCCACAAGTATAATACCCTAGCAACCCTTAAGATAAAGCATACAAGTCAAACAAAAAGCGGTAAAGATGATCTAAAATCCCTAAGGTATTCTCTCTTTAGGGTGTCTCCCGGTAAATCTTGATTACATGTCTGGTGGGAGATGACTTTGAGAATTGTTTTGCTTTTTATTGCAAATGTTGTGGATAGCAAGAGTCGCCACCGACTTTTCTTTATCAATTAAGGGAAGGTGAAAAGAGAGAAAAAGACCTTCGTTAGATTACGAGTAAGGAGAAGGTTATGAAAAGGAAGGTTTAGCACCCTTTCCATCCGTAGTTATCTACGGGCTCTTAGTTGCTTCTAGCTCATTTTTAAAAATTGTTTTCTGTGTGTTTGACAAAAATGTTTTGAAAAAGGCATTTCGCTTTGACTTTGTAATGATTCATGTAGGAATATATACAAAGTGTTCGGAAATGTTTTGTTTTGAAAAAGAGTTTGAACTTTGACAAAAGTGTGTGGTGTGAAAAGTATTTTGATAGAGCAGGCAACTAAAAGTTTTATTACCTACTCAGAATGGCCGTTTTCGTGTTATTTTACTTTCCTTTAGAATAGTGCTATCCATACCATTAGTTGGCAGGTAACCCTATTCGTTGGATGTAAGAGGGTCATTCGAAGGGACATCGGATGGTCATAGAAGGCAACTTGTAGGAGTATCCTAGCACATTCGAAGGGACGATCATCACTTTTTGTAGGCAACAACCGAGGGACGAGATCATGTTTTCGTAGACCACGTCGAGGGACTCATGATCTTTTATTCGAAGGGACTATGATGATATGTTTGTAGGCAACAGTGCTAGGATACCTCTACATTCGAGGGACTCGACCATTTATTCAAAAGGCATCGAGAGAGAATTACCCTAAGGGGTGCATGTGTGAAAAGAGTGTGTTAGATTCAGATATATGTCCATTTTTATCTTGCCAAACACGCCTAATTACTAGCAGTTTATAGGGTGCAGAAAGTAAATTGCGGAAAGTAAATGTCCTACGCTATTACATGGCTTTGGGGCAGTTACATAATAGGAGTGCGGAAAGTAAAACTCCTAATTAAACTATTACATCCCATGAGCAGTTACATAATATTGGAAAAGAATGCGAGAAAATAAATCCTAACTATTACAACCTGTAAGCAGATACATAATAATCAGAAAATATAAGAAATCCGCATAAGATAAAAATACGTTAGTAAAAGGAAGTTTTGAATGAAGAAAAATGTTTTTGGGTTAGTAATGATAATTAGATAATAGAATAATTTTTTAGAAATTTTTTTGGATTGTTTTTGATAAGGAAAAGAAATTAGAAGTCAATTTAATGGTTAATTAACAATTAATTAAAATATGCATACAAAAATATTAATTTTAATGTCAAAAATTAAATAAGTATTTTTCTGATTAAAATGCAAAAGGAAAATATTTTTGGTGATTTTTAAATGCATGAGAAAAATATTTGAAGAGAAAATAAATTAAAGTGAAAATATTAAAAGAAAAATAGAAAAATGTAAGTTATGGAAAAGTTGCAAAAAAAGAATGTTGGCAGCCAGGATCGAACCCAGGACCTCCTGGGAAAACCAACCAACACGTTACCATCTGAGCTAGGCTGCCTTGGTGTTATTGGAATGGAATCAATGGCTTATAATTGTTGCAACGTGTCATGTTTGAACTTTCAAACACAGTCAACAGGCCCCAATTTATAACATGAGAACCAATCGGATCGCTCCATTGTGCCACGCATACCTGCTTTGAGCCAGACAAGTCAGCGGCGCGGAGCCCTAACTCGGTCGTCTTCTCCGCCTCAACACTGAAACACGCAAAATAGCCGAATAAAAGCAAGAGACCCTACCCCCTAATTAGAGGCTGCGAACACGATGGTGGTGTTAGTTTGGCACGAAAGTTCTGGATTTTCAGTTGAAGCTTCTCCGATTTGAAGCCCTAACAATGGCAATCTATGATTTATGCGTAAAAGCTTACATGTTATGCATCAAACACGGTCTAATGGATGTCCTGAGTTCATATAAACAAACAAAAACAGTTAACAATGCATGGATTATAAAAATCGAAATCAAGAACAATAACAAATCGGAGTGACTTGTGTGGCACGATCTAGGATGGTTTGGCTTCGTGTAAGGGTTGGGAACGATTGCTGGAATGCTCAGGAACACGATGGGATGCTTGAAACACCTTGAAACCTGCTGGAAAAACAAATTCAAATTTGGCAACTTTGTGAGAAATTTGAGAAAATTAGGGTTGCTCCAAGAGGATAGGGTTTCGTCCTTTTGTCTTGTGGATGTGTTGTGTATTTATAATGCAAGAGATTGGAGCAAAAAGAATGAAAAAAGATATAGCTTTGAATGCAAAAATATTTTCCTGTCAATTTTCATCAAATCTTTCCAAAATTTGATTTTCTCTTCCTTGTATGAGCTTGCACGAAATTGGCATGTCTTGTGGGCTTCCTTGGTCCTCAAGGTTGATAGAAATCCAACCCAACTTGTTTTACACCTTGTTTTCATATTTAATTTAATTTAAATTTGAATTAAATGCTTTTAAATTCAAAAATAAATCAAGAAAATAGGAAAATGTCGTGGCAAGGCATCAAGAGGTCATAAAAAATATTATGATCACGTTTGGATCATAAAATTATAAGCCCATTTGGAAAAAAATTCGATTTTGTCAAGTATCTTTCTTTGTGCTCCTCTTCAAAATTGCTCAACTTGTGCAAGGTGTAACTTGACCAATTTTTAACATTTTTGGGTGTTCTTGGACTTTTTAGAAATCTCTAGATGTCCTCTAAACAACCTCTATGGTTTCATATCAATTGAAGTTACCATGCTCAATAACACTTCTTTACAAAAAGTTGACTTTTTGTTGACTTTGAAAAGGACCTCTAATGTTTTGATCCATATCTTCCAAATGAAGCATTTTCTGACCAAGCTTGTGAGACATGAAGTTGTAGAGAAATGAATTCTCTTCAAAATGAGCTTTGGTGGGAAAATTTCTGATAAAGTATGTGAAAGTTATGCTCAGTCAATGTTCTGTTGACTTTTCCTTAGTGAAATTCACGGCGCGAATCGTGATGTCACAGAGAATGTTATGACACACTATCTGACACTCTGTTAACAATTTACACAATAAATATAAATAACAGTAAAGAACACAATAAGTTGTTTACCCAATTCAGTGTCTAACTACACCTACATTTGGGGGCTACCAAGCCAGGGAGGAAATTCACTATTAGTAGAATTAATTCAGGAATAAACCACCAGTTTATCTCCTTCACTTAAAACCTACCCAATGCAACTTCAACCTAAGTTCTACTTAGATATGAGTACCTACTCACTCCCCCTCAATCACAGCAGTGATATCAACCTATTGACTAATTGAATTGTGAAGACACACTTCAATAAACTATCTTGATCTCGCTTCAAAGCTTTCAATCAAGAGACAAACACTCGCGCTTTAAAGCTTTGAGTGATAAACTACCCTTACAAACAAATCCTAGTCAATGCACTTATCAATTGATAGTTGCTTGGCTCACAAGAAGAAACTAAATTACAAATACCAAGCATTACTAATCCTAACGGTACACAAAAACAATTGCTATCTCTTCAATACATTCAAAGGCGCAACACGGTTGTAAGGTTGAATTCCTTTTATAGAAGCAGTCCGAAACTTCAGTTTGGGCTTCCATAAAGATAGCTAGGGTTCACTTAATTTAATCCTAAAAACATGGTCTTTTCAACAACCAATTTAGGTTTAATTAAGATTAACCTAGCAACCACGTGAGCATGCTTTCTAATAACGAAAAACAATATTTAGCGACTCAACAAACTTCTGAAAAATCTCGGGAACAAGCAGTTACGAGCAGAATGTCACCTGAATGTCATAACATACATTATGACATCAGTATTTTCTAAATTTCCAGCTGACTTTAGCTTCGATTCTGACGTCTTTTAACATCCTTAGCGGTAGGATTTATCTTCAATCTCTGAATGTCATGACATCCATCATGACATTGCTAAAGCCTAGTTTTACCAAAATTAATGCCAACTTAAGAACACTAACAAACTCCCCCTTTGGCACATTTTGGCTAAAACTACTCAACCTATCGAGTACATATCAGTGAGAAGACAAACTAGTTCTAAGCTTATATAAACTAGAACCTAGAGATAAGATAAATTCTACCCATACAAAAATCCCACAATTGCCCACATACAAAATTTAAACAGGCCATACAATTCCCCAAAGTCCCAGCCACTGTCACACACAGTTGCTCATAGTTTCCCACACACACAGATTCTTCTCCCCCTTTTTAGCCATAAAGGGCCAAAGGAAACAATACAAGTAACCCAAACTTTTAATCAAGCAGTACCAGAAAAAAATACGAGCATAAATATTCAAGGGTTACACATCTGTCAACACAATGATTACAATCATCCAAATTTTAAACAAAATACAGAAGGCAAAAACATCAGAGGCAACAAGGGCAACAGCTCAAGTACTTTCTTCTCTAGAAGAAGCACTGTGAAAGGACACATCTTCAGAACCTTCTTTACCAGCAACTGCTTGTTCAGCATCATCATCTTCCTCCATATGAGCAGCAGAAGTATCACCATCAAGCCTTTCTTCCTCAACCTCTGTGTCTATTTCTTTTTCAAGAGTAGAGATCAGAGCTTCAAGGGTTTGCTTCCTTGCTTCAAGTTCCCTACAGGTCTCTTTTAGCACAGCAATGACATCTGTCTTCTGAGAATTGGCCTTGACATTTGATGTCTCAGCTGATGTCATGACAATGTCAGGGACATGCTTCCCTTGAAATAACTTGTAGTGGAAGCCAAGGGCAGGGGCTCTTTTACACACTGTATCTCTATTTCCCAAGAATGTCTGGATACTGATCAATTATAATTCCACACAGCAGGGAGGGAAAGGCTATTGGTCATTTGATAGCATAGCTGTCAGCATGCTTGAGGGTCTGCTCAAATACATATGTTCCATAGTCAAACTTAGCCTGAGTGCCTACTGCATATATGAATCTCCCCAGTCCAATAGAGATGGTGGATTTGTGATTGGTTGGGACCCAGTTAGCAGCACCAATCTTATGCAGTATGGCAAATTTGACACTCAATTTGCTAGCAGTAATCTTTCCCTTCACAGGCCAATGTTTTACTTGCTTGGCAGTAATTGTTTGGCACACTTGATTATCAGTTTCTTCAAGCTCAGGTTGAGCATCATCTGATCTTCCCAAATAATTGTTGATTATACTTGGGGAAAACTTTACTTTTCTTCCTCTCACATACACAGTCTTGAAGTCTTCTGATCTTCCATCAGCACAACCACTTGTCAGGTTCACAATGAACTCTTTCACTAACCCATCATAGCAATTAGAAAACTTGACCACAGTTTTCATCAGCCCAGCTTCCTTGATCAGTTCCATAACATCCTTGCATTCAAGGGCACTTCTGTTCAATTCCCTTTCTAGAGCAATTCTTTTCAGACACACATACTTCCACCTGCTAGCACTCTCAGGGTGGTGGAAGGAAATGTTGTCAATTGCCACTTCAGGGACAATGGGCACTTTCCCAAGAACCAGCCTCTTTCTTGAGTGAATGGTCAGAGACATTCTCTGTAACATCAAGATCAGAATCATCCTGATCTGAGGACTCAGGTGCTTTCCTTTTCCTCACAATTGAGGTGCTCTTTGTCTTAGAGGTACCACACTGCTCTTCATCTTACTCTTCCCTTTGGAAGTTTTAGCCTTCTCTTTACAGATTCTTCACTTGGAGACCTTACCTTGTTTCTCTGAGCAGGACTTGGAATAGCTTTTGCTATGAGGTCATTATCGAGAAAACTCTTCATCTAGATTGATGATGTGAGAATCAACATTCGATTAGTGTTTTCTCGAAGACTCTTCGAGTTGCCATCATCTTATTTTTAGGAATTTCTTCATGAATGCTATCGGAGATGTTACCGATAGAGATAACGGGAGGTACATTGATCGGGGACTTCTCAAGAATTTCATCGAGATCCCATTCTCACTAGCGGCGGGATATTCAACTACATTATCATCTTGACATCCTTGAGGCGTAGGAAGGATTTTCATCAACGGGGAATCAACATCATCACGGATGTCTTGACATTCTCATTGACATCGGATCAAGCTGCTAAGCTAGGGCTAGCGGACTTATAATTCGAGGCTGAAATCCAGTCAGACTTATTCTCGTTTAAGATATCGGTCACTATCCTAGCTATGGCCTCATACACGACCTAGATCCTTCTCTATTTACTAGTTACGGGAGCAGGATGATGGTGCGAGGTCTTACGGAAGGAGGTATTTGTGCCCTTCTTGCATTTCTTGTGCGTAACTTCTTGACCTTTTAAGGTCGGTGGCCATTGTGCGTAGTGGTGTCACCCTCGAGCTTGACTTGCATGGCTTGATGTTTGCTCTAGCTTGACCATGGGGAGAGATGGAGATCCGATTCTTGAGATGATGAGGATGATGAAGACATTTTTCGTGATGGTTGTTAAGAGGATGAAAGCGAAAATAGCAAAGGGTTTCAAAGTTTCATTGAGAGAAGAAAGGATGATACTACTTTCAAAGAAGAAACTATTATATGAGGATGTCTCTTCTATTCTTGGACTTTTTAAAATAAGGAAGAAAATACCTAAATAACCCTCTAAAAAAGTTGAAATAAACACTCCCTTTCATCCCTTGTTGTAGGCTCGTTAATTGCTACAACTCCACATATTGACAAGTACCCAGTTTCTCAAGAAGTTGACTAGTCTTAAGAACTTTACTCAAGTTTCATGAACAACAACTTTACATCCTTCTGGATTTCTTGGGTATTCAACTTTAACATTGTGGAGGTAAGAGTCCTAGTGTGGTGACATTATTCAGTCAAGCTTCTTGACACAATTCCTTGCATACTTGCTTTGTGAAAGAAGTGTAGAGCCTTTCATCAATGTGTCGACATTCCTTGAGATAGTATGTCATTATCATAGATGGATGCCACCATGATCTTTTCTCCTCGACAAAGGGTTTCATCAAGACTCCTCTCACATCCTTTGGCGGTGAATCTTGGGTTATCCTTTCATGCGGATCTTAGTACTTTGCTTTAGTACTTTAAAAGTGGTCGGATGTTTAGACATTGAGTGTGACATTCGATTTCTGTCAACTTTATACTTACCACGATTCTCCCTTTGTCCATGAAAGGTCTTGGTATCCTTGACTCCCTCTATGGGCCAGATCCTTTTCATTCCTCGAGGTGTGGATGACCAGATTCTTGCTGCCACAACTTTACTTCCTCTTCATCTTTGGTATAGAACATCTGAGGAAGGCAGTGGTGTTCTCGAGATTCCCACATGTAGCGTTGTCCTTTGATCGACTCCTCTCATAAACACTATTTGTTCATCATTGATTACAAGATATTCACCTTAGTGAAGTTGTTGTGAATCCCATATCACATAGGCGACTTATGCTAATGAGATTTGCATTCGGACCTTTTACAAGCAACACTCCATTTAGGCTTGGAACTCCGAGCAGTTTGAGTTTCCAATACCTTTGATTTCTCCTTTAGCTCCATCTCCAAAAGTAACAAAGGTGAATGAGGTCTAACATCTTTAAGAAGATTTACATCTCCAGTCATGTGCTTAGAACACCTTTGTCAAAGTACCGTCTTCCTTGGTAGACATACTAAGAGAAGTGTTAGCTACGAGCAGCGATCTTCTTCTTCCTTTGTTGAGGTATGATACCTTGTTGGTTTTAGACTTCACATAAGACCCTTGATTAGGATATCCATGTAGTACATGAGGAAAGATTTTATGTGACCAAACCTTCCACAATAATGACATCTCCATCTTTGAAACTTTTGTTCATGTTTCTATGATTTTGATGTTGCACCCAATGTTGTGACATCTGTTTTGACATTGGTCTATTAGGTGCATTCTTCCTTTTGTTATTGAAAACTTTTAGTCTCCACATACCACGGCGGACCTATTCACGACTTGTGGTATGACATCCTTTTGTCATTGACTTCGGGTTTGTTCCATTCACGGTTGTTAGCAAATCTCTTTGCGTCACATACTGGGCGGACACATTTCTGTTTTGGGTTGTGACACTGCTTTGACATTGTTTTCCTATGTCTCTTCTTCTTAGTGTCATCAACGGGTTGCTTTTCATACATATCCTAGACCATGCTTATTTCTGCATTTTGTCCAAGTGAAGAATTTCTTCCAACTTATCGATTACAGGATGTCAACATTTTGTGATTTAGACATTGATCAAGTTTGGAATTGACATAATAATATCACTATTGAGGTGATTTATAGTGGTGTGTTTTCCTCTTTCTCGACCTCGACTTCACATTCTCGACTTCAAGTTCTCAATCGACTTTTACATTTCCTCATTTCTTGACATGCTTCTCCATTTTTATACGACTTCTGTAGTTTTCAGCAAGCTCTTCAAATGTCACTTCCTCATCACTAGAATCCATATCGAGTTGTACACTCCAGAGAGCGGTGACAAGTTTGGCACCTTCTTCCTCGATTCACTTCACGAATCACCATCGGACCAAGTGGACCATTCCTTTCTTTTGTTTCTTTAGAAAGGTGGGACATTCGGCTCTAATATGTCCAAATCCTTCACATTCATGACATTGGATTTCTTGCCTTGACTTCCTTTTTCCTCGACTTGGATCTTCTGCTGAGTCATAAGATGCGCTAATGTTAGATGGAATGTCCTTGACATTTGACCTTGACTTTGGATTAATCCTCTGATCGGTTTGTTGAGCTGTCTTAAGCATAGCTATAGCTTGGATATCTTCTCTTCATCTTCCACCTTGCATCCCTCTTGATATTGGATACAAGTGCTATGCTCTTGTTTTCTTGTCAACGAGTTCCTTGATTCCCATCTCAAAGTCATAAGAGATCCAATAAGTTCTTCAACCTTCAAGGTCTTGATGTCTTGAGCCTCCTCTATTGCGGTGACTTTCATTGCAAATCTCTTAGCAAGGATAGAATCTTTCTCACCGACTTCTCTTGACATCTTTTCACCAAGTGCTCACGAGGCATTGGCAATTTCAAAATATTCATGTGAAATTCATGAATATTCTCATCTTCCTTCATCTTCAAATTCTCAAATTTGGTAGTGAGCATCTGAAGTCTTGACATCTTCACATTGGATGTCCCTCATGAGTAGTTACGAGTGTCCCAAACATCCTTGGCGCTCACATTGATGGACCGGTCTGAAGATGTTCTGTCAATACCATTGAGCAGCATTCAATGCTTTAGAGTTCCCTAGAGCTAGCTCTTCTTCCTCTTTGCTCCATTCCTCCTCGGGTTTCAAGGCGGTAGTCCCATCTTTCTCAAGCTTGGTGGGATGTTTCCATCCTTTATCGTGACTCTCAAGCTTTAATGTCCTTGATCTTAAGAAGGCAACCATACGAGGCTTCGGTAATCATAATTAGACCCATCCGAATAGGTGGTCTTCCTCCAAATCCTCCTTCTTTATCCATGGCCTTGAAACTATTATCCCTAGATCTCACCCGGAAATAACAGGCGAGTGCACGCTCTGATGCCAATTGAAATTCACGGCAGCGGATCGTGATGTCACGAGAGAATGTTATGACACACTATCGACACTCTGTTAACAATTTACACAATAAATATAAATAACGATAAAGAACACAATAAGTTGTTTACCGATTCGATGTCTAACTACACCTACATCAGGGGCTACCAAGCCGGGGAGGAAATTCACTATTAGTAGAATTAATTCGGGAATAAACCACCGGTTTATCTCCTTCACTTAAAACCTACCCAATGCAACTTCAACCTAAGTCCTACTTAGATCAGTACCTACTCACTCCCCTCAATCAGGTGATATCAATCTATTGACTAATTAATTGTGAAGACACACTTCAATAAACTATCTTGATCTCGCTTCAAAGCTTTCAATCAAGAGACAAACACTCGTGCTTTAAAGCTTTGAGTGATAAACTACCCTTACAAACAAATCCTAGTCAATGCACTTATCAATTGATAGTTGTTTGGCTCACAGAGAAACTAAATTACAAATACCAAGCTGTTACTAATCCTAACGATACACAAAACAAGCAGCTATCTCTTCAATACATTCCAAGGGCGCAACACGGTTGTAAGGGTTGAATTCCTTTTATAGAAGCGATCCACGAAACTTGGTTTTGGGCTTCCATAAAGATAGCTAGGGTTCACTTAATTTAATCCTAAAAACATGGTCTTTTCAACAACCAATTTAGGTTTAATTAAGATTAACCTAGCAACCACGTGAGCATGCTTTCTAATAACGGAAAAACAATATTTAGCAGCTCAACAAACTTCGAAAAATCTAGGAACAAGCAGTTCTGCGAGCAGAATGTCACCTGAATGTCATAACATACATTATGACATCAATATTGAAATTTCCGCACAACTTTAGCTTCGATTCGAGCTATCTTTTAACATCCTTAGCGGTAGGATTTATCTTCAATCTCGAATGTCATGACATCCATCATGACATTGCTAAAACCTAGTTTTACCAAAATTAATGCCAACTTAAGAACACTAACACTTAGAAAACCCTAATTTGGAGCGTTTGACTTTTGATCAAATCTTGAGTTTTCTTGATGAATCATGATCAACCCTTTATCAAATGATGAATGTCACTTCAAAATATGGTTGTTGACCAAAATTCAGGAAGTTTGACTGTATGTTGACCACAATTGACTTTTTGTCCAATACAAGCGATTTTCAACCATCGAGCAATTATCGAAACTTGATTTGTAAGGCTTGAAACTTGACATGGAGATTCTTTGAAGCATATGAGGAGGCATGATGACCATAGGAGATGTTGGGAGTCCATCTTGATCTGAGGATTGCCAAACCCTAATTTCGGTTGATTGCCTAGGAGAGGGTTTGTCTGGTCAACCCTTGTGAAATCCTTAAGTATGGATGTATGAAATGTTTTGAGAAGTAGGAGGGCAAATTTTGGGGTATGACACTAATCGTCTAGTGATTATCTTCTCGTGGAATATGGTCGAAAGTGATTTCTTTGAAATAGGGGATCAGACTCAACACATGCTCCCGATATGAAATGGGATTCAGATGCTTCGTATCCCAATCGCCTTTAACCTGACTGATCACTAAAGCTGAGTCTCCATATACTTGCAAGAATTTGATTCTTAAGTCAATAGCAGCTTTGATACCCATGATGCACGCATCGTACTTGATCATGTTGTTGGTGCAATTGAAACAAGGTCTTGCGGTGAAAGACGTGTGTTCACCTGTAGGAGACATAATGATGGCGCCAATGCCATTGGCAAGTGCGTTTGAGGCTCCATCAAAGACCATGGTCCATAGGGATAACATTCGGGTCCTTAAATGCGGTCTGGTTCTTCCAATCGTTAACTAGCAGAACATCTTCGTTTGGAAACTCAAACTGCATAGACTGATAGTCACCTATGGCTTGATGAGCCAAAAGATCGGCTAGTACACTTCCTTTGATTGCTTTATGAGTGGTATACTAGATGTCGTACTCGGTCAAGATCATTTGCCATCTTGCCATTCTTCCGGAGAGAGCAGGTTTATCGAATATGTATTTTATCGGATCCATCTTGGAGATCAACAAAGTAGTGTGAGTCAACATATACCGTCTTAGTCGTCGAGCAGCCAAAGCGGCGCAAGTTTTCTCATTGCGGTATCTTGTTTCCACGATCGGTAAACTTTTGCTAAGGTAGTATATTGCATACTCTTTTCAACCAGACTCGTTATGTTTCCCCAACACACACCCCATTGAGTTCTCTAATACGGTCAAGTACATGATAAGAGGTCTTCCTTTGGCAGGCGGCATAAGGATAAGAGGATTTTGTAGGTACTCCTTGATTCTGTCAAAAGCTGTTTGGCAATCGTCGTTCCATTCCACTACTTGATATTACTTCAGTAACTAGAAGATTGGCTCACAAGTAGCAGTTATATGTGCAATGAATCTGGCAATGTAGTTTAGTCGTCCCAAGAAGCCTCTGACTTCCTTCTCAATACGTGGAGCTGGCATTTCTTGAATAGCTTTAACCTTGGAGGGTCAACTTTAATGCCTTTACCGTTGACAACAAATCCCCGGAGTTTACCGGATCTGACTCTGAAGGTGCATTTGTTGGGATTAAGTCTTAGTCTGTACTTCTTCAGTCTATCGAACAACTTTCGTAAATGATCGAGATGTTCTTCTTCAGTCTGTGGTCGGGCTATCATGTTGTCGACGTAGACCTCTATCTCGTGATGAATCATGTCATAAAACAAAGCCACCATGGCACGTTGATATGTGGCGCGGCGTTCTTGAGACGAGCGACATGACCTTGTAGCGAATGTGCCCTCTTATAGCAGTAGTCTTTTCCATGTCTTGGGAGCCATTTGGATCGATTGTAATTGGAGAAACCATCCACGAAGGAGAAAACCTTATGTTGAGTAGTGTTATCAACTAGAACATTAATATGAGGAAGTGGTAAATCATCTTTCGGACTCGCTCATTGGATCTCGTAGTCCACACTTATCCGCACTTTACCATCTTTCTTGAGTACGGGCACCACGTTTGCAACCTTGTGGATAAAATGGCTAGGAAGCGGCATTGAGCATTTCATAACCCGACTTTGATTTTCTCGACATCTCGGGGCATCTGACAGACCTTCACTTCACGGGGAAAACCTTCTTTATTGGTAGTTAGTGTACCACAATGTCAATGTCTAAACACGGAATGTCTTCGTAAGACCAAGCAAAAATCTCGATATAGTCTCGCAACATATGGACCAATCTCTTCTTGACACTGCTCTCAAGACCCGCTCCTATCTTTATTTCTTTTTTGTCTTCGTCAGTACCTAGATTCACAACCTCGATTGGCTCTTCATGCAGCTGTATGACCCGTTCTTCTTACTGTAGTAGTCTGGGAAGTTCTCCTGGCACTTCACAATCTTCCTCACCTTCGTCTTGGCTTGGTAGATCGGATTATCGATGTCATATTTAGCAATAGCAAAATTGTTATCAGAGATTCATTGTGAATCTCTGATTGTATCACGTGGGTGTGTGTAAGAACACATAGCTTTTTGAAGGGATAATAAAGTAAAAGAAAGGAAAGAGAAAAGTATTTGAATGCAAAAGTCCAATGATTTTATTGAATGAAAATATGCAAATGACAAATAATAACCCTTACAAATGAGCCATGATGCCGGGCAAGGCACTAGGCTTTTATGTTTATTATACGAGCGTAATAGCGAATGAAAAGCATAACGAGAAACAAAAAGCAATTACTCTGTCTAAAGGAGATTGGTATGGCGTTTTCGGTCTTCCAGTCTTGAGTCCATTATGCGGGTTAGGAAAATCCGATTCTTGATGTTGAAGTCTTTATAAGTCTTCTATGGCATGGACTCCATTCTTGCTAATGTGGAAAGGAAGTTTGTCGGCACGTTCGCGTAGTATCATCTTTTGACCTTTGGTAGTGAAACCTAAACCCGTCTTGTCGGTTTGAAAGGAAGATCGGGAGTTGGCCCCAAATAGTACAACCTCCTTCTTCACTGACTTAGGTGTTTTCGTGAGGCCATCCTTGGTGGAACTTTAGTAACCGGGGAGTGCGGGAGAGTCAGCAGGCATGACTCGTGGAGTTGCTTCTAAAACTTGACGAGGGAGTTTCAACGAATTCACCTTCCATTTTGAGGTATCGGAATGACTACGGATGGCTTACCATATATTTTTCCTCACATCTTTGTAACAATCTTCCCCTTCTTTGGGTACTTGACTTTTGATGCGGGGTAGAGTATGACGCCTTCCCATGTATCCAGGGCATCCAAGTAGGCAAGAGTAAGTGGACGGATGTCCATGACGAAGAAAGTAGAGTCAAAGTGCGAACCGAGTTTAGCTGGTAGGATGAGCTCTCAAGCACCGTTCGTTTAGAACCATTGAAAGCTCTTGCGATTATGTCATTGGGCTTCAAGACCACTCCTTCAACATCAAGTCATTGAAAGCGCTCTTTGGTAGAACATTGAGGCGAACCGGTATCCACTAACATGTGAGACAATGTGGTGCCTTTGCATTCGATGGAGCGTGCAAGGCTTTGTTGTGTTTCCTTCCGCGGAGTTAAATCAACATCTAAGAAACCTAAACCATTGTTGAAGGTCAGGCTAGCGATACAACCTTCGAGTTGATCAGCAGTAGTATCTTGTGGTATGTGAGCATTCTTCAAAAACATTACCAAGGCTTTAGCATGAGCCTCAGAGCACAATAGCAGAGCTAGCATGGATATTTTGGACGGAGTTTATCCCAACTATTCCACAACATTGTAGTCACTCTTCTTGATGATCTTCAGAATTTCCTCCATTTCTTGCTTGGAGGTATCTTTAGCAACTTCCTTTGGCACTTCTGTATGAGCAGGATGAGTTACTAGTTCTTTCCCTTTAGCTTCGGGAACTAGTTCGATAGCTGGAATGTGAACTGGCATAGTAGTTTCTTTTGGGGGAGTGATCTCCGGAGAAAATACTCTTCGGTTCGAGTTACCTTGCTTGATCCGATGATGTTCTTGATGTCGGGGTTGGTAGCTTCAAGCTGCAATGTCTTCAATGGTCAAAGGTTCTTGTCGGCGCCATGATAATGAACTTTGGATCCATAGTTCCAAGGTATGCCTTTGTCGATGGAATATGGGCAGTGCGAGAGAAGTAATGATGAGAGCGCCACTCTAGGCGCGGGATCGCTGATGGTGATCCTTATTGTGTTCACATCGGCATAGTCTTACGGAAAATCGTCTCCCCATCCGGTTGCCTTGACGTCTTCAATAGGAATTTTGTAGCTTTTAGGAGTGGTATACTTCACCATGAAATCAAACTTTCCACTTGGCTGCCCCAAGGTATCCCAGATTTCTGGTATGGCTTCGCTTGCATCTTCAATCTTTAGATTCTTAGAAATATCTTCGCATAGATCTTCCACAGATGAAGGTTTCAAAAATAGTACTTCGCGGTTGTCCATCATGCGTTGAATACGCCTTCTCAACCAAGCATATCCGTCAGATTCAGATGCACACCAACGATAATTATCGGGCATCACGGAAACACACCAACTGAGTCTTTCTTGATAGTCATCAGAGGAATAGTCAGCTTGTTCACATCATAAACATAAGAGTCTTCGTCAATAGCATTGGAGCTGTTACCATGGTTAGGCATTGGTGCATTGATCACATTTGGCGTTTCGACAAGACGGTCGAATTCAATTTCTCTCGCTTCGATCATGTCTTGAATCTTGTTCTTGAGCCGGAGTTGTTGGTGTCGTGTCTGGGGTGTTGGAGTGGTATGCACACCTTGCATTAGGATTGTACTTTGGAGAGGAAGTGTTGACGTGCTGAGGAGGATCCCTCAAAGTAATCAGCTCTGCTTTCAACATATGTTGCAATGCTTGAGACAACGGCATGTTGATCTTCGTAAACTATCTTCGTGGCATGTTACGGTTACGCGTTGTCTAGTTGAGGTTGCCTTTGGTGTAGGATTGGAGATCACAACTTCCCCACAGTTGAGTCGATTAGCTTTGTCACGGCTTTTCGACCATACCACATTGGCTTCTTTCTTACCACCAAAGATCTCTTGTGACATTTGAAGATGATTTCACTGTATTTTCCACTTTTGATTCCATCTTGATCGCTCGCCTATCAATGTCAACTCGATGAATACGGCGAAGGTTTCCAATCGGATGATTGAAAAATGGGCTGTCGGTGTTCCCATTAACGTATCAACCAACTCCCTATTGGACAAGGGTGGTTGCACTCTGCTTGCTAGATCTCTCCATTTCTGAGCATATTCTTTGAACTTCTCATCACGACCCATAGACATGTTCTATAGCTATATGCAGGTGGGTGCTAATTCGGCATTGTACTGGTACTGCTTGTAGAAAGCATCTGCTAAGTCATTCCAGGTATGAATGTGGGTATTCTCTAGCTGATAATACCACTCCAACTGTGCTCCGGATAAACTCTCTTGAAAGAAATGGATCCACAACTTCTTGTCTTCAGAATGAGGATGGATCTTTTGAACGTAGGACTTCAGGTGCAGCTTTGGGAAAGAGATTCCATCGTACTTTGCAAAGGTAGGAACTTTGAACTTGCGGGGAATTATCACACCAGGGACAAGACTCAGATCATCCAAATTCAGCCCTGACATTTTCAAATTTTCCACAGCATTCAGGCGGTCTTCGAGTTGCTTATATTTGCCGTCATCAGGAGGATACTGCTCGCTCACACACTCTTCATATTCGTTTTCAGACTCATGATGGATTCCTTCATTATTTTTTACACTTCCCTCAGTTTCACCGCTCTTGTCTAAGATTTCAAACCGGTGACCACCCTAAATTTGGACCCTTGTGATTTCTTCCATGTTGAGAATACCGATGGTCTTCTTCTTTCTAGTAATGAGCTTCTTGATCCTTCGGCCTTGGACCAAGTTGGTGAACATCTCACGGAATTGAGCATCCACGAGCACGGAGATCTTGACGATCTGTTCAAAGCCATTTCTGCTGAAATAAATAGCGAGAGAATAAGAAAACCGGTCTTCAATGTACCTGTTTTGAAATGTCATGCCATGATATGTGATGTTTATGCAATGCAATGCAATGTTTTCAAGGACCTTAGGAATTTAAATTTGTTAAACAAGCACGAACAAACTTTTTATTAGCTTATTATATTTTTTTTAGCGAGTACAAAAGAAAGTTTAAGCAAATAAAGAATAAATTTTGAGGGCTTTAGGTCTCCCATGGGCGCTTCCTCTTTGTGTTGAAGTAGCTGTTGATGTTTTGCTCCTCGTGAATTAGCTTTGTTAACTCTAATACCCTCTTCTCGCTTGCACAACATTGGGCTTTGAACGTATCCCTTTCTTCTTTAAGCTGAATCCAAGATCTCTTCAAGTCTTCGAAATCGGTAGGCATGTCTGGATGGAGAACAGTATAGGGTTTGTCACCTACAGCAACAGGTTCCATAATCACTGGTAGCACAGGTGTAAATGGCATCATGGCGTTTTGAGCTCGAGCTCGCACCCATTTGAGAGAAGGTTCCCAAGGAATGGAATTTTTGTGTCCCAAAGTCTTGGTATCAGTCTTCTTTACCATGCCTCAAGCATGCATAAATCTTCGATGGTAGCTACGGAGATCATTTTCATAGTCAAACACAATGTCTTGGAGAAGCATATCATGAGGACCATCTCTTGAGCATAACCAGAGCTAGAGAAGGGTTATAAGTGATACCTCCCTTATGCCAAGGAGTGGTACATTAGAATTCCCACAATGTTCAATGAAATCGAAGTCCTTTTGAGAAAGAGACACCAACAAACATCGGTGAGAGAGTGACATTAGCCTTTGAGACCACTTCACTCTTTGCTCGTTCTTCATCGATTGAGGAAGGTGTGAAATAAACCACAAAGTAACGGTATACAACACATGAGAGTTCCTTGTCTTTTGATGGTACAGTGTGGAGAATCGAGAATATCCCCAGTAAGGTAGGCGAGGATTGCGGTGAGGAATATCTTGATGGCGTTCATGTCTATGAACTGATATGGATTAGGAAATAGCACCAAGCCATAGATTAGCAAGGCTAAAACGTCTTTGAATGAATGGAAACTCATAACTTTGAGGAATTCTCGAGCTTTCTTTATCAGAAACTTAGCAAGCAACACCTTAACTCCGCTTCTTGTTTCCCAATTAGCTTTAATGCCTGATCGCTTTAGATGTAACGTTGATGGGATGTCTTCGTATTTCGGAACTTTTTCTGAACAGGTGAATGGTATCTGATTGAGGATAGATAACCCAAGTAGCCTAGAGAACTCTTCCAATGTAGAAACCAACTAGTAATCGGGTAATGTAAAGCAATGATGTTCTAGATCGAAGAACTGGAATAAGACGTGCATCATATCTTCTTCAAAATCGGAGATAACCAAGTCAAGCAAATAACCATTTCTTTTGATGGTGAGCATGATCGAAATTTACGAAACCAATTCTTTGAGTTGAGAAGGTATACCCGTAAAGTTGATTCGGATAGTCTTCCTAGAAGCCATGATCCTACAAAACAAAGCAAAGATAAATTCCTATATCCTTGAAATAGTTAGAAATGATATGATGATGTGATGTTACGATGTCATGATGTCATGTTTAACCAAATAGCAAGCACAAGCAAATCACACAATAGCCCTAGGTTTAAGACTTGCATGAGGTATAGGTGTCTACCTACCAAAGTTTGAGTGGGTTCAACTGTCCTATAATAATGTAGGGTTCTAGGAATCTCATATCATTGATCTTTCTCGTAGGCTTTATTTCAATACGACTACCAAGTGGTCGATCGAAACATCCGAAAGTCAAATCTTAATGAGTGTAGCATCGGTATCAACCAATCTTAGTCTACACGAGTCGGCCATCTCACTACCTTCTAATGGCCAAGATGGGTCAATTAGGGTTCTAGAAGTTGAGTTAGTCTTGATGACACCACCTGGCCAAATACTTTCCTCAACTAGATATGAGGAGCATCGGGACATCAAAGTGTCGCACTAACATAGCCATCATGTTGACCGTTTGGTATCGCCTAACGATCGCGACGATTTATTGCTACTTACCTAAGAAACACGGATCCGGTGTAGGATCCCCACAAGTATAATACCGAAACCCTTAAAAGTAAAGCATACAAGTCAAACAATTTTGAGTGATCTAAATACCCTAAGGTAAACTTTCTATATTTCCCAGTCGCCGATTACGTAACACGGTGGGAGAAGCCCGACTTGTTTATTTGCCTTTTATCGCAAATGTTTCGGATAGCAAAAGTCGCCACCGACTTTTCTTTTATCCAATTAAGGGAAGGCGAAAAGAACAGGAAAAGACCTTCGTTAGATTCTGAATAAGGGAGTTGGTTATGAAAAGGGAAGGTATTAGCACCCCTTTTCATTCGTAGTTATCTACGGGCTCTTAATTGCTTTAGCTCACTTTAATTGTTTTTTGTGTGCGTGTGTTTGAAAAGATTTTTGAAAAGGCATTTTGCTTTGACTTCGTAATGATTCACGCTAGAATGTATACGAAATGTTTGGAAATGTTTTGTTTTGGAAAAGGACTTTGCAATGATTCACGCTGGAATGTATACAAAGTGTTTTGAAGAAAAAAAGTGTGACGTGTAAAAAGAATGTTCTAATTGAGCAAGCAAAAGAGACTTATTACCCACTCAAAACGGTCGTTTCCGTGTTATTTTGCTTTCCTTTAGAATAAGGCTATTCATACCATTAGTTGGTAGGTAACCTTATTCGTTGGATGTAAAGGGACATTCGAAGGGACATCGGATGGTCATAGAAGGCAACTTGTAGGGATATCCTAGCACATTCGTAGGGACGATCATCACTTTTCGTAGGCAACAACTGAGGGACTAGATCATGTATTCATTAGGCAACATTGAGGGACTATGATCTTTTAAGTCGAAGGGACTATGACGATATTTCGTAGGCAACCGTGCTAAGATACCCCTACGTTCGAGGGACCTGGCCATTTATAAGGCAACGAGAGAGAATACCCTAGGGGGTGCATGTGTGAGAATTGTGTATTGTTTTCCGATATTTATCTTGCGATTAGTGATCTATGTTGATTTTATCTTGCCATACACGCCTAGTTACTAACAGTTTAATTGGTGCAGAATGTAAATTATGGAAATATAAAGGGTGTCATACCCCAAAATTTTCCCTCCATCTTCTCAAAATATTTCATACATCCATGCTCAAGGATTCCTCAAGGGTTGATCAGACAAACCCTCTCCTAGACAATCAACCCAAACTAGGGTTTGGAAATTCTCAGATCCAGATGGATTTCCAACATCTCCAATGGCCATCATGCATCCTCATATGCTTCAAAGATTCCCCATGTCAAGTTTCAAGCCTCACAAGTCAAGTTTCCTCAGACAATTGCTCAGATGGTTGAAAATCAGTTGTATTGGACAAAAAGTCAACTGTGGTCAACATACAGTCAAACTTCATAATTTTTGGTCAACATCCTCATTTTGAAGTTACATTCATCATATGATCAAGGGTTGATCATGATTCATCAAGAAAACTCAAGATTTTCTCAAAAGTCAAACTTTCTAAATTATGGTTTCTTGAGGAAAAGTCAACCAAACTTTGGTGAGCATAACTTCTTCATACTTTCTCGAAATTTTCCACCACCTCTTGTTTTGAAGGAAATTCAATTCTCTACAACTTCATGTCTCACAAGAATGTTCAAAAATGCTTCATTTGGAAGGTATGGATCAAAACATTCAGGTCCTTTTCAAAGTCAACAAAAGTCAACAATTTGTTTTGAAGATATATTGAGCATGGAAACTCAATTGAGATGAAACCAAAGAGGTTGGTTAGAGGACTCTTAGAGATTTCCAAAAGTCCAAGAACACTCAAAAATGTGAAACATTGAGCAAGATACACTATTAGAAGTTGGGCATTTTGGACAATTGCACAAAAGGAGATATTGGTCAAAATGCAAAATTTTCCAAATGGGCCTATAATCTTATGATCAAACTTGTTCATGATGTTATTTGTGACCCATTGATGCTTGGCCATAGCAATTTTCTATTTTATTAATTTATTTTGGATTTAAAACCATTTAATTCAAAATTAAATTATATAAAATATGAAAATAAGATATTTTCAAAAGGGTGATTTTATATCAAACTTGAGGTCCAAGGAAGCCCATGATACATGCCAATTTCGTGCTTGCTCTCTCATTAAAGAGAAAATCAAATTTTCTCAAAATTTGATTTTATTTGAAAATTATTCAATGCACATTCAAAACCAAATCTTTTTCTTCTTTCCTCTCTAATTCACTCTATAAATAGCCGTTGTATCACCGACCACGAAACCCTAGCCCTTACACCAACCCTCACTTTGTCAAAATTTCTCAAGAATTGTCAAATTTCGAATTCCATTCTCCAGCCAGTTTCAAGGGGTTTTGAGCATTCCATCTTGCTCCTTGACATCCCAGCAATCAAAATCGACTCTTACTTGAAGCCAAACCACCCAGAATCGGGCTCCCTAACACTCACCGGTTTGTTGTTTTTCTTGAAATCGATTTCAAAAATCCATGCACCATTGACTGTTTTTGTTTGTTTGATTGAGTTCAGGAGATCAGATAGAGCATGTCTGACGTGTAACATGTGAGGTTTAACGCCAGGAGGAAGGTTTGCCATTGTTAGGGAAGATTTTATCGTTTTCTTCGAAAATCATTACACAGGCCGATTCAACGTAAATGGATACCACCATTGAATTCGTAGGGGTCGAATTAGGGGGGTAGGGTTCTCTTTGTGCTTTGATTTTGGCTATTTTGTAGGTTTTCGAAAAGCAGCTTGCCGGAGAAGATGATCGGCGTTAGGGTTCGGTGGTGACTCGGATGACGTGGCGCAATGGCTTACTCTGATTCGTTCTCTCTTTCCAACTGGGGCCCGCGCGCTGACTGTGTTTAATTTCCAAATATCCATGACACGTTGACGTTTATATTGATTTGTTTTCAATGTTTCAAACACCAAGTGTCAAGTGACCCAGTGGTTAAGGCGCTAGCTGTTGAAGATGCCCTCCATGGTCACGAGTTCGAACCACATCAGGACCATCCTTTTTTACAAGTTTGATTTTCATTCATATTTTCAACTTTTTCCATATTTTTTTTATTTAATATTTTCATTCATTTTAATTTAATTTCAATAATTTTTATCATGCACTAAAAAACACCAAAAAATATTTTTCTTTTTGCATTATTTCCAGAAAATGTTTATTTAATTTATAAAATTACAAATATTATTGTTGCATGCATATTTAATTTAATTGTTAATTTGTCATTTAAATCACATTTAATTAGTTTTTAATTATTAAATTAACCCCAAAAAATCCCAAAAAATTATTTTAGCATATTAATGTTATTTCCAGCATGAAATATTTTTCTCATTTAAAAATTATTATTTTTGCTAACATTTTTCTCTTGATCGATTTCCTCGTATTTTCCGATTTCTCATCTTTTCACAGGTTATCCCGTTTCAGACGATTTCTTTTTATCGTTTTCTTTTTTCAAATTATGTAATTGCTCATGGGATGTAATAGCTTAATTAGGGCTTTTATTTTCCGCATTTTAAATTATGTATCTGCCCCAAAGCCATGTAATAGCGTAGGATTTATCTTTCCGTACTTTACATTCCCGCATTTTAATTTTCGCACCCTATAAACTGCTAGTAATTAGGCGTGTATGGAAAGATAAAGTTGAACATAGCTCACTCTAATTTTCAAGATAACATGAATCTGAAATCAACACACTCTTTTCACACATGCACCCCTTAGGGTAATTCTCTCTCGTTGCCTTACGATTACAAATGGTCATGTCCCTCGAACGTAGAGGTATTCTAGCACCGTTGCCTTCAAAACAAATCATCATAGTCCCTTCGATACAAAGATCATAAGACCCACGATGTCTCCTCCGAATACATGATCTTGACCCTCGATTGTAGCCTACGAAAAATGATGATAATCCCTTCGAATGTGCTAGGATACTTCCTACAAGTTGCTTTCTATGACCACACGATGTCCCTTCGAATGTCCCGCTTACATCCAACAAATAGAGTTACCTACCAACTAATGGTATGGATAGCGCTATTCTAAAGGAATAAAATAACAACGACCAATTACGAGTAGGTAATAAGACTTTTAGTTGCTTGCTCTATCAAAATGCTTTTCACACCACACTTTTGTCAAAGTTCAAACTCTTTTCAAAGCGAAACATTTCCGAACACTTTGTATACATTCCTACATGAATCATTACAAAGTCAAAGCGAAATGCCTTTTCAAAACATTTTGTGTCAAACACACGAAAGCACAATTTTAAAGTGATCTAAGAGCAACTAAGAGCCCGTAGATAACTACGGATGAAAAGGGTGCTAATACCTTCCCTTTTCATAACCTTCTCCCTACTCGAGAATCTAACGAAGGTCTTTTTACTTTTACCTTCCCTTAATTGGATAAAAGAAAAGTCGGTGGCGACTCTTGCTATCCGCACATTTGCGATATAAAAACCTACAAAGTCAGTTCACCGTGTTCTGAGCTGGCGACTCTGAGGATGAACCTAAAGAGAGAATGCCTTAAGGATTTCTAAATCACCTTTATTGCTTTCTGTTTGACTTGCTTGCTTTATCTTTAAGGGTTGCTTGGGTACTATATTTGTGGGGGTTCCTACACCCGGATACGGGTTTCCTTTTAGGTAAGTAGCAATAAATCGTCGCGACCGTTAGACGTATATCGAAACGGTCAACATGATGGCTACGTTAGTGTGACACTTTGGATGTCTGATACTCTTCATTCCCAAGTTGAGGATAGTATTTGGCTTCTGGTGTCATCAAGCACTAACTAAACTTTTAGAACCTTAATTGACCCATCTTGGCCATTAGAAGGTAGTGAGATGGCCGACTTTTGTGCAGACCGAGGTCGGTTGATACTCGATGCTACGCTCATTGAGATCAGAGTTTTGGGATACTTTCGGTCGACCACTTGGTAGTCGTATTGAAATATCGCCTCTGAGAAAGATCAATGATATGAGATTTCTAGAACCGGTTACTATTATAGGACAGGATGAACCAACTCAAACTTTTGTGGGGTAATCACCTATACCTCTTGCAAGCCTTAAACCTAGGCTCATTGTGTGAATTGTTTGTGTGTGCTAAACATGACATCATGACATCATTGCATTGCATATCATTTCTAACTATTTCAAGGACCTAGGATTATCTTTGCTATGTTTTGTAGGGTATTATGGCTTCTAGAAAGACTATCAAATCAACTTCATGGGTATACCTTCTCGGCTCAAAAATTGGTTTGAGAAATTCCGATCATGCCAGTTCATCAAAAGACATGGTTATCTGCTTGATTTGGTTATCTCCGGTTTTGAAGAAGATATGATGCATGTCTTATTCCAGTTCTTTGATCCGAAGCACCATTGCTTTACATTCCCAGATTATTAGTTGGTTCCTATCTTGGAACATTGCATCAGCCTTACATCTTAAGCGCTCAGACATTGAAGCCAATTGGGAAACAAGAAGCGGAATTAAGGGTTTACTTGCTAAGTTCCTGATTAAGAAAGCCCGAGAATTCCTCAAAGTTATGAGTTTCCATGCATATGAAGATATTGTGGCCTTGCTAATCTATGGTTTGGTTCTATTTCCTAACTCGGATCAGTTCATAGATGTCAACGCCGTCAAGTTGTTTCTTACCCGTAATCCAGTGCATACTTTGCTTGGAGACATCCTGCATTCTCTCCACACTCGTACTATCAAAAGACAAGGAACTCTCATGTGTTGCATACCGTTACTTTCCAGGTGGTTTATTTCGCACCTTCCTCCATCAGTTTTGAAGAATGAATAAAGGTTGAGATGGTCTCAAAGGTTAATGTCACTCTCTCATTCGGATATCCGTTGGAATCTTTTCTCTCAAAAGTTTCACCTTCATTGGCGTTGTGGAGAATTCCCTAATGTAGCACTACTTGGTATAAGGGAGGTATTACTTACAACCCTTCTCTAGCTCTACGTCGGTTTGGTTTTGCTCGAAGAGATGGCCACATGATATGCTTCTCCAAGATATTGTGTTCGACTACAACGATCTCCATAATTACCGCGAAGGTTCATACACACTTGGGGCATGGTAAAGAAGGCGATACCAAGACTTTGGGGCACGAACTCCATTCCTTGGGAACTTTACCTCAAATGGGTGCGAGCTCGAGCTCAAAACCTCATGATGCCATTCACTGTTTTACCGTAATTATGGAACTGTTGCTATAGGTGGCGTACCTATATTCTCCATCGACATGCTTCTTGATTTTGAAGACTTGAAGAGATCATGGATTCAACTTAAAGAAGAGAGGATACCTTTGAAGCTCGATGCTATGCAAGTGAGAAGAAAGTGCTAGAGTTGACAAAGCTACTTCACGAGGAGGCGGAACATCAGCGTCTACCTCGGCACCAAGAGGAAGCGCCCATGGGAGACTTAGAGCTCTAGGATTTATATGTTTTTCTTTTATTGTTTTGGACTATCTTTTGTACTTAAAAAGAAAAATAATAAAAAGAGAACTAATAACTGTTTGTTCATTGCTTGTTTAACAAATTTAAATCTCTAAGGTCCTTGAAAGCATTGCATTGCATTCGCATAAACATTGCATATCATAGCATAACATTGCATCACAGGTACATTGAAGATTGGTTTTCTCAGTCTCTTGCTATTTATTTTAGCGAAATGGCTCTTGAGCGATCATCAAAGATCTCCTCGAATGCTCGGTTTAGAGATGTTCACCGACTTGGTCCAAGGCCAAGAAGATCGAAGAAGCTCATCAACAGAAAGAAGAAGGTTGTTGGTCTTCTCGACATGGGCGGGCGCTACAAAGGTGGTCCTAAAGGGTTAGCGGATAGAGCTCTCGGAAGGAAGTGTCAAGAATGAGGGTGTCAAGGGTAATGAAGATGACCAGCGTGAGCACGAAAGGAAGAAGAGGATCGCTCGACTATAGCTACTGATAAAGATGATAAGTACAAGCAACTTGAAGACCGCTGAATCTTTGTGGAAAATTTGAAGATGTCGGGCTGAATTTTGTTGATCGAGTCTTGTCCACGGTGTGGTGATTCCTACCAAGTTCAAAGTTCCAACTTTTGCCAAGTATGATGGCATGTCTTGTCCTAAGATGCATTTGAAGTCCTATGTTCAGAAAATCAACCCCTTGATGACAAAAGTTGTGGATGCACTATTTTCAAGAGAGTTTGTCGAACTCAATTGGAATGGTATTATCGACTAGAGAATGGCCGTATCCGTACACAGTAACTTAGCGGATGCTTTCTACAAATATGAGTACAATGCTGAATTGACACCCACTCGCATGCAACTCCAGAGCATGTCTATGGGTCGTGATGAGCATGTCTATGGGTCGTGATGAGCATGTCTATGGGTCGTGATGAGAAGTTCAAGGAGTATGCTTAGAAATGGAGAGATTTAGCAGGCAGAGTTCAGCCACCCTTGTTCAATAGGGAGTTGGTTGATATGTTTATGGGAACGGACCAGCCTATTCTTCAATCATCGATTGGAAACTCTTGACGGATTCACGAGTTGATATTGACGACGTATTGAAGCGGTATCAAGTGGGAAGATTCATGTAGAGTCATCTTCAATCTTTGCGAGATCTTTTGGTGGTAAGAAAGAAACTAATGCTATGTATGGTCGAGCCGAGCCAAGACCGACCGTGCTCCATACGTAGGGGTTGTGATCTCAACCCTACATCGGCACAACCTCGGTGAGACAATGCAGCGTAGCGCGCCATGATTCTGAAGATCAACATGCCATTGTGCAAGCTTTGCAACACATGTTGAAAGCGGTGATAACCTTGAGGATCCTCCTCAAAATATCAACACTTCTTCTCGAGATACAATCCTAATGCTAAGTGTGCTTACCATTCCAATAGCCAGGACATAACACGATGATTGTTGGGCTCTGAAGAACAAGATTCAAGACATGATTGAAGCTAAGCGATTGAGTTCGACCCTCTGTTGAGACTCGAGATGTGATCAGCCCATGCCTAACCATGACAAGAGTTCCAATCTGTTGGTGAAGATACTTACATTTTCAACATAGATGATTGACCATTCCTCGATGGTAAGAAGAATTTTCTACAAGCCGGTGTCAATCCGGGATGTCAGGAGAATTGTCGTTGGTGCCCATACACTTTTGATGGTTGTGCTTGGTTGAGAAGACGTGTTCAGTGCATGATGGATAACCGTGAGATACTATTCCTAAAACCACCTGTGCAGAAGCTGTGTGAAGATATGTCTAAGTTGAAGATCGAGGTGAGCGAGTGCACCATCTGTGGGATACCTTGGGGCAGCCTAGTGGAAAGTATGATTACATGGTGAAATCTGTTCTGGCTACAAGATTCCTATTGAAGATATCAAGGCAACGGATGGGGTGATGATTTCCAGAAGACTATCTTGATGTTAACACGATAAGGATTTCCTCTTCTAATCACATGCCTAGGTGACACCTCTCATTATTACTTCTCCGGACCGGTTCCATATTCCTCGACAAAGCTGTCCCTTGGAATTATGGGTGATGTTTCTATCCGTCAAGCAAAACCCTCGACCATTGAGGACCTCACAATTGAAGCTACCATTCGACATTGACAACATCACCGGATTTAGTAAGGTGACGAGCAGGAAGAGTATTTTCTCCATATCTCTCCTCCAAAGACACGCGACTCCAGCTCGCATTCCGCTATTCAACCCATTCCCAAGCTAGAGGAAAGAACCGTTGATTCATCCTGCTCGACCAGAAGTACCAGAGGAATTCTTGAAGACACCTCAAACAAGAAATGGAGGAAATTAGAAGATTATCAAGAAGAGTGACTACAATGTTGTGGAGCAGTTAGGGCAGACTCAGTCCAAGATCTTCATGCTTGCTGCTCTTGTGCTCGAGGCTCATGCTAGCCTTGGTGAAGTTTGAAGAATGCTCACGTGCAAGACACTACTACTGACCAATTTGAAGTTTGTATTGCTAGCACGGCTGCCAACAACGGCCTAGGCTTCTACGATCTTGATCGACTCCTGGAAAGAAACACAACAAAGCCTTGCACATCTCTATTGAATGCAAGGGCACTACATTATCTCATGTTTTAGTGGATACGGTTACGCTTTGAATATCCTACCAAATCTGCTTTTGATCGACTTGATGTTGAAGGGTTGGTTACGAAGCCCGGTGACATAATTGTGAGAGCTTTTGATGGTTTTAAGCGTACTTGGAGCTCATTACTGTTAGAAGTCGGTTCCGGACTTTTGATTCCACTTTCTTTGTCATGGACATCCGTCCAGCTTACTCTTGCCTACTTGGGCGCCCTTGGATACATGGGGCGGTTACTTCTACCACCATCGAGTTGAAGTGCCGGTGAAAGGGAAGGTTGTTACAGTATGTGGTGAAGAGGAATACATGGTCAGTCATTCTGATACCTCGAGGTGGAGGGTGAATTCTTCGAGACTCCCTGTCAAGCTTTTGAAACAATCCCCAGAGTCATGCCTGTTGACTCTCCCGTCACTCCTGAAGTTATGCAAGCTCCGCCTAGGATGGCCTCGCTGAAAGATGCTCAAGCTGCAGTTGAAGAAGGAGGTAGTACTATTTGGGGTCAGCTCCCTGATCTTCCTCTCAAATTTGACAAGACTGGTTTAGGCTTCACCATCAAAGGTCAGAAGATGATACACCTCGAACGTGCCGGCCAACTTCCTTTCCGCATCGGCCAGAGTGGAATCCATGCTATAGAAGGCGGCGACAATGACTTGACATCGGTAGTGGATCTTCAACTCGGACAATGGGCTCGGCAATTGGAAGGCGAAGGCGTCATACCAATCTCCTTTAGGCAGGAGTAATTGCTCTTGTTTTGTTTTGCTTTTCGTATTTTATGTTTTGAACAATAAACTCTAAAGCCTAGTGCCTTGCAGGGCATCATGGCTCGTTGTGAGGTTTATTATCATCATTTGCATATTTTCATTCAATAAAATTGTTGGACTTTTGCATTCAATTATTGTTTTCTTTCTTTTACTTTATCACCCCTTCAAAAGTTCGTGTTTCTTACACACACGTGATACAACTGCAGAATCACTCCGAATCTAGTTGATATGACTATGCTATTGCTAAATATGACTTGATAATCCGATCTACCAAGCCGAAGATGAAAGTGAGGAAGATTGTGAAGTGCCGGAGAACTTGTCGGATGCTCTGACAAGAAGATCGAGTTATCTGACCACGAAGAGCAAGTTGAGGTTGTGAATTTGAGTGCTTGATGAAGACAGAAAAGAGATCAAGATAGGGCGGGTCTTGAGAGTGTTAAAGAATGGTTGGTTCGGATGCTACGAGACTATATTGAGGTTTTGCTTGGTCATACGAAGACATGCGAGTTTGGACATTGATATTGTGGTACACGATTGCCGACAAAGAAGGTTTTCTCGATAAAGCGAAGGTTAAATCGCATGCGTCACGAGATGTCGAGAGAAAATTAAAGAAGTTATGAAGCAATTCAACGTTTCTTACACTTCTTACCCACGTGGGTTGCTAATGTGGTGCTGTGCCAGAAGGATGGCAAAGTACGAATGTGTGTGATTCTGAGAGATCGAACAAAGCGAGTCGAAAGCGATTTCCCACTTCCTCATATTGATGTTTTGGTTGACAACACCGCTCGGCATAGGGTCTTCTCCTTCATGGATGGTTTCTCCGGTTACAATCAGATCAAAATGGCTCCTGAAGACATGGAGAAGACCACTTTCGTTACATAGTGGGGCACTTTCTACTACAAGGTTATCGTTCGATTTGAAGAAGCGGTATCGATGCTATGGTGACATTATTTCATGACATGATTCATCACGAGATAGAGGTCTACGTCGTCGACATGATAGCTCGATCACAGACTGAAGAAGAACACCTTGATCATTTGCAGAAAATATTTGATAGATTGAAGAAGTACAGGTTGAGACTTAATCCTAACAAGTGTACCTTTGGAGTCAGATCCGGAAAACTCCTAGGGTTTGTTGTCAGTGGTAAAGGTATTGAAGTCGATCTCGCCAAGGTTAAAGCGATTCAAGAGATGCCAACTCCCCGTAACGAGAAGGAAGTCAGAGGTTTCTTGGGCCGATTGAATTACATTGCCAGATTCATTTCACATCTAACTGCTACTTGTGAGCCAATCTTCAAGTTACTAAAGAAAGATCAAGTAGTGGAATGGAACAACGATTGCCAAATCGCTTTTGACAAAATCAAGGAGTACCTACAGAATCCTCCTATTCTAATGCCGCCTGTCGAAGGAAGACCTCTTATCATGTACTTGACAGTGTTAGAGAACTCAATGGGGTGTGTGTTGGGGCAACATGGCAGTGCAGTGAAAAGAGCATGCAATATACTACCTTAGCAAAAGTTTACCATTGTGAAACAAGATACTCACGCTCGAGAAAACTTCAGCGCTTTAACTTGGGCTGCTCACCGACTAAGGCAGTATATGTTGACTCACACTACCTTGTTGATCTCAAGATGGATCCGATAAAATACATATTTGAGAAACCACTCTCTCGAAAGAATAGCAAGATGGCAAATGATCTTAACGAATATGACATCGGTACACTTCTCGAGCGATCAAAGGAAGTGTAGTAGCCGATCATTTGGCTCATCAAGCCATAGATGACTATCGGTCTATGCGATTCAATTTCGAGATGAAGATGTTTTGTTAATTCTTGATTGTGAAGAACCGGGCCGGACGAAGGACACGAACAAGGATCGATGGACCATGGTCTTTGATGGAGCCTCAAGCACTTGGCAATGGCATTGGCGCCATCATTACATCACCTGAGGACATCGCCTTTCACCGCGATTGTGTTTCGATTGCAATAACAACATGGTCGAATCTGAGCGTGCATCATGGGTATTAAAAGCTATTGACTTAAGAATCAAATTCTTGCAAGTGTATGGAGACTCGACTTTGGTGATCGGTCAGTTAAGGCGAGTGGGATCTGAAGCATCCGAATCTCATTCCGTATCGAGAACATGTTAGAGTTTGATTCCCTACTTGAAGAGATCACATTAAATCATATTCCACGAGAAGAGAATCGGTTGGCGGCGCATTAGCTACTATAGTCTATGTTCAAAGTTAGATGGGACAACGAGGCTCCCCGGATCATCATTGAGAGGTTTGTGAACCGGTAAATGTTATGAGCTTGATACGGAAGAAACCTTGGTACTATGATGTGAAGAGGTATCTTGAGACTCAAGAATATCCCGCAGGGGCATCAGTCAACGATAATAAGGTTTTGAGAAGGTTCGCATCCAAATTTTTCCTCAGCAATGGCATCCTATACAAGCGCAACCACGATTTATGCTTACTCCTCTGTGTAGACCGGAAAACGGCGGAACATATCATGGAAGAGTTACACGAAAGAACCTTTGGTACCCACTCCAGTGGGCATACAATGGCTGAGAAGATTTTGAGAACAGGTTACTATTGGTCCACCATGGAAGCTGATTGTCACCGTTACGCTCGATCTTGTCACAAATGCGGTTATGCGGACAAAGTGCACATACCTCGGTACCTCAGAATGTTCTAGACTCCTTGGCCTTTTGCAATGTGGGGCATTGACATGATCGGAGAAATTAAGCCCACACTTCCAGCGGACATCGTTTTATCCTCGTGGCAATTGACTATTTCACCAAGTGGGTGAGCGCCTCGTTTGCATCATTACCAAGAATGTCGTGGCTCGATTCATCAAGCATAATCTTATCATCGGTATGGCACTCCGAAAGGATTATCACGGATATGACTCTAATCTCAACAATAAGATGATCACGAACTTTGCCGCAGTTCAAGATCAAGCATCACAACTCTTCTCTCGTCGGCGGCCTAAGATGAATGGCGCGATGGAAGCCGCCAACAAGAATATCAAGAAGATTATATAGAAGATGACAATGACTTACAAAGATTGGCATGAGATGTTACCATTTGCTCTTCATGGTTATCGCTTTCTGATCGAACATCAGAGGGCAACTCCCTTCTCCACGGTATCGGTATGGGCAGTCCTACCCATTGAGGTTCGAGATACCCTCGACGGAGTCCTCCGGGGCCGAGTTAGGCGAAGATGATTGGGTCTAGACTCGCCTTGACCAGTTAACTGATTGATGAGAAGCGACTCGCATCCATGTGCCATGGACGGATCTATCGAGCGAATGATCGGGCATTTAACAAGAAGGTCAAGCACCGAGTCTACCAAGTCGGTGATCTAGTAGTCAAGCGCATCATTCTTCAAGGTGATCGAGGAAAATGGACTCCCACGAGGACCATTTGTAGTCAAAACAATATTCTCCGTGGAGCTATGATACTTAGCACCATGGATGGTGAAGACTTCCCACACCATGAGCAAACATAGTCAAAAATACTACATACAAGAGACCGCTGGGTCGGTAGCCTAGGCAAAATAAGGGCATCTGGCGAACCAAAGGGTTTGAGCAAAAGTTAAGGATATCAAAACATGTACACCGGCAAGTCGAAAACACGAAAAGGCGGCTTGGGCAAAAAGGTATCTGGTGGTGAAAACCGAAAGGCGGTCTAGACAAAAGTTAGGGATTTAAGCATGCGACTATGTCTCGTGCAGATCACCTACTCCCAGACTACTATCAGCATTCAAGATTCAAATGGCGAAAATCAGTTCACTCACTTTCCACTAACAGCAAGGAGATGAGATAGTTGAAATATATGAGTACTAGCATAGTTGGAACTTAACGAGATTGTTTCCGCATAGCTTTTTACTTTTCTTTTATACAGACTACTTGGCCATACGATGCTTTTCAAATAAGTACAAGTTTCTTTCTCTTTACAATTTTTGCTGTTGTTGTTTGCATAAAGTCCAACGTTTGCTTTGAATGATTATATGCATCTGACAATAAAAATCTATTCACAAACATGCAAAAAGTGAACATGCAAAAGTAATTACTACACGCTCGAGGAATTGAGATGGCGAAAGTCACCAATGCATTTCCTCACGAGCATAATCCCCAAGGTGCCACTCACCACAAAACCTTCCCAGCAAAGTATAGGAGAACCCCGGCGGTGATTCCGCTCAACAATTGGATTACACCGACTTGAGCAATAACATTTCATCCCCAGAGGGTATTTATCCCCAACAAGATATCTCTCAATAATTTCCCTTTTCCCCAGTGCGGTGTCAAGCTGAGGCCGGGTCGAGATAGTGCAGGAGGAAGCTACATCTATTATGCCTCGATCGGAGATTACAGCGGGCTCCAGTTCTTCTAACCCGGTCTCCGCGGCTACCAATTACTCTCGGTGAGTTACACAAAATCCCGGCAAGATAACCCTGGACTTCTCCCCGGCAGGATCTATACAAGATCCTCGACAGTGTATCTCTACCGCCCTCAAGACTTGGTCAGATAGTGCACCGGAGGAATCAAGATTATCTTTCTTCTCAAGGTTTCCGTCCCCAAACAAACGTCAGAAGTCCTCAAGCAGAACATCTGCAACTTCCTCAAGATGGATATGTTTTGAAATACCACAACATCTATCATTCATACATTATTCATGAAAAGTCATATGCATATGTCATTCATACACATCATCATGCATCATACTTTGCATAAGACTAACAATATTCTATCAAAGTTTCTCTTGTTTTCTCCAAAGCAGTGAAAGTCACTTCAACATCTGGTCCAAGATTAATACCGAATCTAGGCGGAGAACTATCTAAAAGACCGCCTAGTTGTCCTCCGACAAGCGGTCGAGATTAAGACCCCAATCAGACGGAAAACTATCCGAACGACCACCCTTGTTGTCCTCCGACAGCGGATCCAAGATTAAGACCGAATCCAGGCGGAAAGCTATCGAACGACCACCCTTGTTGTCCTCGACAAGCGGATCCGGATTAATACCCGAAGCTAGATGGGAAACCCTATCCGAACGATCACAAGTTATCCTCCGATAACAGGCAGTGGATGAATACCCGATGCACAACAGGGAAGCTATCCACATTTTTTCCAACTACTATCCCTCAGAGTAATCAATACGAAGATGTATTCTGACGCTCTCTTATTATCAACAGCGACTATAGAGTCTAATGTACGACTCAGTTGCCTTGGATGGCATCTTAAGCCCATCTCCGACTACTTATCAACATTTCCCCACTTTCAGAATGCTGCATATTTGGTTAAAAACCAATACACACCAATAACTCCTTTCTAAGACGTGCACAGAGTCTAAACGTACGACTCCCTCCGGATGACATCTTAAGCCCACCCAGAAACGTTTACGAGCCTAGCGTACGGCTCACTCCTCAGTATCGATCTTTCCAGATGGCATCTTAAGCCCATCCCCTCAGCTCTCCTATCAACAATCTCGAGTCTAGCGTACGACTCATTCCCAGCGAAATCCCCAGCTTCTCCAAATGGCATCTGTAAGCCCATTCCCGCGTCATCGACCAACAGGGTGCAAATTTTCAAGTGTACTCGAGTGTTCAATCATCTTCTACCTCCAGGTCACGAAAGGCGAACATGCCAATCTAACCCTTCCAGTACAAGAATATTGAACAGGGACAGTTGTCATACCCCAAAATTTGCCCTCCATCTTCTCAAAATATTTCATACATCCATGCTCAAGGATTCCTCAAGGGTTGATCAGACAAACTCTCTCCTAGACAATCAACCCAAACTAGGGTTTGGCAATTCTCAGATCCAGATGGATTTCCAACATCTCCAATGGCCATCATGCCTCCTCATATGCTTCAAAGATTCCCCATGTCAAGTTTCAAGCCTCACAAGTCAAGTTTCCTCAGACAATTGCTTAGATGGTTGAAAATCAGTTGTATTGGACAAAAAGTCAACTGTGGTCAACATACAGTAAAACTTCATAATTTTTGCTCAACATCCTCATTTTGAAGTTACATTCATCATTTGATCAAGGGTTGATCATGATTCATCAAGAAAACTCAAGATTTGCTCAAAAGTCAAACTTTCTAAATTAGGGTTTCTTGAGGAAAAGTCAACCAAACTTTGACTGAGCATAACTTCTTCATACTTTCTCAGAAATTTTTCCACCACCTCTTGCTTTGAAGGAAATTCAATTCTCTACAACTTCATGTCTCACAAGAATGTTCAAAAAATGCTTCATTTGGAAGGTATGGATCAAAACATTACAGGTCTTTTTCAAAGTCAACAAAAAGTCAACATTTTGTTTTGAAGATATATTGAGCATGGAAACTCTAATTGAGATGAAACCAAAGAGGTTGGTTATAGGACTCTTAGAGCTTTCCAAAAAGTCTAAGAACACTCAAAAATGTGGAAAATTGAGAAAGATACATTATTCAGAAGTTGGGCATTTTTGGACAATTGCACAAAAGGAGATATTGGTCAAAATGCAAAATTTTCCAAATGGGCCTATAATCTTATGATCCAAACTTGTTCATGATGTTATTTGTGACCCATTGATGCTTGGCCATGGCAATTTTCTATTTTATTAATTTATTTTTGGATTTAAAACCATTTAATTCAAAATTAAATTATATAAAATATGAAAATAAGATATTTTTCCAAAATGAGTGATTTTATATCAAACTTGAGGTCCAAGGAAGCCCATGATACATGCCAATTTCGTGCTTGCTCTCTCATTAAGGAGAAAATCAAATTTTCTCCAAAATTTGATTTTATTTGAAAATTATTCAATGCACATTCAAAACCAAATCTTTTTTTCTTCTTTTTCCTCTCCTAATTCACTCTATAAATAGCCAGCAAGCTGTGTCACAAGCCACACGAAACCCTAGCCCTTACACCAACCCTCACTTTGCCAAAATTTATCAAGAATTTTCAAATTTCGAATTCCATTCTCCAGCCAGTTTCAAGGGGTTTTGAGCATTCCATCTTGCTCCTTGACATCCCAGCAATCAAAATCGACTCTTACTCTAAGCCAAACCACCCAAAATCGGGCTCCCTAACACTCACCGGTTTGTTGTTTTTCTTGAAATCGATTTCAAAAATCCATGCATCATTGACTGTTTTTGTTTGTTTGATTGAGTTCAGGAGATCTAGTAGAGCATGTCTGACGTGTAACATGTGAGGTTTAACGCCAGGAGGAAGGTTTGTCATTATTAGGGCAGATTTTATCGTTTTCTTCGAAACTCATTACACAGGCCGATTCAACGTAAATGGATACCACCATTGAATTCGTAGGGGTCCAATTAGGGGGTAGGGTTCTCTTTGTGCTTTGATTTTGGCTATTTTGCAGGTTTTCGAAAAGCAGCTTGCTGGAGAAGATGATCGGCGTTAGGGTTCCGGTGGCTGACTCTGGCGCTGACCTCATGACCGCATGCGTGGCGCAATGGCTTACTCTGATTCATTCTCTCTTTCCAACTGGGGCCCGCGCGCTGACTGTGTTTAATTTCCAAATATCCATGACACGTTGACGTTTATATTGATTTGTTTTCAATGTTTCAAACACCAAGTGTCAAGTGGCCCAGTGGTTAAGGCGCTAGCTGTTGAAGATGCCCTCCATGGTCACGAGTTCGAACCACATCAGGACCATCCTTTTTTACAAGTTTGATTTTCATTCATATTTTCAACTTTTTCCATATTTTCTTTTTATTTAATATTTTCATTCATTTTAATTTAATTTCAATAATTTTTATCATGCACTAAAAAACACCAAAAAATATTTTTCTTTTTGCATTATTTCCAGAAAATGTTTATTTAATTTATAAAATTACAAATATTATTGTTGCATGCATATTTAATTTAATTGTTAATTTGTCATTTAAATCACATTTAATTAGTTTTTAATTATTAAATTAACCCCAAAAAATCCCAAAAAATTATTTTAGCATATTAATGTTATTTCCAGCATGAAATATTTTTCTCATTTAAAAATTATTATTTTTGCTAACATTTTTCTCTTGATCTATTTCCTCGTATTTACCGATTTCTCATCTTTTCACAGGTTATCTTGTTTCGGACGATTTCTTTTTATCGTTTTCTTTTTTCCAATTATGTAATTGCTCATGGGATGTAATAGCTTAATTAGGGCTTTTATTTTCCGCATTTTAAATTATGTATCTGCCCCAAAGCCATGTAATAGCGTAGGATTTATCTTTCCGTACTTTACATTCCCGCATTTTAATTTTCGCACCCTATAAACTGCTAGTAATTAGGCGTGTATGGCAAGATAAAGTTGAACATAGCTCACTCTAATTTTCAAGATAACATGAATCTGAAATCAACACACTCTTTTCACACATACACCCCTTAGGGTAATTCTCTCTCGTTGCCTTACGATTACAAATGGTCATGTCCCTTGAACGTAGAGGTATTCTAGCACCGTTGCCTTCAACACAAATCATCATAGTCCCTTCGATTCAAAGATCATAAGACCCACGATGTCGCCTCCGAATACATGATCTTGACCCTCGATTGTAGCCTACAAAAAATGATGATAGTCCCTTCGAATGTGCTAGGATACTTCCTACAAGTTGCTTTCTATGACCACACGATGTCCCTTCGAATGTCCCGCTTACATCCAACAAATAGAGTTACCTACCAACTAATAGTATGGATAGCGCTATTCTAAAGGAACGTAAAATAACACGAAAACGACCAATTCTGAGTAGGTAATAAGACTTTTAGTTGCTTGCTCTATCAAAATGCTTTTCACACCACACACTTTTGTCAAAGTTCAAACTCTTTTCAAAACGAAACATTTCTGAACACTTTGTATACATTCCTACATGAATCATTACAAAGTCAAAGCGAAATGCCTTTTCAAAACATTTTTTGTCAAACACAAAGCACAATTTTAAAGTGATCTAAGAGCAACTAAGAGCCCGTAGATAACTACGGATGAAAAGGGGTCTAATACCTTCCTTTTTCATAACCTTCTCCCTTACTCATAATCTAAGGAAGGTCTTTTTCTGTACTTTTTACCTTCCCTTAATTGGATAAAAGAAAAGTCGGTGGCGACTCTTGCTATCCGCACATTTGCGATACAAAAACCTACAAAGTCAGTTCACCGTGTTACAAAGGGTCTTACGCTATTACATGGCTTTGGGGCAGATACATAATAGGAGGTACAGGAAGTAAAAGGCGGAAAATAAAATCCTACGCTATTACATGATAAAAAACTTGCAACCTATACGTCTTTTCTAGAATTTAAAGAAAATGCAAGGAAAAAAATAGCAGAAGCTATCCTAGAAGCTTGGGCTTCTGGGAGTGGGAGCGCTATAGGTATCCAGAAACTGGAGTTTCTGGTGTGCATGTTGTTGTGTGTGCCCAGAAGTTATGGCTTCTAGAGGTTAATTTGGGCGCCCAGGCTGGAGCTTCAGGGGTTACGTCTTTGGAAAGGGTCTAGAAGCTGGAGCTTCTGGAGACTCTGGATTTGGGACGTCCAGAAGCTGGAGCTTTTGGGGAATTCTCATCTGGGGCCATCTAAAAGCTGGAGCTTCTGGAGGATTCTGCGCTGGGTAGACCTAGAAGCTGGAGCTTCTGGTGCTGGTGAGGTCTAGAAGTTGGAGCTTCTGGTACTGGAGGGGACCCAGAAGTTGGAGCTTCTAGAGGCGTGACTTCTGGAGATCTGGAAACCTACAAGGCAAATAGTGAAAATAAAAGAGCAAAAGGTGGGGTTTGAACCCGCGACCTTATAGAGAAAACGACATAGTGCACGCAAGGTGAACCGCTGAGGCGGTGATACATCCATTCATACTGCTGGACTCATGAATATGTATGTGTTATTGGCCTCTGAGTCAGAAGCACCGGAGCAATGCTCCGGTCGTCTTCTCCGATTGGCATCAATGCTAAAAACTTGAAAAATCAATGAAAACGCAAACCAAAACAACCCAGATCCATTAAACAGGATGCTACGAATCTAATGGTGGTGTTAGTTCGTTCTGAATCGGCCTAGAACTATAGATACGAAGCTATTCCAATTCATGCCCTAACAATGGCAACTAGTAATTAAGCCATGGAAAACTTCAAACGATTGCCCAGATCTGTTCTATATCATGCTATAAACATATTAAAAACATTAGTTCCAAGCAAAACACACTCAAATGTAAAACACGAATTCAAAGAAAAATGCAAACTGGAGCAGTATGTATGGCATGTTTCAACGTGTTATGGTCATGTATAATGATTATACTTACTCAGACTTACCACAACAACACAATGGAATGCTTAAAAGTGTCTGAAAGTGGCTAGAAAGTAGAACACGAGTTTGCCAACTTTGAGAAAATTTTGAGAGAATTCTAGGGTTTGTGATAGGCTGGCAATCCGTGTAAGAGTTTTTCCCAAAGTCTCTTTGTCTGTTAAGAATGCTAGGTATATATAGGAGAGTGGAATTAGGTCAAGGCATTAAGAGAAAATATTCTCCTTAAATGAAGAATATTTTATTTGAAAATTTGCACAAAATCTTTCCAAATTTGCTCAATCTCTTCCTCAATCTTCTTGCACAAAATTGACAGCTTGTAATAAGCTATCTTGGACCCCAAGCCATGAAAATATCCATCCCAACTTGCCTTATCTTTTACTTTTGCATTTTATTTAATTAAATTTGAATTTAAGCTATTAAATTCAAAAAATAAATAAATAAAAGGGTGAGAGGTGTGGCGTGTAGCATAGTAGTCGTGGATAATCTTATGATCAAGTTTAAATCATAAAATCTTAGGCCCATTTGAAAATTTTTGCTTTTGCTAGGTTTTTTCCTTCATGCACCTCCTCAGAAAATGCTCAACTTGCACAATTTGTATCTTGCTCAAATTTCAACATTTTTGGGTGTTCTTGGACTTTTTAGAAAGCTCAACATGTCTTCTGAACAGAATTGTTGGTTTCATCTTCATTGGAGTTTCAATGCTCATGAACACTTATTTGCAAAAAGATGACTTTTGTTGACTTTTCTAGAAGGACCTGTAATGTCTTGATCCATATCTTCCAAATGAAGCATTTCTTGCCCAAGCTTGTGAGACATGAAGTTGTAGAGAATTGATTTCTCTTCAAAATGAGCTTTTGTGGAAAAAAATTTGATGAAGTATGTGAAGTTATGCTTGGTCAAAGTTCTGTTGACTTTTGTCTAGAGAAGCCCTAATTTGGAAACTTTGACTTTTGATCAGATCTTGGATTTTCTTGATGAATCAAGATTAACTCTTGACCAGATGATGAATATGACTTCAAACTATTGATGTTGACCAAAAATTATGGAGTTTTACCGTATGTTGACCATAGTTGACTTTTTGTCCAATACAGTTGATTTTCAACTATCTGAGCAATTGTATGAGCAATTTTGACTTGTGAGACTTGAAACTTGACATAGTGATCCCTTGGAATATAGGATGAGGTATGATGACCACTTGAAGAATTAGAAGTCCATCTTGAGTTGAGAATAGCAAAACCCTAGCTTGGATTGATTGCTTAGGAGAGGGTTTGTCTGGTCAACCCTTGTGAAATCCTTGAGAATTGAGTTGTGAATTGTCTTGAGAAGTGGGAGGGAAAATTTTGGGGTATAACAATCGTGGAACCCGAAACTTCACTAAGCTCGTGCCCTAACAATGGCGTTTTGTGATTTATACGTCAAAACGTGCAAATGATGGATCAAACCTGCTCTAATAAACCTCATGAACACATTAGTATGGTTAAATTTCATTAAAACAAGATAAAATGCAAAATACGAATTCAAGAAAAATTTGAAAATTGATGCTCATGGATGGCATGATTCAACGTGCTTTGGCCATGGATAATGATCCATTCTTACCCTACTATACCTCAGGAATAAGAATCAATGCTTGGAAGTACTTGAAACCGGCTGGAAATTGGAATCCAAGTTTGCAACTTTCTTGAGAAATTTGAGAGCTTTTTAGGGTTTGTGAGAGACTAGGGTTTCGTCCTTGAGACTTGTGGATGTGTTATGTATATATAGAGGACGGAATTAGGTTAAGAATTATGAAGGAATTACATGCTAATCAATGATAAAATATTTCATTTGGAGGAAAACTAAATATTGCCTTTTTGAGCCAATTTCAATCAAATATCTTGCCAATCTTCATTATTTCGAAATAATCAGATCATTTGGCTTGCTTGGACCTCAAGAATGAGAGAAAATCAATCTTGCACTTAATATTTTGATTTTATATCCTTTATTTTAATTAAATTGGTTTTAAAAGAATAAAAATCCAAACTAAATAAAAATAAAAGATAAAAAACGTGGCCTTGGGCTTGGAGGTTCTAATTATGATAAGAGACAAATTTGAACCAATAAAAGTTAGGCCCATTTAGAAAAAAAAATTGATTTCTTCAAGTATATCTCTTTATGCACCTCCTCAAAAATGCTCAACTTGTACAATTTGTATCTTGCTCAATTTTCAACATTTTTGGATGTTTTTGGACTTTTTAGCAAGCTCAAGATGTCCTCTAAACAACTCTTTCGGTTTCATCTTAATTGAAGTTTCCATGCTCATGAAAACATCTTTACAAAAAGATGATTTTTTGTTGACTTTTAAAAAAGACCTGTAATGTTTTGATCCATAACTTCCAAATGAAGCATTTCTAGCCAAAGCTTGTGAAATATGAAGTTGTAGAGAATTGAATTTCCTTCAAAATGAGCTTTGGTGGAAAAATTTCTAATAAAGTATGTGAAAGTTATGCTTGGCAAAATGAGCTTTGGTGGAAAAATTTCTAATAAAGTATGTGAAAGTTATGCTTGGTCAAAGTTCTGTTGAGTTTTATCTAAAAAACCCTAATCTAGAAACTTTGACTTTTGATCAAATCTTAACTTTTCTTGATGAATCATGATAAACCCTTGATAATATGATGAATATTACTTCAAAATATTTATGTTGACCAAAAATTATGAAGTTTGACTGTATGTTGACCATAGTTGACTTTTTGTCTAATACAGCTGATTCTCAACCATCTGAGCAATTGGATAAGCAAATTTGACTTGTGAGGCTTGAAACTTGACATAGTTATCCCTTGGAACATAGGATGAGGTATGAGTACCACTTGAAGTATTAGAAATCCATCTTGACTTGAGAATAGCAAAACCCTAGTTTATGTTGATTTCTTAGGAGAGGGTTTGTCTGGTCAACCCTTGTGAAATCCTTGAGTATGGAGTTGTGAATTGTCTTGAGAAGTGGGAGGGAAAATTTTGGGGTATGAAAGATGGCAACTCCATTGATACACCCCTATCAATTGGAAGTTCAGTCGGGTGGTTCCAGCTGGCGACTGCACTAGGACGGTTGACCTATTGCTGGTCCGTCCAAGAGTTGATCCTAGCTTTTATTTTTATGTCTATTGGGTGTTTATCTATTTACTTTCTTTATCGCATCATCCTTTGTATGCTTTGCATTGCATTTTATATGGCATTTTAGTGTTTTCATATATCATGTATATTGGGTGCTGCTGTACTAGTTGATCTCTTGATTTGGGTGGGTTTTACTTGAGGTAAAAGGTCACTACCCCGGCCAGTGACATATAGGATAGATGGATGCTCATGTCGAATCCCGCACCCTGTGGTGCGTGTGAGGAGGCATGAAGTACCGAACTCAGACGAGATTCGATTGACAAGGCTTTCTCCCCACACCCTGTTGTGTTGTCAACGAAGTACTCGATAAAGGATCATCGACTCTGTTTATCATTAGGGACCCCCGTTGTGTCTAGAATTACCCTGTGAGTTGGGGCGGGATATCATTACTACGGGTACTGATAGTGACCGTTGGTGACTTGTTATTGATGGTGACTTGGTATTTTTTGGTATTTTCTGATATTTTCTATGGAGTTCCAGTTTGATGTCGGACCTTTGACCCTGTGATATTCAGATTTGGTTTCTACATGATATCTCGATTGAGTGTCAAGCTCTTGACCTTGTTACATTTGTCCGAGATTTCAGTACAACAGTGGTTTAACATACAGGAGATATGGTTCTAAAGCATTGCATTCATAAAAACTTTTAATTCGCATATTTTAACATGCATATTTGTTTATTTCCAGGATTTCTCTAGCCTTTGAGTCTAGTTGGTGGGTCGTTTTGGAAGATGGATACTTAAAAGAAGAACAATCAGAGACGTCATCCAGTGTACAAATTTCCCACACCTACTCTTGAGAATCTTCTCTTATTGGCTAATAAGTCTACACCAGATAATGTTAGCATGTTTACCAATTATTATGGAAGAATTCTGACATGGTTGAAGTCTCCCTTGACCGAGTATCAGAAGAACAGGCTCCAGGCCCTTTTCCAATTCTATGACCGGGAGTTGAGGTGTTTTTTATCCCCTGATTACTTGTTAATGCCTACATTGGAGGATTATTCTAGTATCTTGAACATTCCTATTCTGCATCAAGTGCCTTTCCATGCCTCTATGGAGAGACCGACCGATGATCAGATCTCCAAAGCTCTTCATTTGGAGAAATTTGTGGTGTCCGCTAATGCTGCAAGCAAAGGGGCCGTGAGAGGGTTTTATTTTGGTTTTCTGCTACGGGAGGGTAACGTCAAAGTTGTCAAAAAAGATTGGAAGAGTTTTAACTCCATTCTAGCTTGTTGCATCTATGGGATGTGCTTATTTCCGACTGAGCCCAAGTTTGTTGACATGAATGTTGTTTCCATTTTCATCCAGCGGAATCCTATTCCAACTCTTTTGGGATATGTTTATCATTCCATACAGTCCAGAAGCTTTAAAGGGAAAGGTGGAATTGTAAACTGTTGTGCGCCATTGTTGTACCATTGGTTTCAGGGTTTTCTTCCCTATAGTGGTGTTTTTATTGATACTCAGCATACTATGAGGTGGGTTCCAAGATTAATGGGTCTCACATCTCAGGATATTGGGTGGAATCGGTGCGAAATATCCAAGATAGAAAGCGAGAAGATCATCATTCGTTGCAGAGACTTCCCTAATTTCCCTCTTATGGGCATAAAGGGGGTATTAATTACAATCCAAATCTTGCTTTGAGGCAATTGGGTTATGCTTTGATGGGACCTCCTGATGCGAGTTTCATGCGGGAAACTTTGTATTATGATGTGCCTGATGTTACCGGGATAATGGCTAAGGTTGTTCAAGCATGGAAAAGCATCCGCCTTGAAGGAGGAAAATATTTTGGCAAGAAGGATCCCACGGCCTATGCTTCCTACATCCAGTGGATTAAGGAGATAAATGGTGATCGTCAGTGGCCTTCTACTACAGGGGCTGCAACTTTTTATCCTCGAGAGTTAGTTGCAGATGTTGTCTTAAAAGGAGATTATGAGCGGGTGCGTGCTCAGAATCGCCTTTTACTTGAAGAGAAGGAGACACTAGCGGTGAATTGTCTTGTTGCCGCTCAAACAAAGAACCAATTGGCTCACGAGCTCAAGTATTTCAAAGGAGAAGCATCTGATTCAATAAGGAAGAGGCCTAGAGTTGAAGATTTCTCCATTCCCATAGAAGAGTACAAGAAAGTTGTTGCCGGTTGGGAAAAGAAATATGAGCAGAAAAGCCGAGATTGTGAGGCCCTTAAGACTTCCAAAGCAAATGTGGAAAATAAGTACAAGGCTCAAATCGAAGACTTGAAGAAGCAGATGCATAATCAAAAGTTAGGGTATGAATCCCGTATCCAAGAGAAAGAATCCCAATTATCCCTTACCGTCGGAGAGTTGGAACGTCTCAAGATTCAATTGGATGTGCAAGATGCTGAAGGATTCCCTATTTCTGATGTCTAGATTAATGCTTTATTTGTCTTTCGTGGTAAATCACCATCAGGCTTGTTTATGGAATTACTCCTTTTATTGTATGAATTGCAAAACAATTGTTCAGATGTTTGTAAGCTTCTTTGATTTGGATTTAATGATGATTAGACATTTCAGTATCCATTGTCTTGTTTAACCCTAAAAATTGAATCAGCTACGTAAAAATATTAAAATTCTTCTATCAGATCGAGTCGGTGAATATTTAAGCATAGAGTTTGATGACCATCTAAAAGAGTGTGGGATTGTATCCCAACTTACTCCTCCTGGAACACAATAATGGAATAGTGTATCTGAGAGAAGAAATCGAACCTTGTTGGACATGGTCCGATTCATGATGAGTTACGCTGATCTTCCAGACTCCTTTTGGGGACATGCTCTGTTGACAGTAGCTTACACACTTAATCGTGTTCCTACCAAAAAGGTTGAGAAGACACCATATGAGATATGGAGTGGTAAGAAATCACATATGTCTTACATGAAGATATGGGGTTGTGAAGTTTATGTAAAACGGAAGATCTCAACTAAGCTTGAGCCCAAATCTGACAAATTCTTATTTGTGGGATATCCTAAAGAAACAAGAGGATATTACTTCTATAATCCTTCTAAGGGAAAAGTGTTTGTTGCTCGAACTGGAGTTTTCTTCAAAAAGGATTTTATTTCCAAAGGAATAAGCGGGAGGAAAGTAGAGCTTGATGAAATTCAAGAATCACAAAGCATTGATACACCTATGGAGGAATCGGAGCAGGAAACACAAGTAGTTGTGGAAGAACAACCTGCTACAGTAGAACAAGACCAATATAGGTCAAACAGGATACGTCACCAACCTGATAGATATGGATATCTCATAAATGGTCAAGGCGATGTATTTCTCATGGATCAAGATGAGCCTGTGACCTACGAAGAGGCCATTACTGGTCTAGGGTCTGAGAAGTGGCTAGAAGCCATGAAATCTTAAATGGATTCCATGTACACTAACAGAGTTTGGAACTTGGTAGAGCCACCTATAGGAGTTAATCCTATAGGATGCAAGTGGTTCTTTAAAAAGAAGTCTGACATGGATGGTAAGGTACATACCTATAAGGTAAGACTGGTTGCAAAAGGTTATAAACAAATTCATGGGGTTGACTATGATGAAACCTTTTCTCCAGTTGCAATGCTTAAATCTGTTCGGATTTTACTTGTAATCGCTGCATATCATGATTATGAAATATGGCAGATGGATGACAAAACTGCTTTCCTAAATGGGAACCTTCAATAGGATGTGTACATGATACAACTTGAAGTATTTGACATTCCAGAAGAATCCCAAAGATATGCAAGTTACATCGATCAATCTATGGATTGAAGCAAGCTTCCAGAAGTTGGAATCTTTGTTTTGATGAAACAGTAAAACAATATGGATTCATCAAGAATGAAGATGAGCCTTGTGTCTACAAGAAGGTTAGTGGGAGCATGATCGTCTTCCTAGTATTATATGTAGATGACATATTACTCATTGGAAACGATGTCTCTACCTTGTAACAAGTAAAACTTGGCTAGGGAAATGATTTTCTATGAAGGACCTTGGTGAAGCAGCCTATATATTAGGAATCAGGATCTATAGAGATAGGTCACAAAAACTACTTGGCCTAAGTCAGAGTACATACATAGATAAAGTGCTGAGACGCTTTAATATGCACGATTCCAATAAGGGATTCATTGCTATGCAATATGGCTTGTGTCTATCAAAAACACAATCCCCTTCAACGAAGGAAGAAAGGGATCGCATGAATAAGATTTCATATGCATCTGCAATAGGATATATCATGTATGCCATGCTATGTAATGACCAGATATCTCGTATGCTTTAAGTGCAGCGAGTAGGTACCAATTTGATCCTGGTGATGCTCACTAGGTGGCTGTCAAGAATATCCTTAAGTACTTGAGCAGGACTAAGGACTCATTCTTGATGTATGGAGGTCAGGAAGAGCTTGTTGTAGTTGGATACACTGATGTTATTCCAGACCGATAAGGATGACTTTAGATCGCAATCTGGTTATGTGTTTTGCTTAAATGGTGGCGTTGTGAGTTGGAAGAGTTCAAAGCAAGATATAGTTGTTGATTCTACAACCGAGGCTGAGTATATTGCTGCCTCGAATGCAGCAAAAGAAGTTGTTTGGATCAAGAAGTTCATTAGTGAACTTGTCATAGTCCTTAGCATTGTGGATCCCATTGATCTCTATTTTGATAACAATGGTGCTATCGCACAAGCTAAGGAACCTAGATCTCACCAAAGATCCAAACACATACTTAGGCGTTATCACCTCATTCGAGAGATAATCGACCAGGGAAATGTGAAGATATGCAGAGTACCAATTGACAATGTCGATGACCCACTAATAAAGCCTCTTCCACAGCAAAAGCATGATGGCCATACTAGATCTATGGGTATTAGGGGTATGCCTTATTGGCTCTAGTGCTAGTGGGAGATTGTTGGTGTAAGCCCTAGAGGCCAATACCTTTTGGTACTTGTATCGAATTATTTATTAATAATAAAAGGCTTTTCTTTATTATGTTTTCTTTTTAATAAACTCCCTAGAATAGTTAGTCTGTATAATGCATGGTTAAGTGTGACTTAATCATGAGATTCCATTAAACACAAGGACATTATTCTTAAAGTATCCATAATCGAGATTTATTGTGAAGTGGGATAACATTAAAGCATTGAGATTATTATAAAGATCGACTGATGATCACATCTCATGGATCATGAATAAGGAGTTATCAAGTCTTGACATAGGTATAAATATTAGGAGTAACATTTATATTGGATTGACCCGCTATGAGAATACTACATAGAATGTTATGCAAAGTGTCATAAGTTATTCTCATGGTGATAAGTGGTGTATACCACCCTTCGACCTGAAACCACTATGGACCCTAGATGTAGAGTTAAGTGCTTTATTGTTGATCAAACGTTATCTATAACTGGATGACCATAAAGATAGTTGATGGGTATTTCACAAAGCATGTAGAGGGACATGAGTGACCTAGATGGAATTTTCCCATCCTACGTAACGGGGTAAATGTCTGAGGGCCCAATATTGAACTGGACAAGGATGACATGGTCTATGCCTTGTGTTCAATATAAACACAAGAGCAAAAGGGTAATTATACACACAAGTATTATCACGGAAAGGTTTTGTCAGATCACATGACATTTTCGTGACTTGGGTAGCAGTGATGTCTTGCTAGATACCGCTCAATGTTTATTATGTTAAATGTGATTTAATATAATTGCCAACGTCGCGGAAACCTACAGGGTCAACACATAAGGATAGATAAATGAGAGATAGAGTAAATGAGGAACACCGTAAGGTACGGTGTATTTAAGTGGAATACGGAATGTGGTAAGGTACCACACGCTTAAGTGATATGCGATACATTATAGTGTATGATATTCATATGCTTTATTGGGCTTTTAGTTTATAGCCTTTATTGGGCTTTTAGCTTGCAGCCCACACTTGTGGTTTTATAAATAGAACCCTTCTGCTGAAGCTTTTCACTTGATGAAAATTCGGTCTTGAAACCCTGTCGTATTTTCGCTCACTCTCTCACTCAAGGCTTCCGTTCGTGAGCAGCTAGCACTATGATCGGGAGCGACCTGTTCGTGTGGAATGAGTAGAGACGTTGTTCTTCTTCAACGTTTGTGATCACATCATCAGAAATCGAAATCGCCACAAGAGGTAAAATATTCTATCACTGACCATGATCATTCGTAAGGATCACAAAAGGAAAATTGTTTTCCGCTGCATTTTAATATCGCAATTTTCCTTCTCATACTTAATCCATAAACTTATGCCCCAGATGATGCATCCTCTAAGATCCGATCAGATAATGGTAACAAATGAAAACTTGACCTGATAATACACATGATACCTATGCATCCATGATTTTACTTAACAATGAAGGATAAATGATAATGCGAGCGCCTGAATTACAGGTTGTAAGCTAAATGAATTTAAATGAGGATGGGGCAAATTTTAGGGTGTGACACTTGAATCAAAATACTTTTCACACCTCACACTCTTTTCAAAAATACTTTCAAACAAACACTTTGTATACATTCATACGAGAATCATTACAAACTTAAATTTTCATACAAATATTTTCAAACACTCTGTATACATTCTTAAGGATTGATACAAGAATCATTACAAAGTCAAAAGCAAAATATTTTTCAAACAAATCACACACACCAAGAAATTTTCAAAAGTGAGCTAAAGCAATTAAGAGCTCATAGATAAATATGGATGGAAAGGGTGCTAACACCTTCCTTTTTCATAACCACCTCCCGTACTCAGAATCAGTAAAAGTTCTTTCTAGTTCTTTTCACCTTTCCTTTATTGGATAAAAGAAAAGTCGATGGCGAATCTTGCTAACCGCAACATTTGCGATAAAATGCAAAACAAACAACTCAGTTCTCCCACCTTGTTACATACAAAACCTTTGTCGAAGATAGAAATTTGTCACATGATATTGGGCCATGTCAGTGAAAGGGGTCTGGTTGAATTGGGGAAACAAAATTTGCTTGGAGGAGACAAAGTCGAAAAAGTTTTGTGAACCATGCATACTTGTTGATCTTTGGGGGCCTACAAGGTGTCCAAATCCTTGGATTACATCCATGTTGATCTTTGGGGGCCTACAAGGTGTCCATCACATTCAGGAGTAAGGTATTTTCCATCCATAGTAGATGACTAATCCAGAAAATTATGGGTATTCATCCAGAAGACTAAGGATGAAACTTTTGAGAATTTCAAAAGTTGGAAGACTCTGGTCGAAAATCAAACTATTAGAAAGGTCAAGAGGTTGAGAACATACAATGGCCTTGAATTTTTCAATGAGGCATTCGACAATTTTTGTGTTGCCTCTGGTATTGCAAGGCACAAAACTACTGCAGGCACTCAACAACAAAATGGTTTGGCTGAATGGTTTAATCAAACCATCTTGGAAAGAGTTAGATGCATATTGACTAATGTTGGGTTAAAGAATGTGTTTTAGACTGAGGCTGTTTCGACAGCAACATATGTGATAAATAGATGTCCTTCGACTGTGTTAGATATGAAGACACCAAAAGAAGTTTGGTCGGGACATACAACAAATCTCGAAAAACTGAGAATATTTGGTTGCATATCCTATGCTCACATTAGGAAAGACAAGGTCAAACATAGAGCTCTTAAATGCATGTTCATGGGATACCTTGAAGGAGTCAAAGCTTATAGGCTATGGTGCCTAGAGCCAGGTTACAGAAGGATTATCACCAGTCGAGATGTAGTTTTCAATGAAGCTGAAATGGATGAAGGCCATGGATGATGAGATGAAATCTCTTCATGATAACAACACTTGGGAATTGATCAAGAAACCTGCTGGAGCCATCTTAGTCATTTGTAAATGAATTTTCAAAGTTAAGGAAGGAATCGAAGGAGTGGCGTCAAAAAGTTACAAGGCAAGGTTGGTTGCAAGGGGGTTCACTCATAAATAAGGTGTATACTTCAATGATGTGTTTTCTTCAGTTGTGAAGCATAGGACCATTCAAATTTTTCTTGCCATGGTGGCACAGTTCGATCTTGAACTGGAACAAATGGATGTGAAGATTGTGTTCTTGTATGGTGATTTAGATGAGACAATCCTGATGAGGCAACTTGAAGGGTATGTTGAAAAGAGAAAGGAATATTATGTGTGCAAGTTGAATATATTTATATATGGTCTGAAATAATCTACTCGACAGTGGAATAGGAGATTCGACAAGTTCATGGGACACATAAGTTTCATTAGAAGTCAGCTCGACCACTGTGTTTACTTCAGATTTCGTCCTGGTAATTCATTTGTTATTTTGTTGCTTTATGTTGATGATATTCTATAAGCAAGCAACAATATCGAAGAGGTAATGAGAGTGAAGTTTAAAACTCAATAAGAAGTTCGAAATGAAGAATATGGGAGTTGCTTCTAGTATTCTTGAGATTCACATTCGGAGATAGAAAGCAATCGAAATTTTCTTATCCCAAGAGGCATATCTACGGAAGATTCTCGAAAAGTATGGTATGTCAAATTCGAAGCCCGTTGTGACTCCAACAAACCCTCAATTCAGGATGAGTATTGATCAAGGTCCCAATACTAAGGTCGAAAGAGCTTATATAAATAGCATCCCATATGCTAATGTAGTAGGTTATTTGATGTATGTTATGGTATGTACTAGACCCGACATAGCATATGCAGTAAGTCTTGTAAGCAGGTATATAGTGAATCCTATAAAGGCTCATTGGCAATTATTGAAGTGGATTCTAAAGTACATAAATGGGTGTCTGAACAGAGTCTTGATTTATGGTGGAGGCTTGGGTGAAGATACTAAAGCAGTAACTGGAGTTGAATATATTACTTTAACTGAAGCTGTGAAAGAAGCATTGTGGCTTGAAGGTTTTGCTAAGGAGCTGAAAATTCAAGGTGAAGTTATCATTGTTAAGTGTGATAGTCAAAGTGCAATACACTTGTCGAAGAATTCATCTTATTATGAGTGAACCAAGCACGTTGATGTATGGTTGCATTTCGTCAGAGGGGTAATCGAGTGTGGAGAAGTCCAAGTGCTGAAGGTTTTGATAGAACACAATGTTGTTGATATGATCACCAAGACATTGTCAAGTTGCAATTTTTTCCACTGTATGTAGTTGATAAAGTTTTATGGAGAAAGTTATTTCATTCTTTGATAATGGAGTTTGTTCCAAGGTGAAGATTTGTGAGATATAGATCGAACTCTATTGGGTTGAAGAGTAGCTTCTGGTTCGACAGGATTGATCATGTTGTCAAAGTCTGTTCACATGCTGGTGTCGAAGACCTCCATACTATAGTCTAAGTGTGTTCTAGTGTGTGAGTGTCGAAATGCTAGGATTGTAGTATTTCGAATTGGGCTTGTATGTTGTGTCCAATTGTTTAAGTTAGCTTGTAATGGGTATTTGTGATAAAATACCATTAGTTTAGTATGTTAGGTTTATTATAAATAGCATACTAGTCTCTCATTATTACATACTGCAAATCCTAATTTAGGGTGAGAGGGTTATTTGTTATTCTTGTATACTTGTAATATTGTTTTGAAGATAAAGGAAATAATAGCAGTTAATAACCAGTTCTTTGTGTTCATCGTGTTCCTCATATTTTATACCCTTGTTTATTTCTTGATCATTAAGCAACAAGTTTATACTTTCTTTCTAAGGCATCTAGTTCACAACGGTGGGGTTGATCTTTCAACACTTATCTTGTAATCAACTTTTTTCATAGTAAGAAATTATCCTAATTCTAAAATTGGAATTGGGGGTAGACGTAGCCATAGTGAGGATGATTGGTGAAATTCCTAAACAAATTTGTGTGTCTCCCTCTCTTATCTCTTTGATTGCTTTACTTTTCATTAAACAATTTGTTAAATGGCATTGATTAATCAATCGACTCGTAAGAATTTTTATGTGACTGTTTTTATTTTAAATTGGTTTTTTATTAGCTTATAATAACATTGATTATAAGTGTTTTCTCATATTAACACAACTCAAGGAAAATTTTGAAAATTTGTTCGCAAACCAAGTGTTTGACAAATTGCATAGTTCACGATTTTTGCTTGTTATCATTGGAAATAGTATTACTAATAACTTGCTTTAAACGAATAATATTGTGTTACTTTTTCACATGTACAAATTCAGTTTGTTGTGTTATCCATTCCATAAGGCTATATTGCATACCCGAGTTCCAATAACAAGGTTCATATAGACGACTTAAATCGATATATATATATATATATATATATTCGTGCATAAAATCTATTGCCCGAGCTATAAAGGCCAAGAGAAGAATATGACTAATAAGATTAGTAAAACAAGGGTATTCATGTCGGACAAGTGCCAAAATTTAGTTATTTTGTATATATGTTTAGTGGCACTTATCGGTTCTTTTGTTGATATTCTTCGAATAAATCCTCCGCTTTTGGTATAAATGTGGACATAATAGAATAATTGAATTTTTGTGAAAATATTGTATCATTTGATAGTTTTTCACCTCTTTTATAGGTATTCATTCATAATTGGAGCATTGAGTAATAAAGTGTCGAAGACACGGCTTCAAGCGCGATTTGAGCAACTCATCACTGAATCAGGCTCAAAATCAAAGAATAAAAATCATCAATTTGATTGATATTTTGCCATGGTTAGATAGGAAATTTAATAAGCTTTCCGACGCTTCAAACCGGGCGCAATTCCGAGTTACGGTTCTCAAGATATGACAAAAATAAGATGCTGATTTTTATCAAGACAGTGCACACCGCGCTTAGCGCGAAAATACAAGGTTAAGCGCGCCCTCCGATTTCAGAAATCTTTAAAAGGGGCTAAAAACACATTTTTAGGTTATGGGTTGGGTATTTTTTAGTCCCAACACCATCAACATCATTTTTTGGTCAGAGAGCTTAGAAAACAACATTGGAGCTTGCATTTGGATGATCCGGAGTCGAATCACTCGTCGATTGGTGTTGACAAAACAAGAAATGATTGGTGATTGTCGCCTTTGACGTTGTATAAAGTTTGCTTTACGAATCTATGTTGGTGATTGTCTTAGGTTTTTACTCTATGTTAGGGATTTGAGCTTTACTAGAGATAGATCGCTTAGATTCTTACCTAGGATGGTTATCTGTTAGTTTCTGAATTCTAGAAATGGGTTTAGAGCTGACATTCACTATAGAGTATCTAATCTTAATGCCTCTGCATTGGTGAAGTAAGCTAGAGATGGGTATGCAGGTGACGCAGTTGACTTCTGTGTTGTTGAGATAGGCCAAAAATGGATATTGAGATGATTCGGGAGGATTATCAATTTGGGTTAGAAATAACTTAGGTTGTGAGAGGTATGTGAGACACAGATGAGTATCGTAGGCCGAGTATAACTGGGTGGTAGATTTAAGTCTGTGACAGGTAGTTTACATTCGTTTCGAATAAGCTGTCTATCCTTTATACTTTTTGTTCATTTACTTTCTGTCTTTTATTTTCATTTCTTTTAATCTCAAACTCATTAACGGTAGAATTGTCGAATGACGAATCAATAACCAATCTGTGTGGACACGATACGATATAACCTAACCGGTATATATCACCCAGTAAAAATAATACCAACTCTTTGCTTGCCGCTTTACCACAGCAACAAAATGGCGTCGTTGCCGGGGATTGATTTTATTGTTTATGTATTGCGATAATTCCGTTGTTTTTGAGTTTTGTAATTAATATAAATGTTGTATAGGTTTTGTGTATGAACTTGTATATGAACTTGTATATGTTTCATGTACATGTTGTGTGTTTACTTTCCATACTTGTACATATTTGTGATTTTCTTAGCTTTCATGTGATTTTGTGAATTGTCTCGTACTCGTAACGTTTGTTGTGTGGTTGTTAGGACACTTTCTTTAGGTTTGCACGGTGTGGAAATATCATGGCATGACGAGAGGAGGTTACTAGTGCTCGCACAATAAAGGCGTCGAGCTTACGACGTAAAAAAGGCATGTTTGTTTATGTTTGTTTATGTTTGTTTATGTGTGTGGTGACTTGTGTTTTAACAAGTTGAAATAGGACTTGTTATTAATTTTAAATCTTCACATTTCAACTTGTTAATTCATTGTCACCAAGTTTTTGTATCGTGATTTGCATTTATTTCGTACGTAAATTGTGTTTTTCTCGAGCTTGTCGTGTTTAGCTAGAGGAGTTTTGTTGGTTGTAAATATTGTAAATGTTATAAATTTTGTTTTTCTAATTCTTTTGTTGTTGTTTGGACTCAAGTTTTGGTCCGGTAACTTGAAGACTTTTGAGGTGATTTTCCGAGTTTGATCGTTTCAACTCGCGGATGTATGGTGATGATAGTTTCAAGGTTGGTACACGTTAGGTACTCGTTTATTGCTTTTTTTAGCATAACATGTTTAGGAAATTTATCATTTGTATAATTACCATGCTATTCATTCTTTTTGCATTACTTGCTCATGAATTGAATCACTTTAGTTCCTCTTTTTAGCCATAAATGTGAGAAAGCTTTCCATTATTTTCATATGTTGATAGTCCACATTCTTGTTTTAACTAGATTTTATTATGCTTAATCTTTAGTTTTGTATTGATTGTATGGTTGCAATAAAATGATCAAGGCATTTTGTTGATTTTGAGCAGAGCTACCTTGGCTAAATATTCAATTCACCTTGTGAGTGTGTGAACCTTTGTTAACCCTTTGAGCTTTTATCAACATCCATTTTTATTTGAACTTGATGTTTATCTATGAGTGTCAATTCACCTTTTTTGTATGGATGTTGATTTCTTTGTTTCTTGAACCCTCAACTACATGTTGTTGTATGGATTTTTACCTTGCCTTAGAAAGTAGGGAGTATTCACACATTAATGTTGGTTGAATTCAAGTTGGGGAGAGAAATGTTTATATACTTATATTGTGGTTGGTATGAGGTTAAGAGAAAAGAAAAAGAAAAGAAAAACAAATTGAAAAAGAAAGATTAGAAAAAGAAAGAAAAAAGAGAAAAGTTTTGAAAAATAAAAACAAAAAGAGTAGGAATAATGTTATGTTAATAAGTGAGGTGTGATTGGTGTGAAATTTGTGATGAAGAATAAGTTTGATTGAAATTATATTGTTTGGAACTTTGTGAGTTGATCACTCCCTTAGGTTTAGGCAAGTTTTTGTTTCGATTAGCTTTAGGAATTATCACTTGTTTGTTAACAAAGCCACATTACAACCTTGAAAAGCCCTTGTGATACTTGCATTTGTGTTTTCAATATGTTTTTGGATGAATGCATAATTTAGTCTATTGTTTGCAAGATTGTGGATGAGTGTCAAAAGTCCGTCACCTTTGTGTGTTCTTCATCTACCCATGAATTTTTTCTAGGTGTCATTCATGATTAAGTTTGTTTTGTTTTAGAATGTTTTGCATGATTTTTGTACTTAGGATTTGTTTCGTTTATATGTTGTCGTTATAGGATGGTGGTAATTATGTATTTTGTCGTGTACGTTTTTGTTTGAACCATACATCCGTTTTAAAAACTTGTTGATTCATGATTATTGGTAACTACTTTTGTTTCTTTAGGTTTACCTGACTTTGTTTGAGGACAAACAATGTGTCAAGTTGGGGAGAGTTGATAAGTGCAAAAATTTAGTTATTTTGCATATATGTTTAGTGGCACTTATCGGTTCTTTTGTTGATATTCTTTGAATAAATCTCATGCTTTTGGTATAAATGTGTACATAATAGAATAATTGTGTTTTTGTGTAAATATTGTATCATTTGATAGTTTTTCATCTCTTTTATAGGTATTCATTCATAATTGGAGCATTGAGTAATAAAGTGTCGAAGACACGGCTTCAAACGCGCGACTTGAGCAACTCATCAATGAATAAGGCTCAAAATCAAAGAATAAAAATCATCAATTTGATTGATATTTTGTCATGGTTAGATAGGAATTTAATAAGCTTTCCAACACTTCAAACCTGGTGCAATTCCGAGTTACGGGTCTCAAGATATGGCAAAAACAAGATGCTGATTTTTTTCAGGACAGTGCAGACCGCGTTTTGCGCGAAAATACCAGGCTAAGCGCGCCCTGCAATTTCAGAAATCTTTAAAAGGGGATAAAAATACATTTTTAGGTTATGGGTTGGGTATTTTTGAGTCCCAACACCATCAACATCATTTTTTGGTCTAGAGAGCTTAGAAAACAACATTGGAGCTTGCATTTGGATGATCCAGAGTCGAATCACTCGTCGATTGGTATTGACAAACCAAGAAATGTTTGGCTCCTCTTCTTCTCTTCTCTTTGTAATCTCTTTTGTTGGGTTTTGTATGTATATCTACTCTAACTCATGTATATTTTTCGCCCTTGACGTTGTATAAAGTTTGCTTTACGAATCTATGTTGGTGATTGTCTTAGGTTTTTACTCTATGTTACGGGTTTGAGCTTTACTAGAGATAGATCGCTTAGATTCTTACCTAGGATGGTTATCTGTTAGTTTCTGAATTCTAGAAATGGGTTTAGAGCTGACATTCACTATAGAGTATCTAATCTTAATGCCTCTGCCTTGGTCAAGTAAGCTAGAGATGGGTATGGAGGTGACACAGTAGACTTCTGTGTTGTTGAGATAGGCCAAAAATGGATATTGAGATGATTCGGGAGGATTATCAATTTGGGTTAGAAATAGCTTAGGTTGTGAGAGTTATGTGATGACACGGACGAGTATCGTAGGCCGAGTATAACTGGGTGGTAGATTTAAGTCTGTGACGGGCAGTTTACATTCGTTCCGGATAAGCTGTCTATCCTTTATACTTTTTGTTCATTTACTTTCTATCTTTTATTTTCATTTCTTTTAATCTCAAACTCATTATCGGTAGAATTGTCGAATGATGAATCAATAACCAATCTCCGTGGACACAATACGATATAACCTAACCGGTATGTATCTCCTAGTAAAAATAATACCAACTCTTTGCTTGCCGCTTTACCGCAGCAACAAAATGGCGTTGTTGCCTGGGATTGATTTTATTGGTTATGTATTGCGATAATTCCGTTGTTTTTGAGTTTTGTAATTAATGTAAATGTTGTATAGGTTTTGTATATGAACTTGTATATGTTACATGTACATGTTGTGTGTTTAATTTCCATACTTGTACATATTTGTGATTTTCTTAGCTTTCATGTGTTTTTCTGAATTGTCTCGTACTCGTAACGTTTGTTGTGTGGTTGTTAGGACACTTTCTTTAGGTTTGCGCGGTGTGGAAATACCATGGCATGACGAGAGGAGGTTACTAGTGCTCGCACAATAAAGGCGTCGAGCTTACGACGTAAAACAAGCATGTTTGTTTATATGTGTGGTGACTTGTGTTTTAACAAGTTGAAATAGGACTTGTTATTAATTTTAAATCTTCATTTTTCAACTTGTTAATTCATTGTCACCAAGTTTTTGTATCGTAATTTGCTTTTATTTCGTACGTAAATTGTGTTTTTCTCGAGCTTGTCGTGTTTAGCTTGAGGAGTTTTGTTGGTTGTAAATATCGTAAATGTTGTAAATTTTGTTTTTCTAATTCTTTTGTTGTTGTTTGTACTCAAGTTTTGGTCCGGTAACTTGAAGACTTTTGAGGTGATTTTCCGAGTTTGATCGTTTCAACTCGCGGATGTATGGTGATGATAGTTTCAAAGTTGGTACACGTTAGGTACTTATTTATCGCTTTTTTTAGCATAACATGTTTAAGAAATTTATCATTTGTATAATTACCATGCTATTCATTCTTTTTGCATTACTTGCTCATGAATTGAATCACTTTAGTTCCTCTTTTTAGCCATAAATGTGAGGAAGCTTTCCATTATTTTCATATGTTGATAGTCCACATTCTTGTTTTAACTAGATTTTATTATGCTTAATCTTTAGTTTTGTATTGATTGTATGATTGCAAGAAAATGATCAAGGCATTTTGTTGATTTTGAGCATAACTACGTTGGCCAAATATTCAATTCACCTTGTGAGTGTGTGAACCTTTGTTAACCCTTTGAGCTTTTATCAACATCCATTTTTATTTGAACTTGATGTTTATCTATGAGTGTCAATTCACCTTTTTTGTATGGATGTTGATTTCTTTGTTTCTTGAACCCTCAACTACATGTTGTTGTATGGATTTTTACCTTGCCTTAGAAACTAGGGAGTATTCACACATTAATGTTGGTTGAATTCAAGTTGGGGAGAGAAATGTTTATATACTTATATTGTGGTTGGTATGAGGTTAAGAGAAAAGAAAAAGAAAAGAAAAACAAAGTGAAAAAGAAAGATTAGAAAAAGAAAGAAAAAAGAGAAAAGTTTTGAAAAATAAAAACAAAAAGAGTAGGAATAATGTTATGTTAATAAGTGAGGTGTGTTTGGTGTGAAATTTGTGATGAAGAATAAGTTTGATTGAAATTATATTGTTTGGAACTTTGTGAGTTGATCACTCCCTTAGGTTTAGGCAAGTTTTTGTTTCGATTAGCTTTAGGAATTATCACTTGTTTGTTAACGAAGCCACATTACAACCTTGAAAAGCCCTTGTGATTCTTGCATTTGTATTTTCAATACGTTTTTGGATAAATGCATAATTTTGTCTATTGTTTGCAAGATTGTGGATGAGTGTCAAAAGTTTGTCACCTTTGTGTGTTCTTCATCTACCGATGAATTTTTGCTAGGTGTGATTCATGATTGAGTTTGTTTTGTTTTAGAATGTTTTGCATGATTTTTGTACTTAGGATTTGTTTCGTTTATATGTTGTCGTTATAGGATGGTGGTAAGTATGTATTTTGTCGTGTACGTTTTTGTTTGAACCATACATTTATTTTCCGTTTTAAAAACTTGTTGATTCATGATTATTGGTAACAACTTTGTTTCTTTAGGTTTACCTGACTTTGTTTAAGGATAAACAATGTGTCAAGTTGGGGAGAGTCGATAAGTGCAAAAATTTAGTTATTTTGTATATATGTTTAGTGGCACTTATCGGTTCTTTTGTTGATATTCTTTGAATAAATCCCCCGCTTTTGGTATAAATGTGTACATAATAGAATAATTGATTTTTTGTGTAAATATTGTATCATTTGATAGTTTTTCATCTCTTTTATAGGTATTCATTCATAATTGGAGCATTGAGCAATAAAGTGTCAAAGACACGGCTTCAAACGCGTGATTTGAGCAACTCATCAATGAATAAGGCTCAAAATCAAAGAATAAAAATCATCAATTTGATTGATATTTTTTCATGGTTAGATATAAATTTTAATAAGCTTTCCAACGCTTCAAACCAGGCGCAATTCCGAGTTACGGTTCTCAAGATATGGTAAAAACAAGATGTTAATTTTTTTCAGGACAGTGCAGACCGCGCTTAGCGCGAAAATACCAGGCTAAGCGCGCCCTGCGATTTCAGAAATCTTTAAAAGGGGATAAAAACACATTTTTAGGTTATGGGTTGGGTATTTTTGAGTCCCAACACCATCAACATCATTTTTTGGTCTAGAGAGCTTAGAAAACAACATTGGAGCTTGCATTTGGATGATCCAGAATCGAATCACTCGTCGATTGGTATTGACAAACCAAGAAATGTATGGCTTCTCTTCTTCTCTTCTCTTTGTAATCTATTTTGTTGGGTTTGGTATATATATCTACTCTAACTCATTTATATTTGTCGCCCTTGACGTTGTATAAAGTTTGCTTTACGAATCTATGTTGGTGATTGTCTTAGGTTTTTATTCTATGTTAGGGATTTGAGCTTTACTAGAGATAGATCGCTTAGATTCTTACCTAGGATGGTTATCTGTTAGTTTCTGAATTCTAGAAATGGGATTAGAGCTGACGTTCACTATAGAGTATCTAATCTTAATGCCTCTGCATTGGTGAAGTAAGCTAGAGATGGGTATGCAGGTGACGCAGTTGACTTCTGTGTTGTTGAGATAGGCCAAAAATGGATATTGAGATGATTCGGGAGGATTATCAATTTGGGTTAGAAATAACTTAGGTTGTGAGAGGTATGTGAGACACAGATGAGTATCGTAGGCCGAGTATAACTGGGTGGTAGATTTAAGTCTGTGACAGGTAGTTTACATTCGTTCCGGATAAGCTGTCTATCCTTTATACTTTTTGTTCATTTACTTTCTGTCTTTTATTTTCATTTCTTTTTATCCCAAACTCATTAACGGTAGAATTATCGAACGACGAATCAATAACCAATCTTTGTGGACACGATACCATATAACCTAACCGGTATATATCACCCGGTAAAATTAATACCAACTCTTTGCTTGCCGCTTTACCGCAGCAACAACATACACCCCATTTTCAGAGGAATGGTCTCCGAGATACAAGACCGGAACCACCGATGACTCATACTTGAAGGAAAATGAAGCGTTAGCAGTCGAGTTTGTATCCTAGATCCAGTGGTTAGATAGATCTCGTTTATTACAAGAACGTTATTACAAGGTCGACTCTTCAAAAGCGTAACTGCCCTATTTACACCTAACGGTGTGCGTTGCATTATTAGCCATCATTGGCAGCGGCAGACGTTATAGTTCTTTATGTCAAATTAGTTATGCATGATGAAGGGTTGCACCAATTACATGCATTGGTCATTTAGGTTTAGACGCCTCTATAAATAGGGCTCCCGACTGAGGGGTAAGCAAGACACATAGCTTGGAGCTCAAGATAACTCACTTGATCCTCTAAATCCCTAAATATCATACATATAGATTTTTAGCAAGAACATTAAGCGCCCACCGTGGGGTCTCGGTAAAATATTCATAGGCCACCGCACTATTGAGGTTATAGAATGTCTTCATCAGAAGGAGATCCACCACCGCCAGACTTGGCGCAGTTGCTGGCTATGATAAATGATTTGTGCCAGCAAAATGATATTCTACAAGACAGTGTCCAGGTCCTTCTACAGAAGAGCCAGGACGACACCAGTGAACAAGAGTTTGAACTTTTGGAGCTAGAACCATTGTCTCAGGCCGTTTGGGATGATCAATTTCTTGAAAATTTCAAACCCCTTATTCTCTCGTCCTACGATAGAAAGACAGATCCCCATGAGTACATCATTGCCATGAATAACACCATGGCAATAATCGTAACCAATGATTCCCTAAAATGTAAACTTATGGCCGACACCTTTAAGGAGTCGACTATAAGGTGGTACATGAGCCTGACCAAGAATTCCATTGTAAGTTATCAAGACTTTACTAAAACTATGGTGCAGCAGTTCTCGGTGAGTCGGTATCGAAAGGTGTCAAATACGTCACTTCTTAGCGTCAGGAAACTTCCCTCAAAGTCCTTGAGGGACTTCAAGGCCCGGTTTAACGAAGAAACCATACAAGTCTCCCAGCCCAACCAAGAGATCTTTATGGCGGCTTTCCAACATGGTTTACGGGCCGGACAATTCATCGGATCCTTGGCTCAAAAGCCAGTTGTGAGCATGGATGAGATAATCACCCGAGCCGAATGCCACGTCAAGGGGGAGGAAAACAATATGGAAAAGAGGTCCTGAGATACTAAGGAAAAAGGAAAGAACCAGGAGGAGAGCTCCGGGAAGAAGAGTCGGCCACGAGACAAACTACCTCTCTGGGAAAGACCTCGAGAAAGGAATTCTCAGCAGGCACCCTAGTGTTCTCTGATATCTGATGAATATTTCATGTCTCTTAATGCAATAAGAGAGGATATTTGGGAAGATGAGAACCATCTCGATCTGATTTCCAAACCCTGGCGTCCTCGTAAAGTGTATACAGTTATGGGTAAGGATGTCGAGGCTTGGTGTGCCTATCATCTGGTGCACGGATATCACACGAAAGATTGTCTATAATTACGAGAGGAAATTGAAAAATTGATCCATAGAGGAAAATTGTTGTCCTATGTTAAGGGGAACACTAAACAGTCTGGAAATCGGAGTCCTTCAAATGGAGATGGCCCTTCCGAGTCTTCTTCTAAGAAAAAGGGAAAAGCAGTGGAGGAAGTCAGTGAAGTAAGGTTCGCGCGGAATACTCTCAACACCATATCTTTGGGGTTTGCCGGAGGGGACTCCACCAGCTCTACCCGAAAGAGATATGCCCGGGGAGTAATGCATGTGGCCCAGGTCAGGCCGACGAGCGAAGAACCTGGGATTTTCACATTTTCAAGAGAAGACACAAATGGGATCTTGCCTCATGAGAATTACCCAATGGTGATCAAGGTTCATATCAGAGATTGGAGCGTCAAGCGGGTGCTGATAGACCCAGGGAGTTCTGCTGACGTGATGTACTAGGAGGCCTTTAAGGGGATGGACTTTGACTCAAAAGAGTTATTATCGTTGAATGAGACCTTGGTCGGCTTTTCTGGTGAACAAGTCCAATTGTTGGGACATCTTTCCAGTCTTAACTATGTTTGGACCAAAGGAGAACGCGAAAGAGGTCAGAGTGAGATACTTGATCGTTAATGCATCATCTCCTTATAACATCATCATTGGAAGGCTGTTGTTTAACGTACTTGAGGCGGCCTTGTCCACCTTATATCTCACCATGAAATATCCTTTGGGAGAAGCCCGGGTTGATGTTGTTCATGGAGACCAAGGCCTGGCCAAAAAATGCTACAGAGATAGTTTAAAGATGAAACGGAAGTCAGTGATCAAGGAGAGTCCAGATGATCACAAGGTCAATGTGGTAGATATTGACCCCACAGAAGACCCCCATGATAATAGCCTGGCTCCTCAAGATTAAACCAAGGAGATATAGATCGACCTTCAGTCCTCAGAAATTACTCATCTCAGAACTCACTTATCCGTAGAAGAGGAGGCTGAAATCATTTATGTCTTGAGGCGTAACATAGACCTATTTTCCTGGAAGTCGTCTGATATGAAAGGAATTGATCCAAATATTATGTTCCACAACCTGGAACTTGATCCCACGTTGAAGTTGGTGTCTCAACGGAAGGAAGGGTGGTGAAGTGAAAAAGAAAGGAGATCATGGAGGAAGTTGATAAGTTGATGAAAGTTGGGTTCATTGGAGAAATCCAGTACCCCAACTAGTTGTCCAATGTTGTTATGGTTAAGAAGAAGATTGGGAAATGGAGGATGTGCGTAGAATTTACTGATCTCAACAAGGCATGTCCAAAGGACCCATACCCGTTACCTCATATTGACCAGTTAATTGATAGGGCTTCGGGTTTCCGACTGCTAAGTTTCTTGGATGCCTATTTCGGTTACAATAAAATTTTTGGATGAACCCGGCAGATGCACTGAAGACAACATTATGACAGATTGAAGCAATTACTACTATAAAGTTATGTTATTCGAATTGAGAAATGTCGGAGCCATCTATCAAAGAATAATGGACATGGTGTTCGCTCCATAAATCGGGCGAGACATTGAGGTTTATCTCGATGACATGATGGTCAAAAACGTTGAGGAGCGGAAGCATATATTGGACTTCGAAGAAACTTTTGCAGTTGTGAGGAGTTATAATATGCGCCTGAATCTAGATAAACGTACCTTAGGGGTCCAAGTGGGGAAATTCCTCGGTATCATGTTAACCATTCATGGAATAGAAGCTAATCCCGACAAGTGTCAAGATGTGATTAATATGAGAAGCCCGAAGACTATCCGAGAAGTCCAAAAATTAACTGGTCATATGGCTGCTCTATCTCATTTTTGTCTTGCGCATGTGACAAATCCATACATTTCTTTGCAGCAATCAAGAAAGAACAGACTTCGAGTGGACGGACGAATGTGAAAAAGCCTTTCAGGGAGTAAAACAGTTTTTCTCAACTCCTCTGAATTGGTACAGCAAAAGGAGAATGCCCCATTAATACTGTATCTTGCAGTGTCTGATAAAGCCATCAGTTTGGTTTTGGTCCAAGATGGAGAGGCCTATATACTTTGTTAGCAAGGTACTGAAGGGTGCATAAATCAGATACCAAAAGATCAAGCGTTTGTCTTTGGCCTTGGTAACAACGGCGAGAAAGTTGAGGCATTATTTTCAGGAACATCGGATTCAAGTAATGACAAATTTTCTGCTGAAGAAAATATTCAAGAAGTCGAATTTAGCCAGTCGAATGGTATCCTGGGCAGTAGAATTATCCGAATATGACATCAACTTCACACCTCACACTAGTATAAAATCCCAGGTGCTATCCGACTTCGTGGTGGAGTTTTGTGCTCCAATGAATGAGGAAAGGAGCGTGAACTGGATTCTATTTGTGGATGGCTCTTCGAACTTAAGAGGCAGTGGGGCTGGTATAGTGTTAGAAGGACCTGGGGACCTGATATTAGAATATTTATTACGCTTCAGTTTCTAGACCAGTAACAACCAGGTCGAGTATGAGGCTTTGATCTCCTAACCCATTTGGCTAGTACGAAAGGTTATGGTATGAACAAAATGGTTATTCAGGAAATATTAGACCAACCAAGTATTGAATATGGGGAGATGCTCTCCATAGAGGAGAAGCAAGGATGGATGGCTCCTATAGTCAAGCATCTTCTGCAAAATGAATTGCCTCTTGATAGAGATGAGGCCAAGCGTATTAAAAGAGTATCATCTAGGTATCTCATGGTAGTAGACAAGTTGTATAAGATGAGAAGAGTTTCGCCAATGTTGCATTGCATCTCAGAAGAAGATGTGAATCTTGTGATCAAAGAAGTGCATGAGGGTGTTTATGGAAATCACCTCGGTGGTCGAGCCTTCTCTAGTAAAATATTAAGGGTCGGGTACTACTGGCCCACCATGCTCAAAGATTGCATTCATTTTGTTAGTCATTGTGTCAAATGCCAGGTCTTTTCACCATTCATTCATACTCCTTCCGAGTTGTGGTATCCCCATGGCCTTTTCATCAATTGGGGGCTGACATTCTGGGACCATTCCCGCTAGCACCCGAACAATTGAAATTCCTGACCGCCATGGTCGAATACTTCACCAAATGGGTGGAGGCCGAAGTCGTAGCCCGGATTACAGCTTAGAGAGTGAGGCGTTTCTGTTGGAGGAATGTAATATGTCGGTTTGGCCTTCCATGAGTCATTGTGTCTGATAATGGTAATCATTTTGCTAGTTCGCCATAGTAGAGCTTTGTAGAAAGCTCGAGATCATCAACAAATTTATTTTAGTGGAGCACCCTCAAGGAAATGGGCAGGCGTAGTCAGCCAATAAGGTTATCTTAACAGGAATGAAAAAAAGTTAGATGAAGCCAAGAGTTTATAGGCCGGATATCTCCATGAGATATTATGGTCCTATCACACCACAGTTCATTCAACAACCAGAGAGACTCCATTTCGGATGGTCTTTGGAGCGGATGCCATGATCCTGGTTGAGGTAAACACTCTATCATGGAGAAGAATAATTTTTGAAGATGACATCCATGATGAGTATTTAACAAGTGAGTCTGACTTGCTGGATGAAGTTAAAAATACAGCTCATGTTCGATAAATCGCGGCTAAGCAAAGGATTGCGCAAAGATTCAACATAAAAGTAAAGCAGGGGGATTTGTGGAAGGGGAATTAGTCTTGAAGAAGTCATTGATCCCACGGAGAAGGGAAAGTTGTCGCCCAACTGGGAGAGGCCTTACCGAGTCCTAGATAAATTCAACAATAGAGCATACAAACTGAAAACTTTAGATGGAATAGAGATCCCGAGAACTTGGCATGTATCTAGTCTTAGGTTTTATTTCAGATGAATTATGTAAATTGTTGTAATGAATAAAAACAGATGCACTATTTTCCCTGGCAAGGGCCAGGGTTTTTAATGAGACATCCTGCGAAAAAACACAGCTATATTGTAAAGCTTAAATATAAACTTCTAGGCAACGAACCTTAATGGGATACCGCCCCGAGTTTCGCCACCCATAGGCTCACTGTCTCGGTTCCTTTTCATGGATTGGCTCAGGCATAGCCCGACATTTTGCCACCCATAGGCTCACTGCATCGTATCCTTTTCATGGACCGGCTCAGGCATTTCTCGGCGTTTTGCCATATATAGGCTCACTGCCTCGGTTCCTTTTCATGGGCCGGCTCAGGCATAGCCCGACATTTTGCCACATATAGGTTAACTGCCTCAATTCCTTTTCATGGACCAGCTCAGGCATAGCCCGACATTTTTCCACCCATAGGCTCACTAGCTTGGTTCCTTTTCATGGGTCAGCTCAGGCATAGCCCAACATTTCGCCACCCATAGGCTCACTGCCTCGATTCCTTTTCATGGATCGGCTCAGGCATAGCCCGACGTTTCGCCACCCATAGGCACACTACCTCGGTTCTTTTTCATGGACCAGCTCAGGCATAGCCTGGTGTTTCATCGCATATAGGCTCACTGCCTCGATTCACTTACAAGAACCAACTCAGATGTTGCCGAGTGTTTTACAACGTATCAGCAAGTGTTTAGCTAAAACGTAAGCATTCCACCATCATTCGGTCTTAGTAGGTATGAGCTGGGGGCTTGGGGGCTAGTTTCTATACGAACCAGAATTTCCGACCTAGCATAAAACTATTGTTTCATTGCTTACATGTATACAACGATTAATATCCTCTTTTTAAATAGTCATTATGGTCTCGACAGACCCACTTTACTAGCGGCTAACATACGTCTATAAATCCTTCCATACATAAGTGGAAAAATTAAAAACGAAAATTAAAGACAAAGTTGCTAAACTATTGTGTTGAAACGAAAAATAAGTTTCACAAAAAAACAAAGAGTTCGATTAAGTAGTTGAGGTCCAAAAGGCAATTGTCAATAAGCATGTTCAAAAATTATTACAAAATGCACCAACCAAAAAGGGTGACTAATGTAACGCCAAGAATTTAATTAATTATTTAATTAAATTATATAAGGAATTATTTATTGGAATTTAGTCAAAGTTAGATTTATCAGTAGAATTATAAGGAGTATTAATAAATTGATAAGTTGATTTAGGGTGATTAAGTGAATTATCAGAAGTTGGGATTAATTAATGATGAATTAATTTTCTTATAGAATATTATTGGAAATAATATTAGAAATAAGTGTGGATTAATATAATTAATTAATTAAGACGTATTTGTTGTTAGGAACATAGAACGGATGTGTGAAACTTAACCCAATAGAAATATTATCATTATTATTATTATTATTATTATTATTATTACTATTATTAGTTGGATTTAATTATAAGAGATATAAAAGGAGAATTATAAGGGTTTAGTGAATATTTTTGGAAAAAAGTTGTACGTGGGAGAAAGAAAAGAGGAACAAGAGTTTGGAGGAAACTGCCGTCGGAATAGGAATTGCAGACCGGAAAGCCAAATCGGAATTCGACCAAAAATTATAGAGAGACCGTCAATCCAAGGTAAGGGTGGGGTTCTAACTCTCTAAACGGGATTATGATGAATCGTATGTGGGGACGGAATTGTATGAAATTATCTTTGTTTGTGTAGACTGTGTGTGGATTAAATAGTTGATTTTATATTTGTGTTGTTAGTGTTAATCGAATGATAAGAACAATGGTTATTTGAAATTGTTGGTGTGATTGGGGATTAGTGTTAAAGACAGTAATCGATCGATTGGGTAGAGAGTTAATCAAATTAAACCAGGAGAAGGGAATTGGAGACAGTGGCTACAGGGTGGGGCGAGCGTCCCTTGCACTATAGGAAAAGGAGACGGACGTCTCAGGGCAAATGGAAGTGGAAGACGGGGGCCACAAGGCCCAGGGCGGGCGCCCTCTATGTGGAAGGGAAGGGGGTGGACGCCTCCCATTGGTTGGAGGAATGGGACGGTTGTCTCTTGTTCTCTAGGGCGGGGACCACTTGTAACCAATCTGCATAATTATGTTCCGGCAGTAATTTCCTTTGGTTAGCAGTAGAGTTTCAGTGAAATTAATATACTTGGAATTAAATTAGTAGTAGGTAATTACACAGTGAGTAATCGTGAAATAGCAGTACAAAAGTGGTATGGTGGCAGCAAGGATAAAGTAGCAGCAATATTAATTAACTGGCCGGAAGAGATTATTAGCACCTAATAGAGAAATCATGGGTACATGAATGAATGAAATTGATTTAATTTATGACAAAAGTAACTAGTTAATATTATAAAAGTACAGCAGGAATTAATTAATATAGCAGTATTTTCCCTACTTGATTTAACAGTATGGAAGAATAGCATTGTAGTGAATTTAGTGAAAGGAGTATTAATTTGTTTATTTGAACTGGCAGTATGGTAGTATAATTAATTTAATATTAGAAAAATAGTGGATAGGGAATTAGCAGCCTTATAATAATTAATAGTAACAATAGTACTTAAAAACAGTACCGAATTAACCGGGTTAGTAAATTAAGCGGTGTAAATAATTGTCCGGAATTAAGTAAAAATTGTCGAGATGGTTTGTATACTTTTAGTAGGTGATTACGACTGTTTTATTTTGTTGAAATTGTGTGAATGCATCATGTTATTGATTTATTTGTGAATTATTAGCGATGAATATGTTGTTGTATATTGTTGTTTATGCGAAGTTGCAGGGTGTTTTAAGTGACGATGATTACCTCTAATTATTGGTAATAACCGTGATATAGGCGTATGCCTCGTGAAGTGAGGTTATGTTGTTGTTGTATGTTGTTAGTGTTGCATTACATTTGCATACTTGTGAAGGCCTGTATTGGCGGAATTGTGAAGAAGGCTTATGCCTTGTGCCTCTATTAATTGGCAATAGTGAAGGGAGCTGAAGCTCTGTTGGTACCACATGCATATGCATTGTTGTGTCTCATTTAAATTATGATGTTGTTAAGTGTGAAGTGAATTATGTTGTTATTAACTGTGAAGTGAATTATGTTGTTATTAACTGTGAAGTGAATTATGTTGTTGTTAACTGTGAAGTGAATTATGTTGTTATTAACTGTGAAGTGAATCATGTTGTTGCTAACGGTGAAGTGATTTCATGTTGTTGTTAGTTGGGAAGTTGTTGTGATGTGCTAACTGCGATGTGATAATTTTGTATGATTTAATCCTAGCATATTGTTTATCATACACTTGTTTATATTATTGGATATCTCACCCCTTCTTTTGATATTTCCCCTACCATGGGAAATGGGAAGGTACTCAAGGATAGCCGTGGAAGTTCGAAGTAGCATTATGAAGTCGTTAGTTGTTGTTAGTTCGAATTGGTGTCATTGCTCTGATACGTAACCCTCGGGGGGATGAACGTTGCTTAATTCGTTGTAGTTGCTTAAATTGTTGAAGTTTATGAATAATGTGAATACTTGATCATGTTGATTATTGAAGTTGGTTTAGTTGAATAATTATGCTAAGTGAAGTTAAATAATATTAATAATATTGTGAAATGTTTTAAGGTTGAATAAAAGATGTATTGTTATTTCTATTGAAGAATTATGATTCTGCGGTTAGTTGATTAGTTGATTTAATTGAAAAGTATTGTTATAAGTTCATCCTTGATCTAAGTGTTATGTATTTGTATAGTTGTGACTAAATGCATGTTGTTTTGCGAAGAAATTGTGACATCCCTTGTATGATTATCTTTTCCGCACTCTGATTTAAATAATATACGTTGGGTAGATTTGGGATGTTACAACTAACATGGACAAAAACATTCAAAAGGAAACGGGATTAAATCATTTAGCAGTTTCAGCCTGTGAAGCATCGACGGTGTCTGTCTTTTCAACGGCCGGGGACTCATCATCATCATCAGTTTCCACTAGTTTCCCGTCTACAATGACCTTGAAAAAATCCACGGCAAATATATCTAGATCAGGATAGAGGCAGGCCACCTGGTCTTTTGCCTGATCGAAATCCATATCGCCAGCATTAAGAACGTATGTTTGGGTTTTTTCCAGAGACTTCTTCAAATCAGCAAAAATATTTTATGAGGCTTTCAGGCCTGTTGCAAGCTCAGTAGCCGAGGACTTGAGGGTTTCAAGTTATTTTTCAAAAGACTTGATTTTCTTATCATCCTCAAGTTCCTTCTTCTCCAAATTCGAATACTTGTCAGCAATGGATTTTTTCATTCTCGGTCAACCTTTGCACTTCCTTCTTGAGATCAGAACACCTCGTCTCCAGGGCATTCCCGGACTTAAACAAACCTCGGGCCAACACATCACACCTCATCAGGTAAGAGCTAAGGTGTTGGGTGAGCTTCTGAGGACCAAGACTCTTTACCTTGTTGACGTCCTCAATAGCGTTGAGCTGGTCATACAAAAATTTAATGTCGTCGAAGTCGTTGGACCAGAATTTAGTCTTGCTTGAAGTTAGGGTTGAGTTGTCACTAACTTCCTTCATCAACATTGAAACCTCCCAATTGACCTAATTTACTTTATTTGATATCATGGTCTTGATTAGTTTCGGGGACCTCTCAGCAGGCTCCTCGTTAACCAAGGCATGCTTGGACGACGACAGAGGGATAAACACGACACCCCCTATTTTCTGGACGGTTCCTTTATTCTTCTTAATAACACGGACCTCCAAGTCGGCCAAATCCGATTAAGAATTTGAAGGACCTCCAACATTTTTTTGAGCGGCACGGGTTGCGGCCATCAATTTCTTTTGTTCCTTCACAGAGAGGTCGATCATCTTATCTGCATAAAGATAGGAAAACAAACACATAAGAAAAGAACAAGAAGTTTCTAAGTAGTAGAAAATTAAATAAGCCTTACCGAGAAAGGCCAGAATTTCCTTATCAGGTAAAGGTAGAAAATCCTTAATCCTGATTGGCCGGAAAGAGTCTAAAACTTCAAGAGACTTGCTCTCAACAACGCTCAATTTATCATAGTTAAAACCGGAGATGGGAAGCGGGTTACTCGTCCAGAACAATGGGAACTTGTGGTAACCGTCTACACCATATATGACCTGGGGACACCGCGGACCACATCTAACCTGAAGAAATCATTATTTGAAACCTTTATAGTATGTAGTGAAATCCTGGAGGAAGATTCTCCGAGGAACGCAACTAATGGCTACCCAGTTTCCGGTCTCTATGTTTTTCACTTCTAAATAGGAGAAAAATAGCCTGGTCGTAGGAGTTATGCTTAAAGCATCACATATCATTCCGAAGGCTTTGATAAATCCCCAACCGTTGGGACGAAGTTGCGAAAGAGCAACATTTACGGTCCTTAGCACATCCACCTCAAAGTTGGTAAAGGGAATGTGGATGAACATCCCCTCTAGAATCATGACGTAGAAATAGAACCACTCATTCTCTACTCCTTTGGGCCAGGACATACAAACACATTCACCGGGGATGCAAGCTTCTAGAATTATGTCATCCTCATTTCCGGTTGAGTATAAGCTCCATAAAGAGCGAAGCTTGGAAATTTCTACTTCGTCCAAGGTACTATGATTGTAACCTAGCACTTCTTCGCTAAACGTTTTTGTGGTTTCCATCAAGAGCTCCACTGAACCTGAAGAAACTGGAACATAATCACTTTCATAGGTTAGAACTTCAAAATAAACCTTGTTCATAACCCACGTGAGTTCGTCTACCCCTAAAGTGTCTCTCATTGCTTGCATGCACTCTTCCTACATAGCCCTATGTTCATCGCTACTAATGTGTTTTCTATTACCAAATTCATCACATTAGTTGTTGATAACCATACTTAGAAAATGAAAAGAATATTGGAATAAGTATAAGTAAAGGGAAATACCTGTTGGACGGTGGTTGAGAGATGTAGCGGCAGAGTCTGAGCGAATTCGGGGGAAAAAAGGTTTTTGGTAGAAGGAAGAAAATGAAGTATTTTGTGAAAAAAGGAAAGCCAAATGTTTAAAAGGAAGGGGAAACATCCGCGAAAATTTAAAACCAACTCCGCAATAATTAGGCCTAGGAAACTAGGTGACTTTTGGGTAAGTTAGAGCGTGGACCATACGTGAGTTAGGGTATTTGGGGCCGGTTTAGATCTTGGAAAAAGATTCATGCTTCTATTAATCAACCATAAGGCTTCAAATCTTGAACCCTTATGCTCGTGAGGGCTTATGTTCGTGCATAAAATCTACTTCCCGAGCTATAAAGGCGAAGAGAAGAATATGACTAACTAGATAAGTAAAATAAGGGTATTTGTGTCGGGCATACACCCCGGATCCATAGGAAGGGTCTTGTCGAGCTACGAGACCAAAACCACTGATGACTCATGCTTGAAGGAAGATGAAGAGTTAGCAGTCGAGCTCGTATCCTAGATCCAGTGGTTACATAGATCTCGGTCATTACGGGCACATTATGACAAGGTCGGCTCTTCAAGAGCGTAATTTCCCTATTTACACCTGACGGCAAGCGTTACATTATTAGCCATCATAGGCAGCAATGGACGTTACAGGACTTTATGGAAACTCAGTTACGCATGATGAATGGTCACAACTGTTACATAAAGTGATCATTGAGGTCCAGACGCCTCTATAAATAGGGCTCCCGACTGAAGGGTAAGCAAGACACATAGCTTGGAGCTCAAGACAACTCACTTGAGCCTCTGAATCCCTAAATATCATTCATATAATTTTTTAGCAAGAACAACATATATATATATATATATATCTTCCACTTGCACTCTTTTCAATCAACTTTTAAAAACCCCAATTTTAATTGGTATTTGCTTGGTGATCTATTCACCCCCTCTCTATATAATTTGTCGTCGTCTAACATATAATAATTTGTTACTTGAAGGTATATTAACACCTTGTTTAAATATTTTTAGTTGTTCATACATAGATTCCTCTAATATCTTTCTAAGATTCTAATGACAAATACAAGGTTGAACCTTGTGCATACTTGAGCATTCATAAGACTTCCAAAAATAAAAGCATATGGAATGTCCTTGATTTTTTTCTCACTCAAAGTCATTTTTTAGGGCAATAATACAAATTGAACTTATCAATCTTCACATTGGGAGAAACAATTGGTGAACAATATTACATTTAAAATATCCATGGAAACTTGTTGATATAGGTTTCTAGCGATATACCTAAAATATCATTTGGTGTATCTTTATCGATCTAAATACCAATAACATAATATGTATCACTCATATTTATCATATTAAAGTTTTTATAGTGGACATTGTTGATATATAATAACTATCCACAGAAAAAGAAAAAATATACATGTGAGCTAGCTCAACTTCCTAAGGAGATATGGTCATTAGTTGTATATAGGAGCTCAAGAGAAAACCAATAGTATTATAAAAAGAAGGGAAAACATTCAAAAGTATCATCTTATTGTAAAGGGGTACTCACAACATAAAGGGATTGATTATGATGAGTTCTTCTCTGATCCTTAAGTATACTTCTATCGGGGTCGTGTTAGCCTTGGTATCAAACCAAGAGTTGGTGAATATGAAAATAACATTTCTTCACGGTAATCTAGATGAACAAATTTACATGGAACAGATAGAGGGGTTCAATGACATTGGTCATGACATACTAGTTTGTAAATTTAAGAGCTCTTTGTATGTTTAAAGTTATCTTCAAGGCAATAGTGCAAGCTTTTTTATTCGTGCATGCTTTAGATTGGCTATAGAATGTGTAATTATGGTTGTCGTATTATGTTATGAGCCTTGATGATGGCTCATTTAATTTCGTGTTACTGTACATTTATGATATGTTGATTGTTGTTAATCATTTATATGATGTAAATAAACTTAAAAACATGCTGGGAAAAAAGTTTGACATGAAATACGTAGGTGATGCTAAGAGGATTTTTGGTATGGAAATTCAAAACGATGGGAGTGTTAGAAAATTATGGATCTCTCATAAGATGTATGTTAGGTGCTAAACAAGTTTGAAATGATCAATTAAAATGTTGTGAGTACCTCATTGGTGAATCACATGGATGGGGTGCTAGAAAATTATGTCTCTCTCAGAAAAGTTATGTTGAAAAAATGTTAGACAAGTTTGACATGAGTAATTCAAAGGTTGTGAGTACTCCAAAGACATGTGTAGAAGCTAAGTACATGTTAAAGGTTCCTTATATCAATATTGTTGGTTGTTTAATGTATGATATGGTCTTCACTAGACCTAATTTTATACAAGTTATAAGTCAAGTTTGTAAGTTTATGTCTAAACTGGACAATGTCATTGGAAAGTAGTCAAGTGGATTCTTAGGTACTTGAATGGTACAATGGGTCGTGGTATCATCTTAAGCAATGAACATAGTTATTCTTTGGTTGTAGGATATGTCGATTCAAATTATGATAGTGATATGGTCTATGAGTGGTCTACATCAGAGTATGTCTTTACTTTAGAAGGAGAACCTATTTGTTAAAAATCATCGGTTCCATTTATAGTGGTCATGTCGACAACTTAAGCAGAGTGTGTAACACCCCAAGTTCTAGATTAATTATTTAATTAATTAATTTAGCGTAAATATATGAGTCTTTGTGAAGTGTTTGATATATATGATGTTTTGATGTTTTGATGCTTATATATATATATATATATATATATATATATATATATATATATATATATATATATATATATATGATGTTTTGGTGCTTTTTGCTACTCCTGGTGACAGTATATGATGTGCATTCGTGATGCATCTGTGGTACAATAACGATGACTTAATGAATATGATGTTTAAGATGATGAGTCATGTAGTGTAGGATGTGATAATAAGAAGGTTTATAATTTACATAATTATTTTAGAATTATTTAGATTTAATAGTAATTAATTGGAATTATTTGGATTTAAATAAATAGAATAATATATGATGTAAAGGAAGTAAGGGCAAGATAGTCAATTGGAAGGAATAAGTGAGGAAAAGATAGGGAAGTTGGATATTACGGGTCCAAGGGTTAAACTAGGAAGAAGAGTTTTAGTTATTCCATTCGTACGATCGTGGGAATTGGGAGAAAGTTGATGCTGTGAAGAGGCGGAGCTAGGGCACAGAGAGGCAAAGGGAATTCTAGAAAACGAAGAAGATTTGATTGCTGGAACTTCTAAGGTAAGGGAAATTTTATCAACTTTATTATATTTTATTTAAGGTTTGAATTTGGTAGAATTGCCCTAGGTATTGGTGAATGGTGAATTGATGATATTGGATGAGAAATTGATGAACTGGAGATGAATAATGATGCCCAAATGATGTATAATTGATGTAGTAACATAGGATGTTAATAGATGATGATTCCCTGTGATTATATGAAGTTTTAGGACCTATAATGTGTTAAAATTGCATAGAATTTGGACTGGTATAGTGCAGAAGTTGCAACAGGAAAACTCTGTTCTCACAAGATCGTCGGGTGAGGTGGGGTTGTCATTGAGCGACGCTTTTTTGTGTGTGTTTCCGGGCGAAGCATAGTGTCACCGATTAAAGGACGAAAAGTGGGAGGTGAAGGTGTGAAAAACACAAGAAGGGGGTTTGGATTGGGTTTTATCCCTTGAAAACTTTTTCTTGAAAATAATCCCCTTTGATGTTTGCTTCACTTTTGATATCAAGATAGAAAGAATTGAAAAGAAGATATGAACACAATATTTTTATACTAGTTCACTTGATAACCTCAAGCTACTCTAGTCGACCCTTCCAGGTAATTTTCCTCTCTCCAACGAGCATTTAATCCAATAATTAAACAGATTATTACACTTGCACACACAAATCATATGTGACTAACACCTGCACACACCAACTACGTGTGACTAACTACCAACCTCTAAGACACATTAGTTCTAGACTTCTTAAGAATTCTGACCTAACCGGTCTCTTAAGTATCAATCAAACAACCATTTGAATACAAGTTTGTTTACAAGTAAATTTGCTTCTACACAAGCTGAATATGTAAACAGATTTTCAGCACAATGACTTGAGAAAAATTACAGCTTTTTACAAAGAAAATGATAGCGTTTGTGCGTAGTGAATTTGCAGGTGTTTCTTCAAGTCTTCAAGCCTTTATATAGAGTCATGCATGAGATGTGACTGTTGAAGGGTACATCTGGAATTATCAAATTTGTGACAGCTTGAGAGAATGTGGGGAACAAGATTGTACGCAGCGTTCGTCCTTTCATGGTAGTGGAATAAAACCTTTTGTTTGTATCGTGTACTATTTGTACCACGTTAACGTTATCTTCTATCCTTTTGTACTTTAGAGGCTTCTACAAGCATAAGTAAGAAGAGAGAACGTAACTTCTGGTTTGTCAAAACTTCAAGTCTTCAGTGTGACACCCCAAATTAATTCAATTATTTAATAATTAGAAATTTAATTATTAATTTAATTAAAGGTTTAATTATTAATATTTTTGGATTAATGGATTTAATTATTTAATTAAATAAAGGAAGGTTGGGGGTGTAAAGTTGAATTGGAGGTGTATGGAGTAAAAAAGCTCTACTTAATCCTAATTTATTATTTCTATTATTTGGCAAATAAAAAGGAATAAATAAAGGAATAAAAGGAACAAGTGAGGAAAGAAAATAAGGATTTGCATTCTACGTGAAATTGGAAAAGAGAAGAGAAAGAGGAGAAAAAGCCAAACGCCGAGAATTCGAAGATTCATCGCGAGGTAAGGGGGATTGAATCTGGTTTTTATGCCTTATGGGTTTTTATGATCATTAGAACGAATCGAATCGTTAGGAATCTCGAATTGGAATGATTAAATATGCCCTAATGTCATAATCTGACGTAAAACCGTAATTGGAATTGTTAAGAATGATTAGATTGATGTGGAATAATTCTAGGTTAATTGGAAAAAATATTCCAATAATCAAAAGTATGTGAATTTTCATGAATTAATTCTGTCTTGGGGTTAGTATGTTGTTTGGTGATGATTAGAATTAATGGAAATTCGTAACAGTAGGGAAAACTGGGTTTTTGAGGAAAATCAACGTGTATGGGTCGACACAAGCACTTATGCATCGATACAAGTTGTGGAAATTTGGAAAAACAGAGAGTTGGAAAATCCATGCGTCGACTCATAGAGTCATGCATCGATTCATAAGTTTGAAAACAAGGGCATGTATCGATGCAAAAGGATTATGGATCGATGCAAGAGAGTTATGCATCGACACATAATGCGTATGTGTCGACACATACTGAACAAAATTTAAAAATGCAGAAAATTAAATGTTATGCATCGATGCATAACTAATTGAGGTCGATGCAAGCTGATTTGAGGTCGATGCATAGCCTTATGCATCAATGCATACTGTGTTGGAATGGACAGATTTTTTTGAAAACGATTTTTATCATAACTTTTTAACCGTAACTCCGATTTAGGCATAGTTGGTATCATTGGAAAGCTTAGGACGAGTACTACCTAATGGAAATATTTTCAACACGAATAATTGAAATCTGGAAGAATTAATTTAGCTTCCGTAATCATAACTCGTTGAAAGTTTATGGTTCATGTGTTGAATAATTGTGCAGAATGTTAATTTTATGGATTGTGATTAACATTTGATGTTTATAATTGTTGTACCAGATGTTGTTGTTGTTATTGATTGTGATTGGAATTATGCTTGTGTTCATGTTCCATGTTTAAATTGTTGCATGCTTCTTGACCCGGTGATGTATGGGCGAATCATTGGATTGACGTTGTTTCCGAAGTGTAAGCGGAACAGGGTGTGAACTTGGTTCACGATTGGTACCACATGCATTGAGTCTGCATTGCATATGTATTTGGAATATGTTAGGATGAATTCTAGTGTTCCAATTGCATCTATTTGCTGTTGTATGTATAATTGAATGTGTGAATTAAGTTTGTGAAATCATATGTTAATGCTATTAATGAGGGTGAATAATGAATTGGTTGTTTTATTGTTTTGAGAAATGCATAATGCATCTTAATTTTGATGAAATATCACCCTTACTTTAATTATTTCAGATTCGAAGTGATTAGCTGCTTTAGAATTGGTGAGGACAGCTTCTAGAGTTGTGCTTCTTAGTTAATCCGCATGTCAGTGTCATGCTCTGGTAGTTGTAACACTGGGGAACGATTGATTGGATTTTTATGGATTTAAAACTGGTTGTTTTGGTTATGTCTTGGATTATGTTTTGGAACAAATATTTGATTTGTACTATTCCGGAGTTTATGTTATATTCCGCTGCTTAAACATAATTCATTGGTTTCATTTCACACGTTCTTCAATTAAAGAGACATGATTACTTATTTTGGTTATTTTGAATTAATAAAATTGTGACGCCTCTTATTTTTTGATTATAACTCTGATTAATTATATAAATCGCGGGTAAATTAGATGGGGTGTTACAATAGTGGTATCAGAGCATAGTCGATCGTTGTGACTAGTGTCTTAATGTCATTATCCCTTTGTATGCGACAAGTGTGTACAACACTGTCGGTACTTGTTGCTTTTCTGGTTGCTTATTTCAGGAGTAGTGTGAAACTAGTGGGGGAGAAGATATGCTTCCCGGGTATGTTCCGATTGTAAGTAATTGATACGAGGTACTGCTTGAGAAGACAGTGCAAGAGTGGTTAGAGTTGTTGAAATCATTTGGATCGTGAGTCATAGTTGGAAGTGCAAAAAGGTCAGTACGATTCTGATAACAGAAAGTATTGGTAATGATGATTTATACTCCAGTATGATTATCGGATGTCTATTGACAAATTGAGGACTTGATCACCCTTAATCTCTTGTTGATAGTAGACGGAATCGTATTGGATGGTATACAATTGTCTTGCTATCTAAATGGGGCATAAAGTGATGAATATGAATGAAGTTTGGTAGAAGCTTGTGAACCATATGACTTGACGAAGACTCTAATAAGGATAATGAATTAAGATGGATGATCAGAGTTGCGCAGTTGTTAATGATGGTGTGGTAGTGTTTATGTTGTATTCCTCGACGGAGGTGAGAGGAAAAGCTAAGAGTGATGAATTGTCGATGGTGAATGAATTCCCAGAAGTATTTCTGGAAGATGTCAGTGAATTTCCACCTGAGAGAGAAGTGGATTTTGCTATAGATTTGATTCCTGGAACTAGTCAGGTGTCGATGGCGACTTATCGCATGTCGGCATCTGAATTGTCTGAGTTGAAGAAACAGTTGGCGGAATTACTTGAGAAGAAGTTTATTCGTCCTAGTGTTTTGTCGTGGGGTGCTCTTGTGTTGTTGGTTAATGTTCGCGTTAAAAAGTGACGTGCTAGAGAATCGAATATGAATTCGTATTCTCTGGCTCGAAACGATTTACTCTTTTGATTTGTTTATAAAGATGCCGCGAGCATCAAGCTGTATTATTTTCAACATAAGAAAAGATGATTTAATGATTATGAAAAAGGGGAAAGCTGCTAATACCCTCAATTGATTATGATATGTGTAACGACTAGCGCAAACTAGACGCAACGCATTGGGGAGTATTTTGGGTAAGGGGGTTTGTTATATAAAGGGAATAGATGGAGCACCCTAAATATATATAGTTATCTATAGCTTTATATATGAATATGTTTGATATGTTTGTGTGTTTTAATTTGCTATTTCTATGATTGGGAAAGTTTCTCCTTTGGGATTTTAAGAAGGATAGATTATGTGGGATCCTAATGTTTGTTTTTATTGTGCTCTCAAAGACCTTTGGATCTTCTGCATACATATCCCCTAGTGGGAATCAGAGCATTTGTAGCTCGGATCTATAGAGATCTATGGTTTGTTTGGTCTGAGAGAGAAAGAAATTTGCTCAGCAAGGATGAGACCTTGTGCCTACGTATTCTCAAAAGGATGTTGAGAAAGTCAGAGCAATCGTAGTTCCTACTTATGCTAGTGGAAGCAATGGGATATTATTAAGAGACACAGACAAATGTCATCTTAATGAAAAATGTATCTAATCTATTTCATCACATACATTTTTGAAAAGGTTTGTCTGATAAAAATCTTTCGTCGTAAGTTATAGGTGTTTTGCTTGAGTGTACAAGCGTTACCACTTACATGTTTAAGAAAGATGTTTTGAAAAAGATGATTGAATCTTTTAACTGTAAGCATTGGGTGTTTTGCTTGAGTGTACAAGCGTTACCACTTACGATTAAGAGATGTTTTTGTTTGAAAAGAGTTTGAAAAGTTTTTGATTGTATGTGATGTAATAGATGAGATACTTCTTCCATAGAGATGATAAATGTCTAAATCTCTAGGAGAAATTGATTGGATTAAGAGATGCTTTTAAGAAGCCCATGGGTCCTTGTATTGTTAGTCCAAGAGGAGGCATTCCGAGGGTCATCGAGGGTCATCGAGGGTCCTTGTATGAAGCTCAAGAGGAAGCTATAGGGTATGGCTGGCTTTGTCTTTAAAAGGGATTTCACCGGGAAACCATCCTTTTGGAATTAAGAGCAATTTCACCGAGAAATTATACTCTCAGGGTTCTATCCTAACGCGGGTGATTCTTTGTATTGGAAGCCCAATAGGAGACTATTTAAGAGATTTTATGGTCTCTTTCATTGTATGATGCCCAAGAGAAAGCTAAACTCAATGAGGAGTTCTTTTGAACGAAGCCCAAGCGGAGGCTGACTCAACAGGGGAGTGTGTCTTATATGAAGCCTAAGCGGAGGCTAAACTCAGATGAATGAGTTTCCTTATATGAAGCCTAAGAGGAGGCTGAACTCTGTGGGGAGAGTTATCTTGTATAAAGCCCAAGAGGAGGCTAAACTGTGGGGAACCTATTGGTTAGACTAGTTGTTATGTTATAACTAGACAGTCGTATAGACAAATGTGTGTGTGATATGTATTCACAGGAGTTTATAAAGGAAATATAAACCATGCATGATGTTTATTTACAAGAGTTTATGAAGGAAATATAAACAAGTGTCTGTGAAACGAACGTTTAAAACGAGCGTAACTTGATTATTTACAAGTTTGAATTGTGTACAAGGAAATAAATATGTACACGAACGAGTATTTATGTACAGGAGGATGTGGATGTACATAGGAGGGTTGGGACTTACACCATAAGGGTGGCCCATTGGTTTAAAAGCAGTTTCACCGGGAATAATGCTCCTTTCAATACCAATGGTATTCAGTTGTATACACATTTAAACGGAAAACAAACGATCGAAGTTTATCTGTGTTTGAGTATTTACAGAAGTATCTGTATTATGTACAAGTAAAATAGATGTGTACATAAAAGAATTGGTTATGTACAAGGAAATAATTATGTACATAAAGAATGTTGGGACTTACACCGTAAGGGAGGCCCATGATCAGTTAAGAAAAAGATGAAATTTTTGATGAAAAGATGTAAGTTTTGATGAAAAGTTTTATCGTTTAATCGGATCGATCATGGAAAAAGATGTAAGTTTTGATGAAAAGTTTTGAAGAATTTTATTTGGAAGTGTTTTTGAAAGATGAAATTTACTTACAAGAAGTTTTGAAAAGAATCGGACTTCAAAAGTTTGAAAAAATCACCTTTAAAGGTGTTTTGAAAAGTATTCAAAGTACCGTTTTCGGCTCGATCAAAATATAATCGGATGAAAGTTTTTTCTGAAAATTTTTGCACTATCCTAAAATAGATACATTAATTGACAAGTGTACAAAAAATCACCTCAAAATGAGGAGTTTTGATTGGTTAAAAAAAATGTCAAAGTTTGTAAAAAATACAAAAGTTTGGAAAAAAAATGGTCCCATGGAGGCTTGAACCCGGGACCATTAGGCAAGGCAAGAGAGATTTAAGAGTGAGCTGGAAACCGCTGGGGCGGCAATACATCCGTGTATTGTGTTTAAACTATGAAATTATATTATAAACCGGATATTTGAATTCAAAAAAACGCGCGCAGCTTTGTTCTTCTTCTCCAATCTTCAATCAGCCATGGATTTCGTGTTTCTTGATGAAATTGAATGAAGTAAACATGAAAGTTGATCGTTTTGAACCCAGGAACATGATGGCATCACTTAATTTCATTTATTTTAAGCCTAACATAACTGAATTTCTGATGAACACGAAGAACCCTAAAACCGAAAAAACCTAATTGAAATCGTGTATGGTTGATGATTTATTCAATTGATTGAGGGTTAATGATCGTGGATGGTGCAGAAAACAAATGGCCAAGAGTTTTTTTCAATTGAATCAAAGAATCATGGAATTGAAGTTCGAGCTCTTACCTGTTGAAGCTGGAATCAAAAACTGGATTTGAGTGCTTCCAGTTGTTGTTTGAGGATTGCTTGAGCACCAACGGCTTCTATGGAAGGTGTAGGAATGGTCTGCACTTCATGAGCTTGCCTGAATCCTTCTACCCAAGTCGACCTGCATAAGCTCAAAGTTGAAACTGGAAATCGTGGTTAGGAGTGTTACAGATGTTTGTTTATGATCTGCATCATCTCTATGATGTATGTTGATGATGTTTGGATGATTAGAACTCCAGATACTCAAGCCAAACTATGAATTCGAAAGTTATGGCAGTTTTGCAAGCTTATGGACATGAAATGCAAAAACTAGTTTTCAATGTTTCTTGGATTGATTTTAAGTTACAAACCAATTACATATGCTATTTACAACATGTTAGACACCAAACATCTTATGTTTCTTCACAAATTTTCAAAAATGCAAGATTTCTCAATTTTCACAATGTTACTTGAATTTTAAGAAAGTAAAGAGAAAGCATGTACTTGCATGGCTTTGGTGTAGTTTGAATGGCAAGCAAGACCTCTATTTATAGGCCATGAGTTCTGAAAATAATTGAGAAAGTTTGGCCATTGGTAAATTTGACTTGCCTTAGAGGGCAAGGAAGCCTTTTTTGCATTAAATGCAAAAGGAAGCTTCCTTCTTTTAACCATGGTTAATTTCCAAATTTGATATTATCTATCATAATTACATCCAACTGATTTTTATCAGCTCTAATCTTCAATTGGCAAGGTGGCAAGCTTCTAGAAAGAGGAAATCCAAAAATGACTTATAATTTTGAAGTTTTGAACTTGAAATCCATGGTTATGGAGCCTTATGTTTCAAATTCAAAAGTATAGCTAGACTCCATGGATTTGAGAGTTCTTGGACATTTTGGAAAGCTTGTTTCAAGGGCTACAACTTTCATGTTTTGAGTTTTTTCCAATTCAAAGTGGAACTATGTGAAAAAATGCCATGAAGTTTGGAAAAAATAAGAAATTTCAACACTTGAAAATTTTTCTAAGTGTGGGAAAATTTGACTTTTTGTTGACTTTTCCAAATCCTTTGATTTTTTTATGATCATGATGGATCATTTGAATTATTTTGATGATGGAAAAAGTTTTGTTTTGAAAAAGTTGACCAAAAGTCAAAGTTTGACTTTTCTATGCAGATGAAATTTCATCAGATGTTTCAAAAATTGACTGATGAATCCTGTGAACTTCTGTGATGTTTTGAATCCAGAAATTAGGTCAAAATGTTGTATCTATGATATGAATATCAATCTCTAACCAAAAAAGTCATCCATTGATCAGAAAATCAGAGATTACTCATCCTCGACCAAAACCCTAATTGGTCGATCGTTGGTAGATCAATGAGAAAAGTTGGATATCTGAAGATCAGAGGTTGATGATTTGATCAAGATAGATCAAATGAGGTGAGTAAAACTCAAACCCTAATTGGTTGCCTCTTGAATCAGATGAAAATTTGATGAAACCCTAATTTTGACCTGTGAAAGCTACACCCGATCAATTCTGTTCTGAACTGTTAATGATGTAATGATGCAAATGTGAGGTGGTATATTAGGTCAAAAATTGGGGTATGACAGTTAAGAAGAAGGAAGGTACAATGAGACTGTGTGTTGATTACAGGCAGTTGAACAAGGTTACAATCAAGAATCGGTATCCATTGCCAAGGATTGATGATTTGATGGATCAGTTAGTTGGAGCTTTTGTATTTAGTAAGATTGATCTGAGGTCTGGATATCATCAGATTCGTGTGAAGACGGAAGATATTCAGAAAACTGCATTTAGAACGAGGTATGGACATTATGAGTATTATGTTATGCCGTTTGGAGTTACTAATGCACTTGGTGTTTTCATGGAGTATATGAACAGGATATTTCATCCGTATCTTGATAAATTTGTGGTCGTGTTTATTGATGACATTCTGATCTATTCAAAGAATGATGAAGAGCATGCAGAGCATCTTAGAATTGTGTTGGAACTGTTGAAAGAAAAGAAGCTGTATGTGAAGTTGTCTAAGTGTGAATTCTGGATAAGTGAAGTAAGTTTTCTTGGTCATGTGATTTCCAAGGATGGCATTGATATTGATCCTATGAAGGTAGAAGCATTATCTCAGTGGGAAGCGCCGAAGAATGCTTCTGAAATCCGTAATTTTCTTGGTCTTGCAGGTTACTACAGAAAGTTCATCGAGGGATTTTCGAAGTTAGCTTTGTCGTTGACTAAATTGACAAGAAAGGGTCAGGTGTTTGTTTGGGATGATGAATGTGAGAAAGGATTCCAAGATTTGAAGAAGAGGTTGACTAGTGCTCCGATTCTAATTTTGATGAATCCGACAGAATCTTTTGTGGTGTATTGTGATGCGTCATTGATGGGATTAGGTGGTGTTTTGATGCAAGATAAGCAGGTTGTGGCTTATGCTTCGAGACAATTGAAGGTTCATGAAAGGAATTATCCGACTCATGATTTAGAATTGGCAGCAATAGTATTTGTTTTGAAATTATGGAGGCATTATCTGTATGGTTCTCGATTTGAAGTATTCAGTGATCATAAGAGTCTGAAATATCTCTTCGATCAGAAAGAGTTGAACATGAGGCAGAGAAGGTGGTTAGAATTTCTGAAAGATTATGATTTTGGTTTGAATTACCATCCCCGTAAGGAAAACATTGTTGCAAATGCATTGAGTAGGAAGTCCCTGCATATGTCCATGTTGATGGTTCGTGAATTAGAATTGGTTGAGCAGTTCATAGATTTGAGCTTGGTATGTGAAACTACTTCTGATAGTGTTAAATTGGGTATGTTGAGGTTGACTAGTGATATTCTTGAGGAAATTCGAACTGGGCAAAAATCTGATGTTGTTTTGGTGGATAAAGTTGACATTGATCAACCAAGGTCAAGGAGGTGAATTCTGAATTGACGAGAATGGTGTTATGAGATTTGGTGACAGAGTGTGTGTTTCGGATATTGCAGAACTTTGGAAAAGTATTTTGGGAAAAGGACATCGTAGTGGATTGAGTATTCATCCCAGTGTTACTAAGATGTATCATGACTTGAAAAAGTTATTTTGGTGGCCTGGAATGAAAAAGGAAATTGCTGAGTTTGTTTATGCTTGTTTGGTTTGTCAAAAGTCAAAGATTGAACATCAGAAACTGTCAGGATTGATGGAACCGTTATTTGTTCCAGAATGGAAATGGTGTGGCATTTCTATGGATTTTGTATCTAGTTTGCCAAGGACAGCGAAGAATTGTGATTCTATCTGGGTTATTCTTGATCGGTTGACAAAATCTGCTCACTTTATTCCGATAACAATGGAATATCCTATGGAGAGGTTGGCAGAATTGTATGTCGAGAAGATTGTAAGTTTGCATGGTATTCCTTCTAGTATTGTGTCGGATAGAGATCCGAGGTTTACGTCTAAGTTTTGGACGGGGCTGCAAGAAGCATTAGGTACTAAGTTGAGGTTGAGTTTCGCTTATCATCCGCAGACAGATGGTCAGACGGAGATAACGATTCTGTCGTTAGAAGATTTGTTGAGAGCTTGTGTGTTGGAGAGAGGTGGAGCTTGGGATAGTTATTTGCCTTTGATTGAGTTTACCTACAACAATAGTTTTCATTCGAGTATTGGTATGACTCCATTTGAAGCATTGTATGGTAGGAGGTGTCGGACACCGTTGTGTTGGTACGAATCTGGAGATAGTGCTGTGATCGGACCGGAGATTGTCCAACAGACTTTAGAAAAGATTAAGATGATTCAGGAGAAGATGAGAGCTTCTCATAGTCGTCAAAAAAGTTATCATGATAAGAGGAGGAAGGATCTCGAGTTTAGTGAAGGAGATCATGTGTTTATGCGACTTACTCCGATGACTGGTATTGGTCGAGCTTTTGAAGTCAAAGAAGTTGACTCCACGCTTTATTGGTCCGTATCAGATCACCAAGAAGGTTGGAAGAGTTGCTTATCAGATTGCTTTACCGCCGTCTCTTGCAAATTTGCATGATGTCTTCCATGTATCTCAGTTGAGGAAGTACATTCCTGATTCGTCTCATGAGATTCAGGTAGATGATATTCAGGTGCGAGATAATCTGACTGTTGAAGCATTACCTGCGAGAATTGAGGATCAGAAAGTAAAGCAATTACGTGGTAAAGAGATAGCGCTGGTGAAAGTAGCTTGGGGAGGACCAGCTGGTGGAAATGTAACTTGGGAACTGGAGAGCCAGATGAAGGACTCGTATCCCGAACTTTTCGTCTAAGGTATGTTTTCGAGGACGAAAACTCTTTTTAGTAGGGGAGAGTTGTGACATCCCAAATTAATTCAATTATTTAATAATTAGAAATTTAATTATTAATTTAATTAAAGGTTTAATTATAAATATTTTTGGATTAATGGATTTAACTATTTAATTAAATAAAGGAAGGTTGGGGGTGTAAAGTTGAATTGGAGGTGTATGGGGTAAAAAGCTCTACTTAATCCTAATTTATTATTTCTATTATTTGGCAAATTGTAGCACCCTGAAATTTGCCCTCCTCTTCTTTTGCACGCAAATACATTCATTCCATGAGTTCTGTGGTTATGAGGGTAAGGCGGCTCGCAGTGTCTTTAAGATGTGGAATATGTTTGTGTTTCAATCAATCAGGATTGAAAATGACAAGGGTTTAACAATAAACCTGATTATCTCTTATCTATCAGTTCTTGGGTATGAGTTTCTGCTTCAGAGATCACATTGATTTTTATCTTTTTCCAAGTCATTCGCTCACAAAAGGGGTTAGGGGGTGAAGTCGGGAATTTATGCCCACATGGGTGACATTTTGTTTCGAACTTTATTGAGGGATTGAGTATTCTTTATTTAAGATGGCGTCTTTGATTTAAAAGGCATGTTACCATTATCATTTGGGAAATTTTAAGTTCTTGAAGCAAATGTTGAGAATTGGTACGATTGGGAAATTCTCTTCAAGTTTTAATCCGAATAAAGACAATGCAACATACGTTCCATATAATTGATACATGATATACTTGATTCAAAGCTTCAATATCCATTCAATATCAATTCTTATGTGAGGAATTTTCTACTTGACATTTCAATGATTGAATCTTAAAGACTTGCAAAACTTTAATTTATCTAAAGATTCGTCCACAATGTTACAAAGAATAGAAGTTTACATTCGGAATTTCCATAAATGGCATACAAAGTAGAGAACTAAGATTACAAAGTAATCTCTTTTACAAGGATAATTCAAAGATACTTCTAAAATCCTAGGAATTTATAAAGATTAAAATCTTCTTGTTCTCAAATTTTCCCTCCAACAGGAATTTCATCACAAGCCACGAGTACTCCTCTTCGTCTCCATGCAGTGCCATTCGACCCTTGCCATCATTCATGAAAAACAAGAAACAGAAGAACATGATTAGCAATTACAAAACATAAACAAAAAATTCATACGAAAATCAAAAGAGTTATTCTTTTTTCGAACTCATCATGAGGGTTGTGTAGGGAATCAGGTTAAGAGGTTAATTGTGTTCGAGCGACCAAAGCCTCAGAACTAAAGGTCCTTCATCGGCCACTACCTCTATTGCAAATCACAATAACCTTTGTTTTTGGTTCACAAAGGGAGGTGTGAAGTGGAAAATCAGAAAACATCATGTTTTCCCAAAGCAATCAAACAAAATCCAGCCCAACAGTATGTCAAATAAGTTCCAAAAAATCAGCTCAGCCCAAATATAAAGTCAACATGTTCAATAGGCAGCAAGCAGAACAGGGCAGCAGACAAGAAGCATATTTTTCACCCAAAAACATGGTTATCAGCTATAAGTGAAAAGTATTTCACCCAGCAACAGCAGAAGGCAGCAGGGAAATACAAAAAGGCCAAATTTCAAATTGAACAGCATAGCAAAAACCATAGCTGAAAGAGGAAAAATGGCAATAACTACAAGCAATCACAGAGGCAACAGGACATGTTTCCAAGGAGAGACAGATGGGAGTTGCACAAAGAGATAAAAGAAACAACATTAAGCAGGGACCAAGGCAGAGGTCTGTTCAAACCAATCAGAAAAAATAGCAAAAGATAACCAAGGGATACAAGCATAGTATCTGTTGAGAGATAACCAAGATCAAGATATAATTTGTTCTAAAAAGTCCCAAAATCCAAAGAGTTCAAAACAATCACATATCCAAGACCAACACAGGAAAATATGTTCTAACATTCAAAAAAAAGCATAGCAAAGAAAAAACACAATATTGGTTCCAACATTCAAACACAGGAAAATGACCAAGTAGTATCTGTTCTGAAAAGCCAAATGGAGGACCTATTCTAAACCGAAGCAAAAACCCCAAGCATAGCACCTGTGTATTTTGTTCTAACAACAAGCAAGTAGAGTCAAGAAACCACACCAGAAAAAACCACAGCCTAAAGACCAAACATGTATCTGTTCTAACGAGCAAGAAGAGCAAAAACCAGTACCAGAAAAAAACCAAAGCACAAAACAATCAAAAACCCAGCACGTTCATCATTTTCCCCAAACAAACCCTTCAGAAGTGTGTTGTTTCGGAAATTAAGTTTATGATACAGAGAAAGAAGAAAAGGTTCAGAACGATCTCACCCAAGTACAACTCATAAGCCATTCCAAACGCGTCTCCGAGACTCAGGTACCGTCACCTTCGCCGAAATCGTGTCGGAAGTCTAGGGTTTCCGAAACCCCTTGGATTTTCGGCCGAAATTTGTTATACATCTGCAAAATCAACATCATCAAGTGTTAGAAAGCATCAAAACGAAGGAAATAAGCCAAACAGAATAAAGGGGTTAGGGTTCCATTAGAGGGTGATTGAGAGAGAAGCGAGGATTTCTGGGTAAAACGGTGAGAAAGAGAGATTTAGGGCTTTCTGGGTTTCCATGGAATCGAGAGATTGAGGGATGGGTTGTGGATGCATGTACCGTGAGAAGAAGATGAGTTTCTGGGTTTGGAGAGAAGAGAGAAGGAAGATGAGGATCGGGTTTCACGAGAGAGACAGATTGGGTTGGGTTATCCCATTTTCTTTCTTTCTTTGTTTTTTTTTAATTTCAATTAATTAACATAATCTTTTTTTATTTATTTAATTATTTTATTTTATATTTAGTAATAGGTGTTTAGGTGGGGTGGTGACAAGTGTCACCACCTTAGTTTATTTTCTTGTTTTCTTTTTTTTAAGGTAGATATTATTTTCTTTTTTCTAAAAAATTGTTTTGGGTAAATACTACACTATTGTGGCCCTTGGAGTATTGCGGAGAGGGATCCAATGCACCAGATTGCTAGCCCATGATGAACTCTTGCGGACCAATCAACAAGATCAGATGGACTTCTTTTCGCATCCCGCACTTGCTTCATACAGGCTAACTCTAAACTTTTATCTTTTCAATTAATTTATTTTTATGTAAATGATATTTGTTTGTGCGATGTACTAAGTAATAATTAGCTCTGATAGTTCCTATTTGATGATTTATCGATTAAACTATTAGTTGATTTTCCATCAAACAGAAAAAATCGTTTCTAATAATTATTTAAATTTCCGGTTGTATCGTGTGATAATTATCTGTTTACTCGGCATTATTCACCATTGTACACTTCGCACACAACTAAATGTTAAAATTAATCTGATTCTGTTTCGATTGGCTCATATGTCGATTTCTTAAAGGGTCTCATAGTGTGGGATGGGCATGGCCATCCTCACGAGGTTAATTAAAGCCCTTGTTTCTTTAGTTAATCATAACCCGAAAATAATATTGGTCTATATACCAATCTTCCATGCACCAGGGTCTCATGGTGGGGATAGGAGCACATATCCTCACGAGGTTAATTAAGTCCATATACTTAATTAATCATAACCCGTTTCCATTTTTCATCTCAGCACGTATCTCAAAACACTTTCATAATTAACCTACAAACCTCGATCCAACGTCGAGTGCATTTTCAAAACCTTTTTCATAATAAAAATCCAAGTTTTTAAGTCGTTGGACGTTAGGCCAATTGTTTAAAAACTTGTCCCCAAATAAACTCTTAGTCTTTAAGTCGTTGAACGCTAGACCAGTTGCTTAAAGACTTCTAAATAACGTGAAACTTGTTTCACCTCACTTTTTCATAAGAAAACCTTTTTGGGTGATAGATGACTCGTCTGAGCATTAGCTCCTCGGGTTTCTAGTATTTCAATCGTAAGACGTTAGTCCTATTGTTCGGTACTTTTTCACTCACTTAAAACAATTCAATTCACTCAACTCTTTTCTCGCTCATATGCGATCATAAAACTCTTTTCCAACAAAAGAGTGTGCAATAGCCATTTCAAACACGAATGTGGACTTAAAGATTTTCAAACAAACTAAACAAGTCCAAGTTCAAGCATTTGAAATGTCCAATGCACGATTTTTCTTATAAAATCAATACAACAGACTTAAAACATTTTTAAGAGGAACTACGGAGTTTTGAATTTCCCATTGCACAAGGGAATACGTAGGCACACGGTTCCGAAACCGTGCCAAACTCAAAATAATAATAAACAAAATTTTTTTCTTCTTTTGGTATTCATAACTTAGAAACTTAGCAATTTAACACACACACAAACACTTATAACTAAATGGGTCCCATCGAGTACGATGGATGTAAGGGGTGCTAATAATACCTTTCCCTTACATAACCGACTCCCGATTCCATATTTTTGGTCGTAGACCGCCTTATCCGCATTTGTGGGGTTTTATCTATATTTTCTCGTTCCTTTTGGAACAAATAAAATTAGGTGGCGATTTCACTAAGTTTTCGAAATTTAAATGATACTTGAAAATAGAGTTGCTTCAGTTGGCGAATTCACTGGGGACAAAATTAAAACTCTTTTTGACTAAGTGAGTCATCCCTAGTTTAGTTCTTCGCATGTGTGTTGTGTTTGTTTATTGCTTTGATGTTTATTATTTCTTTATATGTTGTATATTATCCTGCTGATGTATATTTATATTGGGAATCTGTTGGTTATGGTTCATATATAAGCCCAATACCCAGGCTTTTAGGAAACATTAAGCTTAGAGTGGTTGAGTATCTTAGATCCACTAGACATCCGTGTCCTTTGGATCGACGCGAAGACTACACCTTAGAGTTGGTCTTTTTAAGGGAGTTGTCGCACCGCACGCTAGCGCGGGACGATGATTCTTGGACAAAGGGCCTATAACTCTAAGTATTTGGATGTCCAAAACTGAAACCGACCGCTCAAAGGTTTTTTGAGTATCCCTTTAAGAGTCGTTTCTTGGAGTATACTTTTGGAAATATTATCTCCACGTAGGCCGCTCGCGTGGTGATAATATTTCTAAAAGGGGATCTGAGACTCCGAGAAGCATTTAGCATAAAAACACTAGAACCAACCTTGTTTGGGAAATTGTTGGGTAGGCGTCGAAACCATGGTCGACCATCCAGTGACCTACTACGTGATCTACGGCTACACTTTCGTTGGATCCCATCTTAACTCATTTGCATTGCGTTTTTGCATTAATCATTCATTTTTCATCATATGTGTTGCCATTTTCAGGTATCTTAAAAGGACTCGTTCTTGGAAATAATCGGATCACACATGGATTTAATCAGAAAGCATAACCCTCATCTCAAGTTCAAGATCCCTGACACTCAAACTCTGTTGAAGCTCAACGGGAAAGTGAAATTTGTTCAGTTGAATAACTTTCATGCCAGATATGGGTGGATTTTAGAACTGTTGGATGCAACGGTTGATCATGATGCCTTGAAAGCCTTGGTGAAGTTTTATGATGCTCCTCTATGGTGTTTCAGGTTCCAGGATTTCCAGTTAGTCCCGACAATTGAAGAGCTTGAAAGGTTATTGAATTGGCCCTTGAAAGATGATGTTCCTTTTACCAGGTTAGGAGAAAGCTTGGATGCAAGGGATGTAGCAGCTGCTCTACACCTCCCTATCAGAGAAATAGGGCCAAAGTTGGAAGAGAAGGGGATTTCTAGGAGATTTTTGGAACAAAGAGCTGAAGAATTGGCAGTATCAGAAGAAGATTGGATGTCATTCAGCGCTGTTTTAGCCTTGCTGATATATGGGGTAGTGTTGTTTCCCAACAATGACGACGATTACATAAATCAGCCTGCCATTAGTGTTTTCCTCTCAGACAACCCTGTGCCTACATTACTTGCAGACATGCTCCTCAACATACATGTTCGATATGAGAAGAAAAGGGGAGTTGTAATGTGTTGCTCCATTTTTCTCTATTCATGGTTGAAGTCTCATATCCCTCAGCGAGGACCTTGGGTCAAAATCTTAGAGAATTTGAGTTGGTCTCAGAAGTTGGCTTCTCTTACCGCTAATGGTGTTTTTTGGTATTATCTAGATTGGTATACGTGGGAGGTCATCACTCACTGTGGGGCATTTCCTAATGTGCCGTTGATTGGATCCTAAGGATGCATCAATTATAATCCTAGGTTGGTTCTCAAGCAGTTGGGTTGTCCTATGGAGACCGCACCAAAGGAAGAGTTTCTGAGAGAATTTATTTTGTTAGACTTCGGAAGGGAAGATCCTGATTTGTTGAAACAGATGCAGAAAGCTTGGACCTAATTTCACAGGAAGGGTGTAGAGCTCATAAAAAGGGGAAATGGTGATGGAGAACCTTACGAGTCCTAGATACTTAGAAGGGTAATAGAGGTAAAATTGCCATTCACTGTGGAAGTTCCATTTGATGTGCCAGAACCTAAACTCACTCAGGTCCCTATTGAGGAGTTCAACAAACTCAAGCTCACTATCACAGAGATGAAAGCTGAAGAGGGTCGATAACAAGCAATCCTTACTCGTGTTGCTCGAGAAAGGGATGATTTGATGCAAAGCCTCAAAGAAAGGGATGACGAGCTGCTAAAGAGTCAAGAACAGGTAGAAAGAGAAAAGAAAGCAAAGTTCCGTGTGAAAGATAATTTGGATGCTGCCAACTTTGAGCTAAGGGAGTTCAACCGTAAGCTAGCCAAGGCTGAACAACAAAGAGGGAAAGCTTACGCAGATGAAGAACGAGGTATCCAAGCGAAGTTAGATTTGAAAACAACTCTTACCACTCAGATCCAAGAGTTGAAAGCTGCACTAAGAAACATTGAATCTAGTTTGGCGCGCGAAACTCGCCTCAAAGAAGAAGCTCGCTTGGCACGTAATGTAGACTCTGAAGAACTACCTCAGAAGATTCAAGAGTTGGACACTGCAAGAGAACTTGTGGCCCGATGGGAAGCGTCATATGGAGAATTGGAAATCCAGTGTGAGGGATGGAAGGAAGAAGCCCGACGTCAGAATGAACTGTGGGTGAATAGAGGAGAAACCATTTTCACTTTGGAAGAGCAGAACAAGAGTTTGTATGACAACTATTCAGGCTTGGTGGGATTCTGTAGACAGCTAATGGTGGAGGTCCCATGGAGGCTTCAGTCATCCGTAGAGGATCTAGAAGAAGACCGAGTACCCCCGGCGGTGGAGTATTTCATTTATCTCTACAAAGACATAGTGGAGCGATTCCAAAAAGAGATAAGAGGGTTCAAGCCCCGAAGAGGACAACACTTCTGATTTTTTTGTTACCTTTATGTATTTTTTTCAGCTCCATTGTATCTGTTAGACTAAAAGCAGACCTATGAGTCTTGCTCTTTATTTTCTCTACAAAGACTAATATTTGTATTCAACTGTTATGTTTGAATGAAGGAGATGATTATCCATTTGTGTGCGCTAATTATTTACAAGTGAATGAGTCCGATAAAGATCCTTGGGAATGGGAACACGGTCATAAGCATTTTGCATTAACCATACATAATCATGCATTTTCTTTATTAAAAAGAGGACGCCAAGCTCATTACGTTTCATCTCATCCAAATTCAAGCTGACTACCCGACACCCATACAAAACCAGGGCTAACGCAAGAAGAGCAATGGATCAGTATGAGACAAGACAGACGGCCATGCAAGACGACATCGACACTCTGAAGACCAAGATGGATCAACTGATGGAGATGCTCAGAGCTCAACATGCAATAGAGGAGGAGCGAGCCGCCACCGCCGCTACTGCCGCTGCTACTGCTACTGCAACCGCCGCTACAGCTAACAACGCAACTGCTACCGTTCCTCCCGTCGTTACCGGAAATGTGAGGACCCTTCGAGGTGTTGGCAATGCTCCATTTCCAGGAGTACAAGCACCTAATCCTCCATTTTATGGGATGCCGGCTGACTTCTTCAACGGAGCTGATAACCAAGGGAATGTTGCTTCCGCCCACGCCGCTACCCAAACTATGGAAAATGATGAGCAAGAGCAAGAGAAGGATGAGCAAGAGAATCTTTGGTCTACGACTCCTCAAGGTGAGGAAGATCAGCAAGAAGATTACATGAGACAGTTCTATCAGAATGTGGCGCCTGTAGGCAACCCGACGCCTTTCCAAGACTTGGCCGCACAGAAGATGTGCAAGGAGCTAGCCGAGCAAGTAAAGGAGTTGAGGGGGAAGAATGTTGTCGGAATGAGTGTTGTGGACATGTGTCTTGTCCCTGATGTCGTCATCCCGCCGAAGTTCAAAGTGCCTGACTTTGAAAAGTATAAAGGAGTGAGCTATCCAGACACCCATCTGAGGATGTATTGTCGCAAGATGGCGGCGCATGTTAAGAACAGCAAGTTGATGATTCATTGTTTTCAAGATAGTCTCTCAGGGGCATCCTTGGATTGGTACATGCAACTAGAGAAGTTGAATATCCGCTCTTGGGATGACCTGTCTAATGCTTTCTTCAAGCAGTACCACTTCAACACCACTATGGCCCCCAATCATATGCAACTTCAGAATATGTCTCAAAAGGAAAGAAAATCTTTTAAAGAGTACGCTTAGAAGTGGAGGGAGGTAGCCTTGAGAGTTCAACCAGCTTTAGCGGAAAGAGAATTAAATGATCTTTTCATGGGAACATTGCCAGTGCAATATTATGAAAGACTGATTGGAAGTACTTTCTCTAATTTCTGCAATTTGGTTATGGTAGGCGAGAAGATCGAGGAAGGTTTAAAGACCGATAAGATTTCCGGAGGGAATACAGGAGCGTCTACAGTAAAGAAGTCGTTCAATGGCTTTAAGAGGAAAGAATTCGAAGCCAATGTTGTGTATGAATCAAGGGGCAGAGGAAGAGGAAGACAACCAGCTAGACCTGCTCCTGTTCAGGTCCCGTATATGTCGTATCCTTATGTTGCTGCTATGAAATTTCCTGGTATTCCATATCAGCAACCTATGCAGGTGTCAATGCCTTACTCAACTCAGGTTCCTCAAAATCAAGCTTCACAACAACAACAACAACAAGTCAAGGGTCCGAACAAGGGTTTAGTTCAACAAAAGAGCCCGCATTATCACAAGTACACCAAGGAAGAGATTCAACATATTCCAATGACTTACACTAGTCTGTTACCGTATTTGATTCAAGATGGAAGGGTAGTGCCAAGGGAATTAAAGCCTATTCCGGGGCCTCCCAATCCATGGTTTAATGAGAATGCTAGATGCGCTTTTCACGCTAATTCTCCCGGGCATACCACAGAAGACTGTTTCGCTTTTAAGTGCAAGGTCCAGGAACTTATTGACCGAAAGCTGTTAACTTTCGCTGACGTCCCCAACATTGCTAACAATCCATTGCCGAGGCATGGGTCGTCGTCAGTGAATCCATTGGTTGAAGAAAGAGGTCTGGTTATGGAGGTGGATTAATTGGAAATGTCTTTGAAGAAGGTGTTTGAGGAGTTGAAGAACTCCGGTTTACTGAAAGGAGGTCATGATAGCTATTTGATTTGCCAAGATAGTCCAAAACACTGTACAAGGTTCAAGAAGTACCTACAAGGATTAATGTGTCAACACTTGATTCAGTTTAGTCGAGCTCATGCTGAAGTTGAAGTAGATGTGGTGGTCCCTCTCATAACAATAGGAGACTTCATGTATCTCCGACCGTCCCTATCCAAGAAGAAGAACCTGTTACGATGGTAGAACCAATGATGGTTTACCCGCCCATCTGAATCCCTTATGAAGACACAAAAGTAGTGCCTTGGAACTATGAACCTAAAGTCATTGTGGGTGGTAAGCCAATGGTTTTGGGAGAGTCTACTGTTGAGAACATCACTGGCATGAGCGGTATGAGTCGTAGTGGTCGTATTTACCACCAGGATCCGACAAAGAACAGAGTTGCAGAGAAGGTGTCAGATGTTCCTCCGAAGAAAGATGGAGTTGTTGATTTGAGAGCGGAAGAATTGAGGGATATATTTAAGCCAAGTGATGAGACTTTGAAAATCATCAAAATGAGTGACTATAAAGTGGTTGATCAACTTAGTCAGACTCCCGCAAAAATTTCAATCTTGTCCTTGTTGAAAAGTTCTGAAGCCCACAAGATGGCCTTATTGAAGTTTCTCGACAACTCATACATGGCAGAAGATACCAAAATTAATCAATTGGATGTTGCAATTTCAAGTTTAAATGATGGCATTTGTTTATCGTTCATCGATGCTGACCTCCCTCGGAACAGAGGTAATCATAATATGGCTCTTCACATTTCTGTTACCTGTGGTGGAACGACTCTTGCTAGAGTACTGGTTGATACAGGCTCAGCTTTGAATGTGATCCCGAAGACAACATTAGCCCAACTACAGGTAGAAGGGGCAATTATGAAACCTAGTTCTCTGATTGTAAAGGCTTTCGATGGATCCCGCAGGATGGCGGTGGGAGAGATCGATCTCCCGGTACTTATCGGACCCCAACTATTCAACATTAATTTTCAAGTGATGGATATCTTTCCGGCTTATAGCTGTTTATTGGGAAGGCCCTGTATACACGGTGCTAAGGCTGTCACCTCAACTCTTCACCAAAAATTGAAGTTCTTGCTGAATAACCAGGTGGTGGAGGTTAGTGGTGAAGAAGATTACCTGGTTAGTCACTTTTCTGAGTTCAAGTATGTGGATGTTGGAGACGAGGTGCAAGAGACTCTCTTTCAAGCTTTAGAGATTGTTGGTAATGTGCAAAAAGAAGTTAAGTCTACTGAAAAGCCTAAGGGTAACATGACCCGTTGGCAGGATGTCAAGGCTCTTATCGATGCCGGGAACCCTGAGGGTTGGGGAACGGTGATAAATGTGGCAGAGAAGAAGGACAAGAGCGGACTCGGCTATCAACCATCCTCCAAGATTGGTGGAAGTTCAGAGATAGGAAAAGGAAAGATCCCTCGTCTAGAGGATACTTTTGTTGCGAAGGGTTTCCGCTCCGGAAAGGCTATCAATGCCATTGATGATGATGAGCATGCAGTGGAACTTTCTCAGATGGTGTTCCGTACTCCTCCCGGTGTGGCTCTCAAGAATTGGATCGTCAAGGACGTTACCCCTCTCATTTCATTATCAAAGTAATTTCTTGTTTTTTAAAAAAAAATCATGTGCTCTGCCCAAGGCACAAAGGATTGCTTTGTAGGGCTTATTCCGTTTAATGAATGAATTTTTATCTTCAATGAAAAGCGCATTTTGTTATTCAGTTTGAGATCCTTTTATTGTTTTTACTTTTGCTTTCCAGTGCATCTTAATAAAAACAACAACATTTTCACTTTTTCTGCTAAAATAAACATACATATCTAAAAGATAAAATCAATCATTTATGCAGATCACCTGAAATTGAGCCTATTGAACATAGCCATCCTATAACTCCTTTTGACTTCGACTTCCCGATCAACCAAGTCGAAGATGATGGTAAAGAAGACTATGAACTCCCTGAAGAGTTAGCGCGTCTGGTTGAGCACGAGGAGAAGACGATCCAACCTCATCAGGAACCAGTGGATGTGATCAATCTGGGTGCTGAAAAGGATCGAAAAGAAGTCAAAGTTGGAACCGCCCTGGGGAAGGAGATAAAAGATGAGTTGGTCCGTTTGTTCCATGAGTTTGTAGATGTGTTTGCATGGTCGTATCGGGACATGCCTGGACTTGACACAGATATTGTTGTGCACAAGCTACCGCTAAAGCCCGAATGCTCGCCCGTAAAGCAAAGACCAAGAAGAACGCATCCCGAGATGGCTAAGATGATTAGAGACGAAGTCAAGAAGCAGTTCGACGCCGGTTTCCTTGCTGTGTCGGTATATCCGAATTGGATTGCCAACATTGTGCCTGTCCCCAAGAAGGACGGAAAGGTTCAGATGTGCGTGGATTAACGAGACTTGAATCGAGCCAGCCCGAAGGACGACTTTCCTTTGCCTCACATTGATGTTTTGGTCGATAGTACAGCTCAATATTCAGTTTTCTCTTTCATGGATGGTTTCTCCAGATATAATCAGATCAAGATGGATACGGCAGATATGATGAAGACGACGTTCACCACCCCGTGGGGCACCTTTTATTACAAAGTCATGCCTTTCGGACTGAAGAATGCAGGGGCAACTTATCAAAGAGCTATGGTAGCCCTATTCCATGATATGATGCATAAAGAAATTCAGGTTTATGTGGATGACATGATTGCCAAGTCTCAGACTGAAGAGGAGCACATTGTTCATCTCAGAAAGTTGTTTGAAAGGTTGAGGAAGTACAAACTTCGATTCAATCTGTCATACCCCAAAATTTGCCCTTCATCTTCTCAAGATATTTCATACATCCATACTCAAGGATTCCTCAAGAGTTGATCAGACAAACTCTCTCCTAGACAATCAACCCAAACTAGGGTTTGGTAATTCTCAGATCAAGATGAGCTTCCAACATCTCCAATGGTCTTCATGCCTCCTCATATGCTTCAAAGATTCTCCATGTCAAGTTTCAAGCCTTACAAGTCAAGTTTCCTCAGGCAATTGCTCAGATGGTTGAAAATCAGTTGTATTGGACAAAAAGTCAATTGTGGTCAACATACAGTCAAACTTCATAATTTTTGGTCAACATCCTCATTTTGAAGTTATATTCATCATTTGATCAAGGGTTGATCATGATTCATCAAGAAAACTCAAGATTTGCTCAAAAGTCAAAATTTCTAAATTAGGGTTTCTAGATGAAAAGTCAACTGAACTTTGACTGATCATAACTTCTTCATACTTTCTCAGAAATTTTTCCACCACCTCTTGTTTTGAAGGAAATTCAATTCTCTACAACTTCATGTCTCACAAGAATGTCCAAAAAATGCTTCATTTGAGAGGTATAGCTCAAAACATTACAGGTCATTTTCAAAGTCAACAAAAAGTCAACTTTTTGTTTTGAAGATATATTGAGCATGGAAACTCCAATTGAGATGAGACCAAAACGTTTGGTTAGAGGACTCTTAGAGCTTTTCAAAAAGTCCAAGAACACTCAAAAATGTGGAAAATTGAGCAAGATACACTATTCAGAAGTTGGGCAATTTTGGACAATTGCACAAAAGGACATTTTGGTCAAAATGCAAAATTTTCCAAATGGGCCTAAAATATTTTGATCCAAACTTGTTCATGACATTATTTGTGACTCATAAATGCTTGACCATGGCAATTTTCTATTTTATTGATTTAATTTTGGATTTTAAACCATTTAATTCCAAATTAAATTATATAAAATATGAAAATAAAGTATTTTTTCAAATGGGTTGGATTTATATCATGCTTGGACTTCAAGAAAGCCCATAATCCATACCAAATTCGTGCTAGCCTTCACATTGATGAGAAAATCATTTTTTTCAAAAAATTTGATTTGTTTTAAAGAGGAAATATTGCACAATCAATAACCAATCTTTTTTCACTCTTTTTCCTCTCTCAATCTCTTCTATAAATACTCAGCAAGTACACAAGCACAAGAGACGAAACCCTAGCTCAAGCCAAACCCTTATTCTTGCAAAAATTTTCTCAAAACTTTTGAAAAACGAATTTCAAAATCCTCCAAGTTTCAGCCAAAGCCAGCCATCCAAACGTGCTCAGGAGGTTCCCAGCAATCAAAAGCAATCCATACTCAAAGCCAGATCGCCCTGAATCGTGTCCTTGAGTTCTCACCGGTTTGGATTTTTCTCAAATTTCGATTTGTGTTAATCATGCATTGTTAACTGTTTTTGTGTGTTTGATTGAGTTCAGGACATTCATTAGAGTGTGTTCGATGCATCACATGCAAGCTTCCACGTAGAAATCCCAGAATACCATTGTTAGGGTTCTTAGGGCTGTGAGTTTCGAAACGCATGTTTCAGGCTGTTTCAGGACATGAGGATGGCACCATCGTGCTCGCAAGGATCGAATTAGTCGATCTGGGCTTTTATTTCGTTTTGTTTGATGCGTTTTGCAGGATTTTCGGGTTGACAAGCTACCGGAGAAGATGACCGGAGCCCTAGCTCCGGCGGGGACTCCGGCGTTGAACCTTTGACCATGGCGTGGCGTAATGGCTTGCTTCGATTGGTTCTTACGTTATGCTTGGACCCCACTTCGCTGACTGTGTTTGAGTGCATATCCCTGATGCGTGTACATTTATATTCAATTGATTTCGTTTTTTTGAACACCAGATGTCACATGGCGCAGCGGTTAAGGCTTGGTTTTGGGAAGATGCTCTAAGAGGTCACAGGTTCGAGTCATGCCAGGACCGGTTCCATCTTTCTTTTACAAACTTTCATATTTTCTTATTTTTTCCATGTTTTCTCTTTATTTAATACTTTTGCATCATTTTAATTTATTTTCATATTTTTATTCTGCATTAAAAAATTACCAAAAATTATTTTTCTTTTTGCATTTATTTTCAAAAAACCTTTATTTAATTTATCAAATTAAAAAATATTATTTTGCATGCATATTTATTTTTATCCATAATTTTGCATTTAAATTACTTTTAATTCATTTTAAATTATTAAATTGCATCCAAAAAATCCCAAAAAATTATTTTAGCATATTTATATTATTTCCAGCATGTCATATTTTTCCCAATTAAAAACTTGCATCTTTCTAACATTTTTTCTCTTATTCGATTCATCCCGTATTTTCCGAGTTCTCATTCTTTTACAGGTTGATCCGATTCAGACGATTTTTCTTTATCATTTTATTTTTTCCAATAATGTAACTGTGTTTATGGGATGTAATAGTTTAAATTAGGTTTTATTTTCCGCAAGTTTAAATTATGTATCTGCCCCAAAGCCATGTAATAGCGTAGGACATTTACCTTTCCGCACTTTACATTCCGCATTTTAATTTCCGCACCCTATAAATTGCTAGTAACTAGGCGTGTATGGCAAGACTAAAATGAACATAGCCCACTAATTCCAAGATAAACATATCTGAATCAACACACTTCTTCACATACGCACCCCTTAGGGTAATTCTCTCTCGTTGCCTTACGAATTCAAATATGGTCATGTCCCTCGAACGTAGAGGTATTCTAGCACCGTTGCCTTCAAACAAATCATCATAGTCCCTTCGATACAAAGATCATAAGACCCACGATGTCGCCTCCGAATACATGATCTTGACCCTCGATTGTCACCTACGAAAATGATGATAGTCCCTTCGAATGTGCTAGGATACTTCCTACAAGTTGCCTTCTATGACCATCCGATGTCCCTTCGAATGTCCCGCTTACATCCAACGAATGGAGTTACCTACCAACTAATGGTATGGATGACGCTATTCTAAAGGAACGTAACAATACAAAAAACGACCAATTCTGAGTAGGTGATAAGACTTTTAGTTGCTTGCTCTATCAAAATACTTTTCACACCTCACACTTTTTCAAAGTTCAAATTCTTCTCAAAACAAAACATTTCCGAACACTTTGTATACATTCCTACATGAATCATTACAAAGTCAAAGCGAAATTCCTTTTCAAAACATTTTTTGTCACACACAAACAGAAAGCAATTTTAAAGTGATCTAAGAGCAACTAAGAGCCCGTAGATAACTACGGATGAAAAGGGGTGCTAATACCTTCCCTTTTCATAACCTTCTCCCTTACTCAGAATCTAACGAAGGTCTTTTTCTTGTACTTTTACCTTCCCTTAATTGGATAAAAATAAAAGTCGGTGGCGACTCTTGCTATCCGCACATTTGCGATACAAAACACTAAAAAGTCAGTTTACCGTATCACAGAACTGGCGACTCTGCAGGGGAGACACCCTAAAGAGAGAATGCCTTAAGGATTTCTAGCTCACTTTTACTACTTTTTGTTTGACTTGCTTGCTTTATCTTTAAGGGTTGCTTGGGTATTATATCGTTGGGGGATCCTACACCCGGATCCGGGTTTCCTTTTAGGTAAGTAGCAATAAATCGTCGCGACCGTTAGACGTATATCAAAACGGTCAACATGATGGCTACGTTAGCGTGACACTTTGCTTGTCCCGATACTCTTCATTCCCAAGTTGAGGATAGTATTTGGCTTCTGCGTGGTGTCATCAAGCGCTAACTAAACTTTTAGAACCTTAATTGACCCATCTTGGCCATTAGAAGGTAGTGAGATGGCCGGCTTTGGTGTAGACCGAGGTTGGTTGATACTCGATGCTACGCTCATTGAGATCGACTTTGGGACATTTTCGTCGACCACTTGGTAGTCGATTGAAATAAGCGCCGAGAAAGATCAATGATGTGAGATTCCTAGAACCGGTTACTATTATAGGACAGGATGAACCAACTCAAACTTTTGGTAGGGTAATCACCTATACCTCATGCAAGCCTTAAACCTAGGCTCATTGTGTGAATTGTTTGTGTGTGCTAAACATGACATCATGACATCATTTGCATTGCATATCATTTCTAACTATTTCAAGGACCTAGGGATTTATCTTTGCTGCTTTTGTAGGGTATTATGGCTTCTAGAAAGACTATCCGAATCAACTTCATGGGTATACCTTCTCACCAAAGAATTGGTTTCAAATTCCGACCATGCTCAGTTCATCAAAAGACATGGTTATCTACTTGATTTGGTTATCTCCGGTTTTGAAGAAGATATGATGCATGTCCTATTCCAGTTCTTTGATCCGAAACACCATTGCTTTACATTCCCAGATTATCAGTTGGTTCCTACCTTGGAAGAATTCTCTAAGCTACTTGGGATACCTATTCTTGACCAAATGCCATTCACGGTTTGGAAAAGGTTCCTAACGAAGACATCACCTTACATCTTAAGCGCGACATTGAAGCCAATTGGGAAACCGTATGGAGTTAAGGGTTTACTTGCCAAGTTTCTGATTAAGAAAGCCCGAGAGTTCCTCAAAGTTATGAGTTTCCATGCATTTGAAGACATTGTGGCCTTGCTAATCTATGGTTTGGTTCTATTCCCTAACTTGGATCAATTCATAGATGTCAACGCCATCAAGTTGTTTCTTACCCGCAATCCAGTGCCTACTTTACTTGGAGACATCCTACATTCTCTCCACACTCGTACTACCAAGAGACAAGGAACTCTCATGTGTTGCATACCGTTACTTTCAAGGTGGTTTATTTCGCACCTTCCTCCATCAGTTTTGAAGAATGAACAAAGGATGAAATGGTCTCAAAGGCTAATGTCACTCTCTCATTCAGATATCCGTTGGAGTCTTTTCTCTCAAAAGGACTTCACCTTCATTGAGCGTTGTGGAGAATTCCCTAATGTACCGCTACTTGGTATAAGGGGAGGTATTACTTACAACCCTTCTCTAGCTCTCGGTTTGGTTTTGCTCGAAGAGATGGCCCACATGATATGCTTCTCCAAGATATTGTGTTCGACTACAACCACGATCTCTAGAATTACCGACGAAGGTTTATACACGCTTGGGGCATGGTTAAAAAGACTGATACCAAGACTTTGGGGCACCAGAACTCCATTCCTTGGGAACCTTACCTCAAATGGGTGCGAGCTCGAGCTCAAAACCTCATGATGCCATTCACGCCTGTTCTACCCGTAATTATGGAACCTATTGCTATAGGTGACGTACCCTATACCGTTCTCTATCCCGACATGCCTACTGATTTTGAAGACTTGAAGAGATCTTGGATTCAACTCAAGGAAGAGAGGGATACCTTTGAAGCTCAGTGTTATGCAAGTGAGAAGAAAGTGCTAGAGTTGACCAAGCTACTTCACGAGGAGCGAAGCATCAACGCCTACATCGGCACCAAGAGGAAGCGCCAATGGGAGACTTAGAGATTTAGGATTTATATGTTTTCTTTTATTGTTTTGAACTATCTCTTGTACTTAAAAAGAAAAAGAATAATGAAAAGAGTACTAGTAAATGTTTGTTCATTGCTTGTTTAACAAATTTAAATCTCTAAGGTCCTTGAAAACATTGCATTGCATTCGCATAAACCTTGCATATCATAGCATAACATTGCATCACAGGTACCTTGAAGATTGGTTTTCTCATTCTCTCGCTATTTATTTTAGCAGAAATGGCTCTTGAACAGACTGTCAAAGATCTTCAAGCTCGAATGCTCGGCCAGCAGATGTTCACCACTTGGTCCAGGCCAAGAAGATCCAAGAAACTCATCAACGAAAAAGAAGGTTGTTGGTCTTCTCAACATGGGCAGACGCTACAAAGGTGGTCCTAGAGTGGTTAGTCGAATTGAGCTCTCTGAAGGAAGTGTCAAGAAGGAGGATGAGCAAAGTAACAAGGGTGATGGCGAAGGCAGTCAGCATGAGCCTGAGAAAGACTATGATAATGGCCAATACTCTGATGAAGATGACAAGTACAAACAACTTGAAGACCGTCGAATGTGGAAAACTCAAGATGTCCGGCTGAATTTTGATCCGAGTCTGTTCGTGTTGTGATTCCTCCCAAGTTCAAAGTTCCAACTTTTGCCAAATATGATGGCATGTCTTGCCCTAAGCTACATTTGAAGTTCTATGTCCAGAAGATCAATCCCCACACTGATGATAGAAAGTTGTGGATGCACTATTTTCAAGAGAGTTTGTCCGAACCCAGTTGGAATGGTACTATCACTAGAGAATGACCGTATCCATACTTGGAGTGACTTAGTCGATGCTTTCTACGCATATGAGTACAATGTCAATTGACACCCACTCGCATGCAACTACAAAGCATGTCTATGGGTCGTGACGAGAAGTTCAAGGAGTATGCTCGTAGTGGAGACCTAGCAGTGAGTTCAACCACCCTTGTCCAATAGGGAGTTGGTTGATATGTTCATGGGAACACCGACAGCCCATTCTTCAATCATCCGATTGAAACTCTTCACCGGATTCACCGAATGATTTTGACAATTGAAGCTGGTATCAAGAGTGGAAAGATTCAGATAGAGACATCTTCAAACGCTGCGAAGAGATCTTTTGGTGGTAAGAAAGAAGCCAATGCTGTGTATGGTCAGAAAAGCCGAGCCAAGACCGACCGTGCTCAATCTGTGGGGGCAGTTGTGATCTCCAATCCTACATCAACACAACCTCAGCGAGACAACGTGCGTAACGAGCAGCACGAAGCAGTTCTAAGATCAACATGCCTTTGTCGCAAGCCTTGCAACACATGTTGAAAGCAGAGCTGATTACTTTGAGGGATCCTCCTCAGAATGTCAACACTTTCTCTCCGAGATACAATCCTAATGCTAAGTGTGCTTACCATTCCAATAGCCCAGGACATAGTACTGATGATTGTTGGGCTCTGAAGAACAAGATTCAAGATATGATTGAAGCTAAGCAGATTGAATTTGATCCTCCTGTTGAGACTCCGAATGTGATCAACGCGCCTATTCCTAATCATGACAAGAGTTCCAATGTTGTTGGTGATGATACTTATGTTTTCAACATAGATGACTTGACCATTCCTCTGATGACTGTTAAGAAGGATTTGTTGCAAGGTGTCAACCTGTGATGCCCAGAGAATCGTTGGTGCCCATCCGCACCGATGGTTGTGCTTGGTTGAGAAGACGTGTTCGGCATGATGGACAACCGTGAGATACTATTTCGAAACCACCGTGCGTGTGTGAAGAAATGTCTAAGTTGAAGATCGACGATGCGAATGAAACTGCACATCGTGGGATACCTTGGGGCCAAGTGGAAAGTATGATTATATGGTGAAGTACACTTCCAAAGCTACAAGATTCCTATTGAAGATGTTAAGGCGACCGGATGGGGTGACGATTTCCCGATTTTGATGTTAACACTATAAGGATTTCCTCTGATCCTGTGCCTAGAGTGGCACCTCTCATTATTACTTCTCCAAGACCGCCCATATTCCTCTGACAAGGCTATCCCTTAGAATTATGGAGCTGATGTTTACTATCATGGCGTCAAGCAAGACCCTCTGACCATTGAAGATCTTACAGTTGAAGCTACCATTCCCGACATTGACAACATCACCGGATCTAGTAAGGTGACCAGAACCGGAAGGGTATTCTCTCCAGATATCTCTCCTCCAAAAGACACTGCGACTCCAGCTTGCATCCCAGCTATCCAATCCATTCCCCAAGCTAGAGGGAAAGAACCAGTGACTTATCCTGCTCAGCCAGAAGTACCAAAGGAAGTTGCTGAAGACACCTCCAAACAAGAAATGGAGGAAATTCTGAAGATTATCAAGAAGAGTGACTACAATGTTGTGGAACAATTGGGCCAAACTCCGTCCAAGATATTCATGCTCGCTTTGCTCTTATGCTTTGAGGCTCATGCTAATGCCTTGGTGAAGTTTCTGAAGAATGCTCATGTGCCGCAAGACACTACCACTGACCAGTTTGAAGTTTGTATTGCTAGCCTGGCTGCCAACAACGGCCTAGGCTTCTCTGATGCTGATTTAACTCCTGCCGGAAAGAAACACAACAAAGCCTTGCACATCTCTGTTGAATGCAAGGGCACTACATTGTCTCATGTCTTGGTAGATACCGGTTCTGCTCTGAATATCCTTCCAAAGACTGCTTTTGATCGGCTTGATGTCGAAGGGTTGGTTCTGAGACCCAGTGACATTATTGTGAGAGCTTTTGATGGTTCTAAGCGAACAGTACTTGGAGAGCTCACTCTGCCTGTTAAAGTCGGTTCCCAGACTTTTGATTCCACATTCTTTGTCATGGACATCCGTCCAGCTTATTCTTGCCTACTTGGACGCCCTTGGATACATGGGGCAGGCGCTGTTACCTCTACCTTACATCAGAAGCTGAAGTACCCGGTGAAAGGGAAGGTTGTTACAGTGTGTGGTGAAGAAGAATATATGGTCAGTCATCTACAGTCGTTCCGATACCTCGAGGTGGAGGGTGAATTCTTCGAGACTCCCTGTCAAGCTTTTGAAACAATACCCAGAGTCATGCCTGTTGACTCTCCTGAAGTTACACAAGCTCTACCTAAGATGGTTTCGCTGAAAGATGCTCAAGCTGCTGTTGAACAAGGAGGTAGCACTGTTTGGGGTCAGCTCCCCGATCTTCCTTTCAAATCCGACAAGACTGGTTTAGGCTTCACCATCAAAGGTCAGAAGATGATACGCCGCGAACGTGTCGGCCAACTTCCTTTCCGCATCAGCCAGAGTGGAATCCATGCTATAGAAGACGACGACAACGACTTCGACATCAAGCAAGTGGATCTTCCCAACTCCAGACAATGGGCTCAGAATTTGGAAGACTGAAGACGTCATACCAATCTCCTTTAGTCAGGAGTAATTGCTCTTGTTTTGTTTTGCTTCTCGTATTTCTTTATGTTTAAACAATAAACTTTGAAAGCCTAGTGCCTTGCCCGGGGCATCATGGCTCGTTTGCGAGGGTTATTATCTGTTGTTTGCGCGTTTTCATTCAATAAATTTGTTGGACTTTTGCATTCAATTGTTTGTTTTCTTTCTTTTACTTTATCACCCCTTCAAAAGCTATGTGTTTCTTACACACGTGATACATGCGAATCACTCGAATCTCGTTAATAACAACTATGCTATTGCTAAATATGACTTCGATAATCCAATCTACCAAGCAAGACGAAAGTGAGGAAGATTGTGAAGTGCTGGAGAACTTGCCGATCTACAAGAAGAGCGAGTTATACGACCACGAAGAGCAAGTTGAGGTTGTGAATTTGGGTACCGACGAAGATGTAAAAGAGATCAAGATAGGAGCGGATCTTGAGAACAGTGTTAAAGAAAGGTTGGTTCGGATGCTACGAGACTATATTGAAGTTTTGCTTGGTCATACGAAGACATGTCGGGTTTGACATTGATATTGTGGTACAATCCGACAAAAAGGTTTTCTCCATGAAAGAAAGTTCGTCGCGTCGTCCCGAGATGTCGAGAAAATCAAAGTCATGAAGCGGTTCAACGCGGTTTCCTAGCTGTTACTTCCTATCCACAGTGGGTTGCAAATGTGGTACTTGTGCCTAAGAAGGATGGTAAGGTACGAATGTGTGTGGATTACAGAGATCTGAATAAAGCAAGTCCAAAAGACGATTTTCCCCTTCCTCATATTGATGTTCTGGTTGACAACACCGCTCAGCATAAGGTTTTCTCCTTCATCGATGGTTTCTCCGGTTATAATCAGATCAAAATGGCTCCTGAAGACATGGAAAAGACTACTTTTGTTACACAGTGGGGCACCTTTTGCTACAAGGTTATGCCGTTCGGACTGAAGAACGCGGGTGCCACTTATCAGCGTGCTATGGTGACATTATTTCATGACATGATTCATCACGAGATAGAGGTCATGTTGACGACATGATAGCTCGATCACAGACAGAAGAAGAACATCTCGATCATGTGCAGAAACTATTTGACAGGTTAAAGAAGTACAAACTGAGACTTAATCCTAACAAATGCACTTTTGGAGTCAGGTCCGGAAAACTCCTAGGATTTGTTGTCAGTGGAAAAGGTATTGAGGTTGACCCCGCCAACGTTAAAGCTATTCAAGAGATGCCAGCTCCCCGTACCGAGAAGGAAGTCAGAGGTTTCTTGGGCCGATTGAACTACATTGCCAGATTCATTGCACACCTAACTGCTACTTGTGAGCCAATCTTTAAGTTACTAAAGAAAGATCAAGTAGTGGAATGGAACGACGATTGCCAGATCGCTTTTGACAAAATCAAGGAGTACCTTCAGAATCCTCCTATCCCGATGCCGTCAAAGGAAGACCTCTCATCATGTACAGCGATGCTAGAGAACTCAATGGGATGTGTGTTGGGGCAACATGACGAGTCAGTCGAAAAGAGCATGCAACATACTACCTTAGCAAAAGTTTACCGTGTGAAACAAGATACTCACAAATGAGAAAACTTGCAATGCTTTGGCTTGCTCACGACTAAGACAGATATGTTGACTCACACTACCTTGTTGATTTCAAGATGGATCCGATAAAATACATATTTGAGAAACCAGCTCTCTCAAGAAGAATAGCAAGATGGCAAATGATCCTGACCGAATATGACATCCAGTACACTTCTCAGAAGGCGATCAAAGGAAGTGTACTAGCCGATCATTTGGCTCATCAAGCCATAGATGACTATCGATCTATGCGATTAATTTCAGTGAAGATGTTTTGTTAGTCACTGATTGTGAAGAAACAGGCCCGGACGAAGGACCTAAACAAGGATCCCGATGGACCATGGTTTTTGATGGAGCCTCGAACGCACTTGACAATGGCATTGGCACCATCATTACATCCCCTACAGGCGGACATACGCCTTTCACCGCCAGATTATGTTTCAGTTGCACGAACAACATGGTCGAATACGAAGCGTGCATTATGGGTATTAAAGCTGCTATTGACTTAAGAATCAAGTTCTTGCAAGTGTATGGAGACTCAGCTTTGGTGATCAGTCAGATTAAGGGCGAGTGGGATACGAAGCATCCGAATCTCATTTCGTATCAAGAGCATGTTCTGAGTTTGATCCCCTACTTCGAAGAGATTACTTTCAATCATATTCCACGAGAAGAGAATCAGTTGGCAGACGCATTGGCTACTATGTCGTCTATGTTCAAGGTTAGATGGGACAACGAAGCTCCCCAGATCATCATTGAGAGGTTTGACGAACCAGCGTATTGTTATGAGCTTGATACAGACGAGAAACCTTGGTACTATGACGTGAAGAGGTATCTTGAGACTCAGGAATATCCCGAGGGCATCATTAATGATAAGAAGTTCATGAGAAGATTTGCATCCAAATTCTTCCTCAGGAACGGCATCTTATACAAACGCAACCACAACTTGTGCTTACTCCGCTGTGTAGACCAGAAAACAGCAATACGCATCATGGAAGAGTTACACGAAGGCGCATTTGGTACCCACTCCAGTGGACATACGATGGCTAAGAAGATTTTGAGAACAGGTTACTATTGGTCCACCATGGAAGCTGATTGTCACCGCTACGCTCGATCTTGTCACAAATGCCAGATTTATGCAGACAAAGTACACGTACCTCCAGTACCCTTGAATGTTCTTACCGCTCCTTGGCCTTTTGCAATGTGGGGCATTAACATGATCGGAGAAATCAAGCCCACAGCTTCCAACGGACATCGTTTCATCCTTGTGGCAATTGACTATTTTACCAAGTGGGTAGAAGCAGCCTCGTTCGCATCTGTTACTAAGAATGTTGTGGCTCGATTCATCAAACATAATCTTATTTGTCGATATGGCACTCCTGAAAGGATTATCACAGATAACGGCTCTAACCTTAACAATAAGATGATCACTGAACTCTGCACGCAGTTCAAGATCAAGCATCACAACTCTTCTCCTTATCGGCCTAAGATGAATGGCGCAGTGGAAGCCGCCAACAAGAACATTAAGAAGATTATACAGAAGATGACAGTGACTTGCAAAGATTGGCATGAGATGTTACCATTTGCTCTTCATGGTTATCGCCAACGCGAACATCAACAGACAACCCTCTCTTGTTTACGGTATGGAAGCAGTCCTACCCATCGAGGTGTAGATACCTCAACGAGTCCTTCGGACACGAGTTAGCGAAGCGATTGGGTCCGCTCGCCTTGACCAAATTAACTTGATTGATGAGAACGACTCACGTCCATTTGCCATGGATGATCTATCGAGCGAATGATCGAGCATTTAACAAGAAGGTCAAGCACCGAGTCTACCAAGTCGGTGATCTAGTAGTCAAGCATCATTCTTCCACAAGGTGATCCGAGGGCAAATGGACTCCCACCTATGAGGGACCGTTTGTAGTCAAGATATTTTACGGGCGGAGCTTTGATACTTAGCACCATGGATGGTGAAGACTTCCACACCACGTGAGCGCAGACATAGTCAAAAATACTACGCATGAAATAGACCCGCTGGGTCGGCGAACCTAGGCAAAAATAAGGGCATCTGGCGAACCAAAAGGTTCGGGCAAAAGTTAAGGATATATGCAAAACATGTACACCAGTCGAAAACACGAAAAGGCGGCTTGGGCAAAAAGGTATCGGTGGAGAGAAAACCCGAAAGGCGGTCTAGGCAAAAGTTAGGGATTTAAGCGTCGACTATGTCTCGTCCGGATCACCTACTTCTAAACTACTATCAAGATTCAAGATTCAAATGGCGAAGATCACCTACTCACTTTCTCTTGCAAGAGGAGATGAGATAGTCGAAATATATGAGTACTAGCATAGTTGGAACTTAACGAGATTGTTTCCGTATAGCTTTTACCTTTCTTGTGTACAAACTACTTGGCCATACGCCACCTTTCAAATAAGCATAAGCTTTTTCTCTTTACAATTTTTGTTGTTGTCGTTTGCAATAAGTCCAACGTTTGTTTTGAATGACTATCGCGATTTGACAATAAGAATCTAATCACAAACATGCGAAAGTGAACATACAAAAGTAGTTACTAGGGCTCTAGGAATTGAGATGACGAAGGTCACCAAAAACATCCCCGAGAACATAATCCCCGAGGTGTCACTCACTAAACCTCCCCATGAGTATCGTTAATCCACGAGCAAGTGATTCCACTCAACTGAGAAACACTTCATCCCCGGCTAAGATGTTTATCCCCAGCGGATATCTCTCAACAGTTCGCCTTTTCTCCAGCAGCAGTATCCAGACTCGAGACTTGGTCAGATAGTGCACCGGAGGAAATCTACATCTTCTATTCTTGATCGAGATTCCAACGGGCTGACCGGTCTCCGGAACCATCAAACGCGCCTCGGTGAGATCTACACTCCACATCCCCAGTAGAGCGCCTCTTAATTTTTCCCAACAAGGTCTACATGCAAGATCCCCAACGGACTTCCTCCCAGACTCTCCCCAGCAGGGTCTATATATGAGATCTCCAACAACGAGCTTCTCAAATCTCTACCTTCCTCAACCATATCTAGGCTCAAGACTTGGTCAGATAGTGCATCGGAGGAATCCAGGATATCTTTCTTCTCCTTCAAAAGCGGGGTTCTCACCTACTCAAATCCCCAAGCAGAAGTCAGAAATCCTCAAACAGAACATCCGCATCTTCTTCAAGATGGATATGTTTTGAAATACCACAACATCTATCATTCATACATTACCCATGAAGTCATAATTCATGCATATGTCATTCATATACATTGTCATGCATCATACTTTGCATAAGACTAAAAAATATTCTATCAAAGTTTCTCTTGTTTTTTCCAAAACAGTGAAAGTCACTTCGATGGTCCAGATTAAGCCCCAACCGGGAAAACTATCGAAAGACCACCCCTAGTTGTCCTCCGACACCGGTCCAGATTAAGCCCCGAATCGACGGAAAACTATCTGAAAGACCCCGGTTATCCTCCGATAATGTGCAATGGATCAACACCGATGCACAACAGGAAGATATCCACATTTTGCCAACTACTACCTCCCTCGAGTAACAAGAAGATTTATTCGATCCTTCTTATTATCAACAAGAACTATAGAGTCTAGCGTCGACTCGATTGCCTTGGATGGCATCTTAAGCCCATCTCGACTACTTGTCAACATTTCTTCGCCTTGAATCATATTTGGTTAAAATCAATACAAATCAATAACTTCATTCAAAGATGAGCACGAAGTCTAACGTCGACTCCTCGGATGGCATCTTAAGCCCATCCCATCGATCTTTCCGGATGGCATCTTAAGCCCATCCCGTCAATTCTCCTATCGACATTCTCGAGTCTAGCGTATGACTCATCCCGTAAGTATCCGGCTTCTCGAATGGCATCTATAAGCCCATTCCGCATCATCGACCAGCAATGTGCAAATTTTCGGTGTACTCGGTGTTCAATCATCTCCTACCTTGTGTCACGAAGACAGGCGTGTCAATCTAACCTTCCAGTGCAAGAAGATTGAGCAGGCAGCTATCATACCCAAAATTTTCCCTCCATCTTCTCAAGATATTTCATACATCCATACTAAGATTCCTCGAGAGTTGATCGACAAACTCTCTCCTAGACAATCAACCCAAACTAGGGTTTGGTAATTATCAGATCAAGATGAGCTTCCAACATCTCCAATGGTCTTCATGCCTCCTCATATGCTTCAAAGATTCTCCATGTCAAGTTTCAAGCCTTACAAGTCAAGTTTCCTCAGGCAATTGCTCAGATGGTTGAAAATCAGTTGTATTGGACAAAAAGTCAATTGTGGTCAACATACAGTCAAACTTCATAATTTTTGGTCAACATCCTCATTTTGAAGTTATATTCATCATTTGATCAAGGGTTGATCATGATTCATCAAGAAAACTCAAGATTTGCTCAAAAGTCAAAATTTCTAAATTAGGGTTTCTAGATGAAAAGTCAAGCGAACTTTGGTGATCATAACTTCTTCATACTTTCTCAGAAATTTTTCCACCACCTCTTGTTTTGAAGGAAATTCAATTCTCTACAACTTCATGTCTCACAAGAATGTCCAAAAAATGCTTCATTTGAGAGGTATAGCTCAAAACATTACAGGTCATTTTCAAAGTCAACAAAAAGTCAACTTTTTGTTTTGAAGATATATTGAGCATGGAAACTCCAATTGAGATGAGACCAAAACGTTTGGTTAGAGGACTCTTAGAGCTTTTCAAAAAGTCCAAGAACACTCAAAAATGTGGAAAATTGAGCAAGATACACTATTCAGAAGTTGGGCAATTTTGGACAATTGCACAAAAGGACATTTTGGTCAAAATGCAAAATTTTCCAAATGGGCCTAAAATATTTTGATCCAAACTTGTTCATGACATTATTTGTGACTCATAAATGCTTGACCATGGCAATTTTCTATTTTATTGATTTAATTTTGGATTTTAAACCATTTAATTCCAAATTAAATTATATAAAATATGAAAATAAAGTATTTTTTCAAATGGGTTGGATTTATATCATGCTTGGACTTCAAGAAAGCCCATAATCCATACCAAATTCGTGCTAGCCTTCACATTGATGAGAAAAACATTTTTTTTCAAAAAATTTGATTTGTTTTAAAGAGGAAATATTGCACAATCAATAACCAATCTTTTTTCACTCTTTTTCCTCTCTCAATCTCTTCTATAAATACTCAGCAAGTACACAAGCACAAGAGACAAAACCCTAGCTCAAGCCAAACCCTTATTCTTGCAAATTTTTTCTCAAAACTTTTGAAAATCGAATTTCAAAATCCAGCAAGTTTCAGCCAAAGCCAGCCATCCAAACGTGCTCAGGAGGTTCCCAGCAATCAAAAGCAATCCATACTCAAAGCCCAGATCGCCCTGAATCGTGTCCTTGAGTTCTCACCGGTTTGGATTTTTCTCAAATTTCGATTTGTGTTAATCATGCATTGTTAACTGTTTTTGTGTGTTTGATTGAGTTCAGGACATTCATTAGAGTGTGTTCGATGCATCACATGCAAGCTTCCACGTAGAAATCCCAGAATACCATTGTTAGGGTTCTTAGGGCTGTGAGTTTCGAAACGCAGGTTTCAGGCCGTTTCAGGACATGAGGATGGCACCATCGTGCTCGCAAGGATCGAATTAGTCGATCTGGGCTTTTATTTCGTTTTGTTTGATGCGTTTTGCAGGATTTTCGGGTTGACAAGCTACCGGAGAAGATGACCGGAGCCCTAGCTCCGGCGGGGACTCCGGCGTTGAACCTTTGACCATGGCGTGGCGTAATGGCTTGCTTCGATTGGTTCTTACGTTATGCTTGGACCCCACTTCGCTGACTGTGTTTGAGTGCATATCCCTGATGCGTGTACATTTATATTCAATTGATTTCGTTTTTTTGAACACCAGATGTCACATGGCGCAGCGGTTAAGGCTTGGTTTTGGGAAGATGCTCTAAGAGGTCACAGGTTCGAGTCATGCCAGGACCGGTTCCATCTTTCTTTTACAAACTTTCATATTTTCTTATTTTTTCCATGTTTTCTCTTTATTTAATACTTTTGCATCATTTTAATTTATTTTCATATTTTTATTCTGCATTAAAAAATTACCAAAAATTATTTTTCTTTTTGCATTTATTTTCAGAAAACCTTTATTTAATTTATCAAATTAAAAAATATTATTTTGCATGCATATTTATTTTTATCCATAATTTTGCATTTAAATTACTTTTAATTCATTTTAAATTATTAAATTGCATCCAAAAAATCCCAAAAAATTATTTTAGCATATTTATATTATTTCCAGCATGTCATATTTTTCCCAATTAAAAACTTGCATCTTTCTAACATTTTTTCTCTTATTCGATTCATCCCGTATTTTCCGAGTTCTCATTCTTTTACAGGTTGATCCGATTCAGACGATTTTTCTTTATCATTTTATTTTTTCCAATAATGTAACTGTTTATGGGATGTAATAGTTTAAATTAGGTTTTATTTTCCGCAAGTTTAAATTATGTATCTGCCCCAAAGCCATGTAATAGCGTAGGACATTTACCTTTCCGCACTTTACATTCCGCATTTTAATTTCCGCACCCTATAAATTGCTAGTAACTAGGCGTGTATGGCAAGACTAAAATGAACATAGCCCACTAATTCCAAGATAAACATATCTGAATCAACACACTTCTTCACATACGCACCCCTTAGGGTAATTCTCTCTCGTTGCCTTACGAATTCAAATATGGTCATGTCCCTCGAACGTAGAGGTATTCTAGCACCGTTGCCTTCAAACAAATCATCATAGTCCCTTCGATACAAAGATCATAAGACCCACGATGTCGCCTCCGAATACATGATCTTGACCCTCGATTGTCACCTACGAAAATGATGATAGTCCCTTCCGAATGTGCTAGGATACTTCCTACAAGTTGCCTTCTATGACCATCCGATGTCCCTTCGAATGTCTCGCTTACATCCAACGAATGGAGTTACCTACCAACTAATGGTATGGATGACGCTATTCTAAAGGAACGTAACAATACAAAAAACGACCAATTCTGAGTAGGTGATAAGACTTTTAGTTGCTTGCTCTATCAAAATACTTTTCACACCTCACACTTTTTCAAAGTTCAAATTCTTCTCAAAACAAAACATTTCCGAACACTTTGTATACATTCCTACATGAATCATTACAAAGTCAAAGCGAAATTCCTTTTCAAAACATTTTTTGTCACACACAAACAGAAAGCAATTTTAAAGTGATCTAAGAGCAACTAAGAGCCCGTAGATAACTACGGATGAAAAGGGGTGCTAATACCTTCCCTTTTCATAACCTTCTCCCTTACTCAGAATCTAACGAAGGTCTTTTTCTGTACTTTTACCTTCCCTTAATTGGATAAAAATAAAAGTCGGTGGCGACTCTTGCTATCCGCACATTTGCGATACAAAACACTAAAAAGTCAGTTTACCGTATCACAGAATCCTAACAAGTGCACTTTCGGAGTTCGGTCCGAGAAGCTACTTGGATTCATAGTAAGCCAACGAGGTATCAAGGTGGACCCTGACAAAGTAAAAGCTATTCAAGATATGCCAGCACCAAGAACAGAGAACGAAATTCGTGGTTTCTTGGGACGCTTGAATTACATTTCCTGGTTCATATCACACTTGACGGCTACTTGCGAACCTTTGTTCAAATTGTTGAAGAAGGATCAGGCCATTATATGGAATGATGATTGTCAGCGAGCATTTGATAAGATCAAGGAGTACTTGCAAGAGCCACCTATCTTGATACCGCCTGTGCCCGGAAGACCTCTCATAATGTATCTTACTGTACTTGAAGGATCTATGGGTTGTGTTCTGGGGCAACATGACGAAACGGGAAGAAAAGAGCATGCAATCTATTATCTAAGTAAGAAGTTCACGGAATGTGAAAGTCGGTACTCTCTGTTAGAGAAAACTTGTTGCGCTTTAGCATGGGCCGCCCGTCGTTTGAGACAATATATGGTGTGTCACACTACAATGTTGATATCTAAGATGGACCCTATCAAATATATCTTCGAGAAGCCGGCTTTGGTTGGAAGGATTGCACGTTGGCAGATGTTACTATCTAAATACGATATTCAATATGTAACTCAGAAAGTTATCAAGGGAAGTGTGGTATTAGAATATCTCGCTCACCAGCCTATGGAGGACTATCAACCAATGAGGTTTGACTTTCCAGACGAAGATGTCATGTTTATCAGAGAATGCAACATTCTTGGACCAGAGGAAGGACCCGAGCCAGGATCCCGGTGGACGCTTGTGTTTGATGGGGCATCCAATGTAGTAGGGTACGGAATAGGGGCAATCATAACTTCTCCAACAGGTTTTCATATTCCCTTCACCACCAGAATTTGTTTCGATTGTACCAACAATATGGCAGAATATGAAGCTTGCATCTTCGGGATTGAAGCAACCATTGATTTAAGGATCAAAATACTTGAAGTTTTTGGAGATTCAGCACTCGTCATTTGCCAGGTCAAAGGAGAGTGGGAAACTCTCAACGAAAAGTTAATTCCGTACAGAGATCATGTCTTGAAGTTGACACCGTATTTTGACGAAATCACTTTCCATCACATTCCTAGAGAGGAAAATCAATTAGATGATGCCTTAGCCACGTTGTCTTCAATGTTCAAGGTCAAGTGGGATAATGAAGCGCCTTCCATCACTATCGAGCGTCTAGACGAACCTGGCTATTGTATGATGGTTGATGAAGAAACTGACGGTAAACCCTGGTTCTATGATATCAAGCAATACAAAGAGAAGGGGCGAGTACCCAGAAGGGGCATCTATCACTGATAAGAAGACTTTGAGGAAGTTATCAGCTAACTTTTTCTTGAGTAGTGGGGTGTTGTACAAGCGGAATTTTGATTTGGTTTTGCTCAGATGCGTGGATAGACACAAAGCAGATCAACTCATCAAATAAATTCATGAAGGTTCTTTTGGTGTTCACGCAAACGGGCATGCAATGGCGAAAAAGATTCTCAGGGCTGGTTATTACTGGATGACCATGGAAACAGACTGTGTTGTTTATGCAATGAGATGCCACAAGTGTCAGATTCATGCTGATAAGATGCATGTGCCACCCTCACCTCTGAATGTCTTGACCTCTCCATGGCCATTCTCTATGTGGGGAATTGATATGATCGGAATGATTGAACCGAAAGCTTCTAATGGACATCGCTTCATACTAGTTTCCATAGACTATTTCACCAAGTGGGTTGAGGCTGCTTCATATGCAAATGTGATACGACAAGTGGTTACCCGGTTTATCAAGAATAATATAATTTCCCGCTACGGTACTTCTAGCAAGATTATCATTGATAATGGGACAAATCTGAACAACAAGATGATGAAGGAGTTGTGCGACACATTCAAGATCGAGCATCATAACTTGTCTCCCTACAGACCAAAGATGAATGGCTCTATTGAAGCAACTAACAAGAATATCAAGAAGATCCTTCAAAATATGGTGAAGACGTATAAGGATTGGCACGAGATGTTGCCATTCGCTTTGCACGGGTACCGAACGTCTATTCGCACGTCGACAGGAGCGACACCTTACTCACTTGTTTATGGCATGGAGGCAGTACTTCCTATAGAAGTTGAGATTCCTTCTCTCAGAGTTTTGATGGAAACGGAGTTGGAAGAAGCGGAATGGGTTCAGAATAGCTATGACCAGCTCAATCTGATCGAAGAAAAGAGGTTGACAGCCATTTCTCATGGTCAACTCTACCAGAAAAGAATCAAGAGGGCTTTCGCCAAGAAGGTACGTCCCCGCGAGTTCAAAGTGGGCGAATTGGTGCTAAAGAGGATAATCTCTCCACATAGAGACCCTCGTGGGAAGTGGGCGCCAAACTATGAAGGACCATACCTGGTAAAGAAAGTTTTCTCGGGAGGAGCCCTTATTCTCACCAACATGGATGGAGAAGACTTGGCACATGCCATCAACTCAGACGCGGTCAAAAAGTATTATGTCTAAAAAAAAAGGAAGAAAAAATTAATCCCGGTAAGCTGAAAACCCGAAAGGGCGGCTTAAGCAAAAAAGGGTAAAAGTCCCGGTGAACCAAGATCTTCTGAAGATGGTTCACGCAAAAGTTAGGGAATGTATACAGACATAATGCTGCAATGTACGTTTTTCGTATCACAATAGAAGCTCAGATGGAAGGGGTCATTTCAATCACCATCTTTATAAGTGAAGTGATGAAGAATAGCAGTCAGGAGGGAGAATAGCATGTTTATGGTTCAATGAAGTTCGGTTTCAATTCCATTGTTATTTTAAGAAAATGTGTATAGACTTACTCTTGCCTGTATGTTCCTCCTAAAGGAATGTGCATCTTTATGTACAAAATCCCTACTTATGAGTTATTCCTCTCATATTTTAAATAAAAGAATGGTTCAGTTGAACTATGTTTCTTGTCCTACTTTTTTTTAATCTTTTATGCATGTTTAACTTAATGTCGCTGTTGTTTTAGATAAAATTAAAATCATTCAAAATGGTGAAACAATGAAGTTTTGAAACTTAAAATCGCTTTGATTTATGGAATATTGGGGGGTGATTGACTTTCTAAGTGTTGCGCCTTTCTTTTGAATTGGAAGTACCTCCGTGCTCATCATGGTGTTTAGGAGGAATCAGACGTTATCCTCCCTGTGAAGGACTCGCTGCAATGGCAATCGTGGTTTGGCAGTAGTCGTAGTTTTCATTCGATTTTCAACGGTGTCGGGAGTTCAGTTGATAAACCAATACATCAACTAGTATATTCACGCATTCATTCATTCATTCATCCATTCATGTCATATCACGGCATATTCATGCATGAACCTTTGCCAGAATCTGGGATCTGTTCAGAATAAGTTGAACGCGGGCGCCAAAGACTTTTTCTTAGATGACAATCTAGCTCTTCTCCCCAGTGCGAGTTGAACGCTTAGTCGAAAGATAAATCAGCAGTGGCGTCAACTCTCAAGATGATTTCTTCCCCAGAGAAGTGATTAATCATCCCCAGTGAACTCTTGTGTCAACAGGATTGTCCAGTTGGATTTCCCCAGTGACGTCTTCCTTTTTTGAACAGTATTAGGGAATCACATACTCTTGGCATTGAAGCATAAAAAATCATCATATCATGCATATCATACTCATACATTAGCTTTGGCTATTTCTTTTGCAGGATTTTTCAGCTGAAAATGTAAATATCCTCGTAAGGATCAAATTGAAGGATTGGTTCTCAAACGATATAATTTTTCTCTTCTCTCCAGCACAAGTTGTATACTTGCACGGATCTTAATGATTGTTGGTTTCTCCAATCGAGATTTCTTCTCCAGCAAAACAATTGTCTTTCAATGGACTCTAATGTCAGCAAAATTATCAACCGGGAATCCCCACTGAATTTTCCACACGGTTTTCTTATGGAGTTTCCCCAACGAAGTTTAATTTACTCCCAAGTGAGTTTCCTTCAGAAAGAATTACTACAACGTTATTCTTGGTATTTTCAAGATTTCTTTCAGACAAGAATCTTTCCAGCAAATTCTATTGGCAGTGAATTCTGCGTTTTGTTCTCTGAGCTGTTCTCAGAAAACTACAGTGAACTTCTGGTGTGTTTATTTCCCCAGTAAGTCATCAACTACTCAACAAATGTCCACCAGGTGGGATGTTTATTCAATCTCAGGATATTTCTTCAACTCAAACGTTGTTCCACATATCCACTTGCTACAACGTGTTGTCTATACAATGCCAGCAAATCGAAGCTCATTACCGTAGACGTTTTTCAGTCGCAGGTGCTGAATCTGATTCTTCTATTACCGGTAAGGCTATCTGCATACAAATTGAAGATCTTGTCAACTCGGAAGTTGTTCAACATGTCTATACATGTTCAATAAGACCTCTCATCAGCAGAAACGTCAAAAACAAGATTTACCTACTTCATAAACATCTATATCGCACCAGTGTGCTGGATATTGTTTTGTTTATCCCCAGAGAATTGTATTCTCGAGTGCGCTATTGAATTTGTTCTGCGGGTAACTCGGAAGTTACATAGTCAAGACATTCAGTATGCCATGGCTCCTCGCACCTTCGTGCATTAACAATTCTGATATTGTTCTAGCCATATATCTTCGTTAAGGTCTGCGGGTATTCCTTAATTTTTTGGGGTTTTCTGACAAATTCTCGATCATATCTTCGTTAAAGTTTGCGGGTATTCTTTAACTCTTTGGGATCTTCAGACAGTTTCCAAATTTCATCTTCGTTAAGGTCTGCAGTACTGTTTTTGTTAAGGTGTTCTGTTGGTGCTTGACGAGTTTGTCTCTTCAAGCGTTTCTTCCTTGGCTCCGTAGTCAAGGTATTTTATCTGCTTTCCTTGGTGGCGTTGGTTTCCCGCATAGGGAAAATTTTTTGGGGTTCTTGTAGTATTCAATCCTCTTCCACCTTGAACGTTCGAAAGCTGTCACTTTTTCTCACTTATCAGGTTTAAGATGATTGAATAGGGGCAACTATCTCACCCCGAAATTTTCCCTCCTCTTCTTTTGCACGCAAATACATTCATGCCATGAGTTCTGTGGTTATGAGGGTAAGGCGGCTTGCAGTGTCTTTAAGATGTGGAATATGTTTGTGTTTCAATCAATCAGGATTGAAAATGAAAAGGGTGTAACAATAAACCTGATTCTCTCTTATCTATCAGTTCTTGGGTATGAGTTTCTGCTTCAGAGATCACATTGATTTTTATCTTTTTCCAAGTCATTCGCTCACAAAAGGGGTTAGGGGGTGAAGTCGGGAATTTATGCCCACATGGGTGACATTTTGTTTCGAACTTTATTGAGGGATTGAGTATTCTTTATTTAAGATGGTGTCTTTGATTTAAAAGGCATGTTACCATTATCATTTGGGAACTTAAGTTCTTGAAGCAAATGTTGCGAATTGGTACGATTGGGAAATTCTCTTCAAGTTTTAATCCGAATAAAGACAATGCAACATACATTCCATATAATTGATACATGATATACTTGATTCAAAGCTTCAATATCCATTCAATATCAATTCTTATGTGAGGAATTTTCTACTTGACATTTCAATGATTGAATCTTAAAGACTTGCGAAACTTTAATTTATCTAAAGATTCGTCCACAGTGTTACAAAGAATAGAAGTTTACATTCGGAATTTCCATGAATGGCATACAAAGTAGAGAACTAAGATTACAAAGTAATTTCTTTTACAAGGATAATTCAAAGATACTTCTAAAATCCTAGGAGTTTCTAAAGATTCAAATCTTCTTGTTCTCAAATTTTCCCTCCAACAGGAATTTCATCACAAGCCACGAGTACTCCTCTTCCATGACGTGTCATTCAACCCTTGCCATCATTCATGAAAAACAAGAAACAAAAGAACATGATTAGAAATTAAAAAACATAAACAAAAAATTCATACGAAAATCAAAAGAGTTATTCTTTTTTCGAACTCATCATGAGGGTTGTGTAGGGAATCAGGTTAAGAGGTTAATTGTGTTCGAGCGACCAAAGCCTCAGAACTAAAGTTCCTTCATCGGCCACTACCTCTATTGCAAATCACAACAACCTTTGTTGTTGGTTCACAAAGGGAGGTGTGAAGTGGAAAATCAGAAAACATCATGTTTTCCCAAAGCAATCAAACAAAATCCAGCCCAACAGTTTGTCAAATAAGTTCCAAAAAATCAGCTCAGCCCAAATATAAAGTTAACATGTTCAATAGGCAGCAAGCAGAACAGGGCAGCAGACAAGAAGCATATTTTTCACCCAAAAACATGGTTATCAGCTATAAGTGAAAAGTATTTCACCCAAAGAAGGAAATACAGAAAAGGCCAAATTTCAAACTAAACAGCATAGCAAAAACCATAGCTGAAAGAGGAAAAATGGCAATAACTACAAGTAATCACAGAGGCAACAGGACATGTTTCCAAGGAGAGACAGATGGGAGTTGCACAAAGAGATAAAAGAAACAACATTAGCGAGGACCAAGGCGGTCCTTCAAACCAATCGAAAAATAGCAAAAGATAACCAAGGGATACAAGCATAGTATCTGTTGAGAGATAACCAAGATCAAGATATAATCTGTTCTAAAAAGTCCCAAAAACCACAGAGTTCAAAACAATCAGATACCCAAGACCAACATAGGAAAATCTGTTCTAACATTAAAAAAAAAAGCATAGCAAAGAAAAAACACAATATTGGTTCCAACATTCAAACACATGAAAATGACCAAGTAGTATCTGTTCTGAAAAGCCAAATGGAGGACCTGTTCTAAACCGAAGCAAAAACCCCAAGCATAGCATCTGTGTATTTTGTTCTAACAACAAGCAAGTAGAGTCAAGAAACCACACCAGAAAAAACCACAGCCTAAAGACCAAACATGTATCTGTTCTAACGAGCAAGCAGAGCCAAAACCAGTACTAGAAAAAAACCAAAGCACAAAACAATCAAAAACCCAGCACGTTCATCATTTTATCCAAACAAACCCTTCAGAAGTGTGTTGTTTCAGAAATTAAGTTTATGATACAGAGAAAGAAGAAAAGGTTCAGAACAATCTCACCCAAGTACAACTCAGAAGCCATTCCAAACGCGTCTCCGAGACTCAGGTACCGTCACCTTCGTCGGAATCGTGTCGGAAGTCTAGGGTTTTAGAAACCCCTTGGATTTTCGGCCGAAATTTGTTATACATCTGCAAAATCAACATCATCAAGTGTTAGAAAGCATCAAAACGAAGGAAATAAGCCAAACAGAATAGAGGGGTTAGGGTTCCATTAGAGGGTGATTGAGAGAGAAGCGAGGATTTCTGGGTAAAACGGTGAGAAAGAAAGATTTAGGGCTTTTTGGGTTTCCATGGAATCGAGAAATTGAGGGATGGGTTGTGGATACATGTACCGTGAGAAGAAGATGAGTTTCTGGGTTTGGAGAGAAGACAGAAGGAAGATGAGGATCGTGTTTCACGAGAGAGACAGATTGGGTTGGGTTATCCCATTTTCTTTCTTTCTTTGTTTTTTTTTTTTAATTTCAATTAATTAACATAAAATTTTTTTATTTATTTAATTATTTTATTTTATATTTAGTAATAGGTGTTTAGGTGGGGTGGTGACAAGTGTCACCACCTTAGTTTATTTTCTTGTTTTCTTTTTTTTAAGGTAGATATTATTTTCTTTTTTCTAAAAAATTGTTTTGGGTAAATACTACACTGTTGTGGCCCTTGGAGTATTGCGGAGAGGGATCCAATGCACCAGATTGCTAGCCCATGATGAACTCTTGCGGACCAATCAACAAGATCAGATGGACTTCTTTTCGTACCGTCCAGACTTGCTTCATACAGGCTAACTCTAAACTTTTATCTTTTCAATTAATTTATTTTTATGTAAATGATATTTGTTTGTGCGATGTACTAAGTAATAATTAGCTCTGTTAGTTCCTATTTGATGATTTATCGATTAAACTATTAGTTGATTTTTCATCAAACAGAAAAAATTGTTTCTAATAATTATTTAAATTTCCGGTTGTATTGTGTGATAATTATCTGTTTACTCGGCATTATTCACCATTGTACACTTCGCACACAACTAAATGTTAAAATTAATCTGATTCTGTTTCGATTGGCTCATATGCCGATTTCTTAAAGGGTCTCATAGTTGGGGATGGGCATGGCCATCCTCACGAGGTTAATTAAAGCCCTTGTTTCTTTAGTTAATCATAACCCGAAAATAATATTGGTCTATATACCAATCTTCCATGCACCAGGGTCTCACGGTGGGGGATAGGAGCACCTATCATCACGAGGTTAATTAAGTCCATATACTTAATTAATCATAACCCGTTTCCATTTTTCATCTCAGCACGTATCTCAAAACACTTTCATAATTAACCTACAAACCTCGATCCAACATCAAGTGCATTTTCAAAACCTTTTTCATAATAAAAATCCAAGTTTTTAAGTCGTTGGACGCTAGGCCAATTGTTTAAAAACTTGTCCCCAAATAAACTCTTAGTCTTTAAGTCGTTGGACGCTAGACCAGTTGCTTAAAGACTTTTAAATAACGTGAAACTTGTTTCACCTCACTTTTTCATAAGAAAACCTTTTTGGGTGATAGACGACTCGTCTGAGCATTAGCTCCTCGGGTTTCTAGTATTTGAATCGTAAGACGTTAGTCCTATTGTTCGGTACTTTTTCGCTCACTTAAAAACAATTCAATTCACTCAACTCTTTTCTCGCTCATATGCGATCATAAAACTCTTTTCCAACAAAAGAGTGTGCAATAGTCATTTCAAACACGAACGTGGACTTAAAGATTTTCAAACAAACTAAACAAGTCCAAGTTCAAGCATTTGAAATGTCTAATGCACGATTTTTCTTATAAAATCAATACAACAAACTTAAAACATTTTTAAGAGGAACTACGGAGTTTTGAATTTCCAATTGCACAAGGGAATACGTAGGCACACGGTTCCGAAACCGTGCCAAACTCAATAATAATAAACAAATTCTTTTTCTTCTTTTGGTATTCATAACTTAGAAACTTAGCAATTTAACACACACACAAACACTTAGAAATAAATGGGTCCCATCGAGTACGATGGATGTAAGGGGTGCTAATACCTTCCCCTTACATAACCGACTCCCGATTCCATATTTTTGGTCGTAGGCCGCCTTATCCGCATTTGTGGGGTTTTATCTATATTTTCCCGTTCCTTTTGGAACAAATAAATTAGGTGGCGATTTCACTAAGTTTTCGAAATTTAAATGATTTTTGAAAATAGAGTTGCTTCACAAATAAAAAGGAATAAAAGGAACAAGTGAGGAAAGGAAATAAGGATTTGCATTCTACGTGAAATTGGAAAAGAGAAGAGAAATAGGAGAAAAAGCCAAACGCCGAGAATTCGAAGATTCATCGCGAGGTAAGGGGCGATTGAATCTGGTTTTTATGCCTTATGGGTTTTGATGATCATTAGAACGAATCGAATCGTTAGGAATCTAGAATTGGAATGATTAAATATGTCCTAATGTCATAATCCGACGTAAAACCGTAGTTGGAATTGTTAAGAATGATTAGATTGATGTGGAATGATTCTAGGTTAATTGGAAAAACATATTCCTATAATCAAAAGTATGTGAATTTTCATGAATTAATTCTGTCTTGGGGTTAGTATGTTGTTTGGTGATGATTAGAATTAATGGAAATTCGTAACAGTAGGGAAAACTAGGTTTTTGAGGAAAATCAACGTGTATGGGTCAACACAAGCACTTATGCATCGATAAAAGTTGTGGAAATTTGGAAAAACAAAGAGTTGGAAAAGCCATGCATCGACTCATAGAGTCATGCATCGATTCATAAGTTTGAAAACAAGGGCATGTATCGATGCAAAAGGATTATGGATCGATGCAAGAGAGTTATGCATCGACACATAATGCGTATGTGTCGACACATACTGAACAAAATTTAAAAATGCAGAAAATTAAATGTTATGCATCGATGCATAACTAATTGAGGTTGATGCATAGCCTTATGCATCGATGCATACTGTGTTGGAATGGACAGATTTTTCTAAAAACGATTTTTATCATAACTTTTTAACCGTAACTCTGATTTAGGCATAGTTGGTATCATTGGAAAGCTTAGGACGAGTACTACCTAATGGAAATATTTTCAACACGAATAATTGAAATCTGGAAGAATTAGTTTAGCTTCCATAATCAGAACTCGTTGAAAGTTTATGGTTCATGTGTTGAATAATTGTGCAGAATGTTAATTTTATGGATTGTGATTAACATTTGATGTTTATAATTGTTGTACCAGATGCTATTGTTATTATTGATTGTTATTGGAATTATGCTTGTGTTCATGTTCCATGTTTAAATTGTTGCATGCTTCTAATGTGCATGCATGAGCATTTGGTAATGGTTCATTCCCATTATGCGGAATTGAACTTGCAGGGCCAATAAACTTACCTGATGGACAGAGGTAGTGAGGCTAGATTCTTGACCCGGTGATGTATGGGTGAATCATTGGATTGACGCTGTTTCCGAAGTGTAAGCGGAACAGGGTGTGAACTTGGTTCACGATTGGTACCACATGCATTGAGTCTGTATTGCATATGTATTTGGAATATGTTAGGATGAATTCCAGTGTTCCAATTGCATCTATTTGTTGTTGTATGTATAATTGAATGTGTGAATTGAGTTTGTGAAATCATATGCTAATGTTATTAATGAGGGTGAATAATGAATTGGTTGTTTTATTGTTTTGAGAAATGCATAATGCATCTTAATTTTGATGAAATCTCACCCTTACTTTAATGATTTCAGATTCGAAGTGATTAGCTGCTTTGGAATTGGTGAGGAAAGCTTCTAGAGTTGTGCTTCTTAGTTAATCCGCGTGTTAGTGTCATGCTCTGGTAGTTGTAACACTGGGGAACGATTGATTGGATTTTTATGGATTTAAAACTGGCTGTTTTGGTTATGTCTTGGTTTATGTTTTGGAACAAATATTTGATTTCTACTATTCCGGAGTTTATGTTATTTTCCGCTGCTTAAACATAATTCATTGGTTTCATTTCACACGTTCTTCAGTTAAAGAGACATGATTACTTATTTTGGTTATTTTGAATTAATAAAATTGTGACGCCTTTTATTTTGTGATTATAACTCTGATTAATTATATAAATCGCGGGTAAATTAGAAGGGGTGTTACATTCAGAGTCTTCAGAATTTCGTCTTCAGAGTCCTTAGCACTTGGTCTTGAAAAACCTTGTATCACATCTAAGGTCAAAAGAGCTTTAAGTCTTCAAAGTCTTCAGCGCTATGTCTTCAGAGTCTTCAGTACTTGGTCTTATAAAAATTGAGTCTTTAGAATCTGGACTTCATTCACTCAGAACTTATGTCTTGAGATCTTCAAACTGGTTTCTTTAGACATATGTATCAGAGTCACTGAGCTTCGGAGCCTTCTGAAGCTTTCCTCGCTACTTGTTCATCTGAACTTCTGTAGCTAAGAAGTGGAGCTTTTTCTCTTCTAATATCTTGGCCACGCCATTCATTAGAAGCAGAATCTATTTGTTCATTCTTAAAACACAATAGACATTAGAATATCAAAATTGTTCATAGAAACATACTCTTTGTTATCATCAAAACTTAGAGAAATAATTGCATAACCAAATCTTGTTCTAACAAGAGATTCTAGAGTGTGTCACTCCAAGCGTCGTTGGGAAGAGACAAACACGAAGGGTTTCATCCCTGGGCGGCGTAGGTTCGTCGTCAAGCGACGATAGGCAGAATCAGATGGTTGTTTTGAAAATCTTAAAAAGGTCACAACTTTAGTTCTAGAGCTCTGAAAGAGGTGTCGTTCGAAGCGTTGGTTAGCTAAAGCGATGAATTATAATTATGTGGAGTAAAATGAAGGATAATAATTAAAATTCTAATATCTAAGTTAGGATAGAATTAATTTCCCCGCGTTGAATCTCTATGATTGTTTGGTGATAATGAATTTTTATGATGATGTGACGATCGTATAATAATGCTTGGTTCATAATGATGAACATGTGATGTATATGGTAATGTGTTGATTTATATGATAATGCTATGATGTTGTTTTGATTCCTTTGATAACATGATGATGTTTGTGATGATTCATGAATGGTGATATGTGTTGACTAGCCGTGATTGTATTATTTATGTTGTTGCGTATCATTGCATTCATGGCATGGTTTAGGAGTTTGGTCCAATGATGATGATTAGGACTTCGGTCCGGTGATGATGGTAGGATAATTGTCTGGTGAAGGCAACAAACCCATAGTGTGGATTGGGTGCAATAGTAAAGTGCTCTGGTTTCAAGTGGGAACCAATCCTATTGGTGGGGATCTTTGGAGATTGAAAATGATTTAGTCATTAGTGACGTTTTGGTACCACATGCATGAGTCTATAATAATGCATTACATTCTATGTGACATTGCATTTGATGTATTTTATTGATGAATGATGATACTTTGTATATGATGATGTATGTGTTCATAATTAACGAATTGGCAAAGGTGTGAGTATAACATGATGAAGTAATTAAGCATGATGTCTTACTTATGTGCATATTTTTCCATGTCTATTCCTTATGTCTTATATAATAATTATGATTTACTCACCCTTTCTGTTTGAATGTTGCCTCCACGTGGGTAACACACATGTGATCACGAGTAGTCCGTAGGAGCTTAGAGAATAGCTTCAGGATGTGTTTTATTTGCTTTCAGTAGAATAAGGGAGTATTGCTCTGACATGTAACATCGGGGTTGCGAACGTTTAATGAGAACTATATGTCTCTATTTTCTTTGATGCTTTACATAAGTATTGATATCCATGTAGGATCATGATTTTTATTTTGATGAATTATATGAAGTATCCAGATTAAGAATGTTTTAAGATTGGGATGCTATATGCATATTATTTGGTTTATAGTTTTGCAACCCGTGTTACGGAGTAGGATATATTATATTGACGTTTTTACAAAGATGTGACACCCTTGTTGGTGATGTACTCTGATATATTTGTTTAAATAATTGCGAAAAATTCTTTGAATTTAGAAGGGTGTCAGAGTGCATAATGACAGGTGAAACCACCAAATAAACCTTATGATTTACATGATTGGTGAGAGAATTGAATGTTGAACGAGGTGGAGTTTGGTTGCATTGTAAGAGTCATAGTTTCACTTATTTGAAAATAATAAGGTGTCTCATGACAGGACTAAACATATTGATATGGGGTTTCACAAGATCAGAGAGTTACTTGTATCTGGACATATATCACTTTAAAAGGTTATACTTTAGAGAATGTAATTGATATGTTGAACAAGTAAATCATTAATGATAAGTTCACGCAATGATTGGATTTATTACATGTTATTCAATGTTAATTAAGAGATGTGTCTTTCTATATGCTAAAACTAGTATTTTCACCTTGTGCAATGCACGTGTTTAGGCAGGATTTTACTCTAAATTTGATGTCTAAACGTGTATTCTGTTTTAATATATTAAGGATGTGATCGTCTTGCAGGTAATTTTCATTGGAGTTTAATATTCATTAAGATTGATGCCGTTAAGTATGACTTATATTGCGGTAACTATTAGGAATGTTATTGAGTATAATTCATATTGTAAAAATTATTATGGGTATTGTTGAGTAAAATTTTGTTGAGTTAAATTTTGTTGAGTTTATTACATATAATTAACCGGGAGGCTGGGGGCTTCAAGGGTATTATTTAAACTAAGTTTAGTATATATTGTTTGTAACATTGCAACTTTAACTCAAGTAAACAAAAATGGAGCTATATGAATGCAAGAGATTCTATCTTAGCCGTTAGTACAAATAAATATGCTATCCATATCAAGTACTTCTACATGTTATATATATATATATACTACTCGTGGAGGTGAAAATGGTGCTGTTTCCTAGTATATCGTACGATGATCCAATTATGGTTTTGATTTAACGATTCTAGTTTTTAACGAACTCAACAGTTTTGGGTTATTTTTAATGTTCTAAAGTCACATTTACTTTGAAAAGAACAATTTAATTTAATATACTATGAAGTTGAGTTAACTAGGTTGGTCCATAGTGCTTTAAATATGGTTATGAATGACCATACTGTAGATTTAACTGGAGCAACTGTTACTAAAAGCCCCACTCTTTTATGAGGTCTTCTATTACAGGTAGCAGATAACTGCTGCCAGTTATATTCAATAAATAAATCATTTTCATAAATATTTTACAAGATTTAATCAGAAAAACTAAAAAAAAAAAAATTATGGATTTTATTGCTTCTCCGTACTTAAGGGTGATAAAAAGACATATCTATTTTGTTTAGCTTCCCCACAAAAACGCATAAAAAAAATGGAAGAGTAGAATGGGTATTGTGTAGAGTATAGGTTTAAGATTTTGATCTATTTTGATGGAAAAAAAATGAGGGAGAGGTTGAACGGACCGCAATCACTTCACCGTTTTAGCAAAAAAAAATTGCAAAATTTATATTGATGTCTGTCGCAAATAAACAGGGTGGGGGCGGAACAAACGTATTTGAGAGTGTGGATTTAAAATTATGGCATGTTTCACAAAAATATGCAAGAAAATGAATAATTTAATAGATCGCACCCGTTTTACCATCCATATGCATACTTAGTGTTAGAGATTTTAACACAATTAAGAAATAACAATTTTTAAAGAAATTATCTAATGTATTTATAATTATATTTAAAATAATGTCTAGGAAGAATGACTCGGTTGATAAGAGTTAGACTCGTATATTTAATAATTTTAGGTTTAACTCTTGCACTTTTGATGGTAGTTCAATTTATTGGGTGAAATTGTGAATAGTTAAGTCTCACATTGCTTATGAACAGATGAAATATTAAATTTATAAGAGAAATGATCCATATATTTAATGTCTTAAAATTTTATTTGGATATATAGTGTCAATATCTCTTACATCATGAACATTTAGTTCATTGACGCTGGAGAACAAAAATTCAATTTAATGTTAAATATGAAGTTAAAAAAATTGAAAAAATAAATCATTTCGTAAATTCTCAAACCTCTATTTTATTTTGTTTTAATAAGCAAAACAAATTATAATAATCTTGATTTCTTGTGTAACATTGTCAGAAGGATATTACTCCCATCACATGACATGGGGATGCTAGGCTGCTAGCTATGATTTCTTAGAAGCATTCAAATTGAAGAAAAAAACAAAACGACAAAACGGATATTAAATCAATACTATCAACTGGACAATGTCTACTATTTAAGGGAATCAGATAATTAATTATTTTTAAAATCAAATTCAATGCACATGTTATGTGCATATGCAATTTAGTTGGTTAGAACTAACAACATGGTGATCATGACAAATGATTAGTTGACTTAAGTTTCAATTTAGATTAAATTTGTTTTAGGAACTTCTCAACTAAAATAAGTACTTAATCTTTAAATATACTTTGTGTTTTTAAAATTTGTATACTAATGGATTTTAATTTATATATAAAAGAAAAGGTATTAGTGTTTGTTGTAGTGGTAGTGGATATCATCTACTACCAATTTCCTTTAAAACAAATATTCATCAAACTACCAGCTATGACAATTTTTTTAAAGATGGAATGACAATATTTAATTTATCTTCTTTTTTTTTTGCTGAAATATTTTAAGGAATAGTAGCAGAAATAAAAATTACTAAAAATCATAGACACAAAGTCAATAGAAAAAAATTCAATTAAATGTTGCATTCCCAGGCAAGATCCATATGCAGTGGTGGTTTCTATTCACTCTGTAAATATTCTATGTAGTATAAATAGTAATACTAATAATAATCAAAACAAATATAACACGTTATCTACATAAGCACGTGCAATTAATTAATTTTCCAAGTTAGTCTCCTCCAAATATGAATAATTAATTACAATGTTATACTAAAAACGTGAAAAATTAACGACTCTTTGTTTAAAATTCAATTAAGAAACACCATTTGGTGAAGAGTCCATTTTCATGTCAGAAGAAACTTGAATTAAATTTAATTTGATGAAATTGACACTTAAAATTCCACTGCAACTTTCTCCCCTAAAATAATCAATCAGTTGTGTGTGATGGGACAGATCAAATGATATATTAATCATTGAATATGAAATTGTATAACATAACAATGTAACCAATTCATATAGTTGGAGTCATTAATGATATGTGAAATGTAAAAATAAAATGAAATAGTTTTCATGTCTAAACATAGGTTCTGCATAATATGTGTATTGTACATTTATGGTCAGAGTCAACAACAGTATTAGTTAAGAGGAAGAAGTTGTCTGTTTTCCATTATTAATGAGTGGTTCTTATCAACCGCATAAGTTACGCAAAAAATCAAAAACTGTTTTTATAAGAAAAAATAAAGTTTTACACTATCAATTAAATCACAATCATGAATCAAGACAAGTCATACTATAATTTAAAAAAAAAAATTATATGACATGACAGAACGTTATGTTTCTATCTGATAATAGTGTAAAATATCATCAAATAGAAACATAATGTTTTGCCGGTGCATCTCCTTTAAAACTCTTAATATTGCAGATTTCATGAAAATAAACTGAAATAATTTATGAACATATATTATAATCCATTGTTTTTATATGCTCTTACAAATAATTACATGAATGTTTATGTTATAGGATAAACTCAAATATTTTCAAGACAAGTTAGAATCATAAGTTTACAGCTAAAACTCTTGAACATCCTTTTTAGGTCTTGTAATAGGGATGGACCATCTCCCCAAATGTGCAGTGTAATTTATGCACCTGATTACGCCTCTTCCCTTAGGTCCGTCGGGGAAGTCGAGGACGCTAACACTCCCTGCGTCAAGATGAAATGATCCCAGCCATTCCTTGGTCAAGTTAAGGCAGTGCGCCATTAATCCTATGTGAATCGCAGGATGACAAACTGCAACTACAACTTCTCCTGACTTAGATTCATCAGATATTTCATCGAGCAGGGATTGCCAGGCTTTTCCAGACTGATCCCATAATGTTGTTCTCGAATCATCTTCAACTTTATTTAACCATCCAGGCTGAAACGGAGGGAAACTTGTTACGTCCTGCAATAATGCACACATATATTGTTCACTAAAAGGAATAGTAGTTCATCATTGTTTGTTCAAGATCATTCTAGTACATGAAATACTTCATTAATTAGTAGTAGTCTTCAATGCCATTCCTAAAATCAAATAGTTTGCAAGTGACAAATCATGTTTCCAGTCATATAAAAACACGTCGAAACTGTAATTTACTTGCCGTTTTGGATTGTTTAAAGATAGTTTCAATATTAAGGTTCTCCATCTGCTTCGTCTCAACATAGCGTGGCTCAGAGTCAGCACCCAAGCAATCTGCAGCTTCTTGTACCTAAAATCATGCCTAACGGTTTAATTAGATATAACATTAATGAATAGTAATAGAAAATCAAAATTCACAAGTTCAAGCATACAATTTGATAGATATATCAAAACAAGAGTCTATTCAGAAGCAGATGAAAATAATTGCAAGTTTTAAATCGGATGCAATATAAAGGTTTTCAGGGTCTCTGCAACAACATTGCAACTGTAACTGCAACTGTAACTGTGGCATCAAGTGCATTTGTCCATATTTAACTGTGCTATTAATATTTGCAGCATAACCACAACCATGATTTAAACCATGCTTGCAACTAATAGCTTGACAACCAAGAATTTAGCATGATTGGACGAAGTGAAAAGTACCGAAACTGAGTGTACCTGGGAAATGGCCACGGCTGTCTCGATACAAGATTTGTTATGACTGCTAATTATGGAACTAACTTTCAAATCAAGCAGTAGCTCTGCAGATTTCTGAGACTGTTATACATGAAAAAGGTCAGATGAGATAACTTCTTCAATCCCCACTTATTACTAATAAATGGGTCCATACCTGTATAACACCAAGCATGTTCAATGGTTGATCACCAGAAAAAATAAAACCGTCCTGTTACGGTAAGGTAGTCTGATTAGAAACCTAGCGTGAAGAACTGCATTTTGAAATTAACTTATAGAAACTTTCTGTCATGAGATGAATCAACTACTCCAAAACTTTACACCGTTGGGTGAAAGAACATGAATGGTTATTATCTAATATACCATAAGAAGCCTGAATATATAGTCCAATACGACATGGATAAGGGGAATTTTATAAAATTAAGATACGACACAACCCAAATACGTGGACAAAACTTGTTCATAAATGCACAAAGTTTTTAAAGAGGCATTCACATTGCTAATTAAAACAAAAACATATCAATAGTCACTATATGATGATCCAGTTGTGCACTTGTGATGATCACAACAAGTAGGCATTGCGGTGTTTGTTTTCAAGTTTGCAATCTTTTCACCATGTGTTGACATGAACCTTCTAGTTGTTCCTTCGCAATAAGTGTGCATTTTAAAGTCCAATTGACCATGGTTCCAAACACACTTATGGTTACATATCTCTCCCCCACCTATATCAGAATAAACTCTTTCTACTATACATTGTCATAAAAAACATACAACTTTTTGTCTGCACATACTACGATGCAGCAAAGATGTATCGTACCTAAATGACAATTATATTTTTAATAGGTAAGAAGTATCAAATACGTCTCTCAGATGTATTGGTGGAAATATTTTTAAAGAATTTATTCCATACTTTTCAAGTACGTATCTGGAAGTATCGGACATGTTTTGAAATCGGATGCATATCATGTCAGGCTCTGACGCTGTCATTTTTTAAGTATCAGGGCTTGATAGCATACCTTCTCACACAAGAGCCATTCAAGATCAAAGTGTGGATAATTCATAGGCCTGGTGCTAAATATAAAAATATAACTTGGAAGAATGAGGTTGAAGGGGAGCTTTTGTGTAATGATTGAAACTGCTTCTGTGACTCGAACATCGCGAGTCTGAGTTGTGGGATCAGCCTCTTGCTAAATCCAAAGTACGACTGCTTACCATAGACCCATAATAGGTCATATAATACCAGAATGTCTCTTTTGGAAGAATGGAGGTAATAATATGGAAATACATGATCATAGAGGATGTGATAATGTGTCGTGAACCAACAAGTCCAAAAGCTTAAGCTACACGTTGAAAGTATACAAATACCTCTTTTTAACACTTTACAACTCAATTCATATTATAGATCAATGATGAATTGATAAGTCATAAAATACGAATGATGTTGCCTATATTTCCTACTAGTTTCCCACCACCTTTAAGAAAAAGAAAAAATGTAAACATGGAGAAGCGGTTAAAGAATCTCAACCGCGTAAAACTTCAATTGCATAAACATCCATTGCAACAAACAAGTATTGGATATTAGAATAAATCAAGTGAACATGTGGCAAAGCATTTAACACTTCGACTTATATTGCTAAGGGACTGTATGCAGGTACACTTTGCAACTCGTATAGGAAAGAAATACCTCACAGGACAGAGTATCCCTTGGTGTATCAGCTATAACTTTCACAGAAATGGGAACAAATAAGAAACTCAATGACCCTTTTACCTTCTATATATGACAATACATTTTATCCATTTCTTGTTACCTCTGTATTTCCTTGTGTAGATCCACTACAAACAAGTATTATCTGCTTGCTTGCCTCTCTACCTCCTGATTTCCCTCCGGCAACAGGTGAACCAGGGGTCTGCATTGATAATTTGATTCTATTTAAAGGAATGCCTAAACAGTTGTCAACATTATGGCAATCGTAATTGCAACTGCATTTTCCAATAATACTAAAGTTTGCAGTGTAACCGTAATTGCGACTGTAATTTAAAACCATGTCTACATCCAGATTCAGCCAGCCAAGTAGATATACAATATACCTGGTTTAAGCGATTAAGGCAAATGTGGGGAGAGTCACCCTCCGGTCTTGGAGTGAAGTCCAACACACTTACACCACAGTTGCTCTGAAGTAAAGTTCTGAAGTACTCTGCCTCCAGACCTGATTGTTCGGGATGAAATTAAACATGAGGATGTTATTCAATTTGACAAAATTCCAAACCTTTTAATCATTAAAATTTCCTTAGAGGTGGAAACGGTACCAATTGCTGTGGCAATAAGAGCCTGATTAACAGCATTGTGAGCAACGACAAGAACGGACCTGCTATCATGAGCTAGAATTTTAGGCCAGCAGTTCCTAGCACGATCCCACAACTCTCTCACGGGATAATGATCATCAATGACAAAATTCACAGGATCCACCTGCCATTGATGAAAAGCCGAACCAAATCTCGCTTTTCCCTCATTCTTCAACAGACCCTAAAATACAACAATAGAAAAACATCAACAATTTCTATCACACCATGCCATCAATAGTAATTAAGAAAATACAGCATATTCGATTCAGTTCATGATAGATTAATCAACTTAAAGATTAATATGAAACTTACTTGAAAGGAGTACAAATCAATTTCTCTTAGATCAAACTCGTGAACAATCGGTTGTTGGCGAGGTCCCCAAATGAATTCAGCTGTTTTCCTCGATCGTGCCAAAGGACTGAAAAGCAAGAAAACAAACAGAAATCACAAAAATCAGTGTCATGGCATCAGCATCAGCAACCAATAAACAATGGATATACATAAAGATAAATAAACCTCGCGAAACAAGCGTCGAAGTTATCGTCGGCGAGCATTCCGCGGGAAACCTCAGCCTGAGACTCACCTTTCTTGGTAAGAACAGAGAAATCAGAACTACCTTGGATTCTTCCTTCAGCATTCCACGTGCTCTGTCCATGCCTAACCAAAATCACTCTCTTCGCTGCTTTCAACGGAGGGAGCGAAAGCGAGTTTCTCAACGATTCCACATTCTCTGGTTTCTCTTGAACGCTACTCTGATTGCATCGAACCACGACGTATTTGGGAAGTAGTGAGGAACAACAAGGTCTTGTTAGTAAAACCATCTATATTCTATATGGCTTAGTTCACTTGTTTTCAATTTTGTGTTTAGTTAGTTCCATATGGCTCTGTTTGGAGGGAGATTTCAAGCCAGAGACACGTGTTATGTGGGCAGCCACAAATTATAACTTACTGGATAATTAATATTTTTTTTTTTTTTTTGCTTATAGAGTGAACATGTTAAATCAATTATATGTGTTTGATTGAGGGATGGCAACCGGGCGGGTCGGGGCGGGTTTAAGCACATCCAGACCCGCACCCGCCTCCTGCAAGATCCGCACCGCACCGCCCTTCGGGACTAAAATTTGTTCACCCGCCCCACCCCAAAGCGGGTTTACGCCGAATAAAATTTTTATATTATTTTTAAATTTTATTTTTTCAATAAAGTTAAAAATAAATAATTAAACTAAATACTTAATTATTTTAAAAGTATTTTTCAAGTTTGATAGTTTTATTTAAATTTTAGTTTCAAAAAAATAAATAATAATTTAATAAACATAATATTATAACATTAAAAAGTATAAAAAAGTGTAAATAAGTAATAAAACTATTAAAAACAAATAAAATAAAATAAATTTAGTTGGCGGGTGCGGGTGCGGGGCGGGTATTACCATCACCCGCACCTAAATAAAAACAGGTTTACTCAGACCGCCAAAGGTTTTCCTAATTTAAGAGGGTTTATTTGCCATGCCTAGTTTGATTCTACAATAAAAAATTTAATTATAAGTAAATTGATTGAGATTAAAAATGAATTGAATAAAAAATAATTTTGAAAATTGTATGATTATGGATGTCTATCAATTATGAGATTTTGATTAATTTTTTATTTATTGTGTATGTACTATAAATATAAGACTCATATTATTATCAACTATAGAAGCATACATTATCAAAGTAAAGAGGAATGCAAAAGGTAGTTGAATGCTATATATTTCTCATAAATGGGGAAGAGTTACATTGATCTATTTATACATGAGTGTGGTTCACACCATAAGCTAAGATGAACACACTGTACAATAGAGAAAGCCTAGGGCCTAGTAACTAACTATAACTAACTAACTAATTGTCAGTTATTATGGTTAAGATCCCCCCTCAAGTTGACACTTGATATATATTAATCAAGTTCAAATTGGACATGAGAAAATTGAAAGGCATGAGCGAGGACTTAGTAAAAAATCGCAAGTCGACTCTTGGAGGAGATAGGGAGGAGTTTCATAACCCCGACCATGAATTTCTCTCGTACTATGTGGCAATCGATCTCTAAGTGTTTGGTTCTTTCATGGAAAACGGGTTTGCAATGTGGAGAGCACTCGATTGTCGCGAGAGAAATGGCTTGCTACATGTTACGTGAAGGTCACGAAGTAAGTATAATATCCACTGAAGTTCACAAGTAGCAGCAGCGAGTGCGCGATACTCAGCTTTAGATGAGGAGCGGGATATCGTTTGTTGCTTCTTGGTGCGCCATGAAATGTGGGAGTGACCAAGGAAGAAGCACGAGCCAGAAATGGAACGTCTTGTGTCACGGCAGCCAGCCCAATCGACATCAGAAAAGCCAAGCAAATGTAATTTGGAGCTTCGTGGAAAGAATAATCCTCTTCCGAGACAAGATTTGAGGTATCTCAAGACTCTACAGGCAGCATTATGATGCGTGATGGATGGCTTTGATAGGAATTGACTTAATTGTTGAGTGATGAAAGTAATGTCAGGCCTTGTGGTATTAAGATAAATGAGGCGTCCAATGAGCCTGCGATAAGCTGGAATGTCGAGAAATGGTTCAGCATCATCATGGCACAACTTGATAGCTGGATCAGATGGTGTTGAAGTAGGTTTCGAGCCAAGGAGTCCAGAATCAGTAAGAAGATCTAAGCAATACTTGCACTGGCATAGGGATATGCCCTTGGAGGAATGCGCAACTTCCAGGCCAAGGAAGTATTTCAGGATGCCTAGATCTTTGATTTTGAAGGCAACGTGCAATGCTTTCTTGATGAAAGTAAACTCAGTGATGGAATTTCCTGCAAGCAAAACATCATCAACATACACCAAAAGAATGGTGATGCTAGTATCAGTAGTTTTGACAAATAACGAATGGTCTGAAGTTGCTTGTTGATAGCCATGTTGCACGAGTAATGAAGTAAGCTTTTCATACCATTGGCGACTTGCCTGTTTAAGACCATAGAGAGACTTGGATAGTTTGCACACCTGATTAGGTTTTGAAACAAAAACACCTGGAGGGATCACCATGTAGACGTCTTCATGTAGTTCTCTATGAAGGAATGCATTGTTGACATCTAGCTGATGTAAGTGCCATGAATGAACAGAAGCGAGAGCTAACACAAGGCAGACAGTTGTAAGTTTCGCAACTGGTGAAAAAGTATCCGTGTAATCCAAACCTTCAATTTGGTTATACCCTTTTGCAACCAAGCGTGCTTTGAAACGTTCAATGGTACCATCTGCATGGTATTTAATTTTGTAAACCTGTAATACGGTGAACTGACTTTGAGATTTTTGTTTTGCTTTTTATCGCAAATGTTGTGGATAGCAAGAGTAGCCACCGAATTTTCTTTTATCCAATTAAGGGAAGATGAAAAGAACAGGAAAAGACCTTCGCTAGATTCTGAGTAAGGGAGAAGGTTATGAAAAGGGAAGGTATTAGCACCCCTTTCCATCCGTAGTTTTCTACGGGCTCTTAGTTGCTCTTAGATCATCTTTAAAAATTACTTTCTGTGTGTTTGACAAAAATGTTTTTGAAAAGGCATTTCGCTTTGACTTTGTAATGATTCATGTAGGAATGTATACAAAGTGTTCGGAAATGTTTTTGTTTTGAAAAGTGTTTGAACTTTGAAAAAGGTGTGAGATGTGAAAAGTATTTTGATAGAGCAAGCAACTAAAAGTCTTATTACCTACTCAGAATGGTCGTTTTCGTGTTATTTTGCGTTCCTTTAGAATAGTGCTATCCATACCATTAGTTGTTAGGTAACCCTATTCGTTGGATGTAAAGGGACATTCGAAGGGACATCGGATGGTCATAGAAGGCAACTTGTAGGAAATATTCTAGCACATTCGAAGGGACGATCATCACTTTTCATAGGCAACAATCGAGGGACGAGATCATGTATTCGTAGGCGACATCGTGGGTCTATGATCTTTGTATCGAAGGGACTATGATGATATGTTTGTAGGCAACGGTGCTAGGATACCTCTACGTTCGAGGGACTTGACCATTTGTATTCGTAAGGCAACGAGAGAGAATTACCCTAAGGGGTGCATGTGTGAAAAGAGTGTGTTAAATTCAGATATTTTATCTTGGAATTAGAAGTGATCCACGTTCGTTTTTATCTTGCCATACGCGCCTAATTACTAGCAGTTTATAGGGTGCGGAAAGTAAACTGTGGAAAGTAAAGTGCAGAAAGTAAATGTCCTACGCTATTACATGGCTTTGGGGCAGTTACATAATATAGGAGTGCGGAAAGTAAAATCCTAATTAAACTATTACATCCCATGAGCAGTTACATTATATTGGAAAAGAATGCGAGAAAATAAATCCTAACTATTACAACCTGTAAGCAGATACATAATAATCGAAAAAATATAAGAAACTCGCATAAGAGGAAATATGTTAGTAAAAATAAGATTTTTGAATAAAGAAAAAGATTTTAAGTTAGTAATACTGATGAAATGATAGAGAAATTTTTTGGGAATTTTTTGGATTGGTTTTGATAATAAAAAGCAATTAAAAGTCAATTTAATGGTTAATTAACAATTAATTAAAATATGCATGCAAAAATATTAATTTTAATGTCAAAAATTAAATAAACATTTTTCTGATTAAAATGTAAAAGGAAAATATTTTTGATGTTTTTTAAATGCATGAGAAAAATATTTGAAGATAAATTAAATAGAATGAAGAAAATAAGAAAAGAAATAGAAAAAGTGTTAGTTTTCAAGGTTGTAAAAAAATAAGTGTGGAAGCCCAGGTTCGAACTCAGGTCTCCCAGGATACACGCGCGCGTTGCTTGCCACTGGGCCATGCTGCACATGGTGTTAGCATAATGAAATAAAAATGTTTTAAACGAATTTGAATTCTGGGAATCAGAAACCGCGCGAAGAACTTCGTCTTCTTCGTTTGAATTTTCAAACAGATAGCGTCGGTCTGGTTCGACGCTATAGCCCCTGCAAATTTCCAAAATCATATACAAGCAATATAAATTCATTATGAATACATGAATCGATTGGAAACATCATTCTAAACACGATGGTGGTCCTGGTTTTGTCCAATTTTGCTTATTTCAGAAAGCCCTAAAACGAGATCAAGAACCCTAGCCATGGCATCTTGTGATTCTTGCACTGAAACTTAAATCAAACTATGTAGAAAGCTTAGAAACATCATTAGAAACATAAATATGCAATCAAAACACGTTAAACATGAGCGTATATATGAATTCGATTTCAAGTTATGTTGGCACAAACCGTGACTTGGATGGACCAATTCTGGGTGTTTTAACGCGTGGGGATGATTGGAATAGCTTCCTGGGACCTTGAGGATGCTCGTTCAATCCTCAAAACTCCTTGAATTGGCCTGCAAAACAGAAATTGAAATTGCTTTTTTCACAAGTTTTCTTGAAAAAAATTTAGGGTTCTTGAGGCAATTTTTTCGTCCTTTGTTCATGTGAATGCTTCATGTATATATAGTAGATGGATTTAAGTCAAGAATCAAGAGAAAATAATGTATCAATCAATGAAAAAATATTTGATTTGGTATAAAACCAAATCTTGCCTTTATGATCAAATTTCAATCAATTCTCTTGCCAATAAATGTCAATTTCGAATTTTCCAGCTTGAGAGATTTGCTTGGACCTCAAGAATGAGGGAAAAATCCAATTTGCATTTAATTTTGATTTTCTACCTTTTATTTTCATTTAATTGGCTTTTAAATGATTAAAATCCAAATAAAATAGAAAATAAAAGATAAAATTCGTGGCCTTGGGCTTGGAGGTTCCAAATTAGCTGAGGAACAAGTTTGAACCAAGAAAAGTTAGGCCTATTTGCAAAATTTTGGATTTTAACAAGTATTTCTCTTTGTGCGCCTTCTCAAAAATGCCCAACTTGTGCAAGGTGTATCTTGCTCAATTTTTAACATTTTTGGGTGTTCTTGGACTTTTTAGAAAGCTATAGATATCCTCTAAACAACCTATTTGGTTTCATCCCAATTGGAGTTTCCATGCTCTATAACACTTCATTACAAAAAGTTGACTTTTTGTTGACTTTGAAAAGGACCTGTAATATTTTGATCCATATCTTCCAAATGAAGCATTTTCTGACCAAACTTGTGAGACATGAAGTTGTAGAGAATTGAATTCTCTTCAAAATGAGAGGTGGTGGAAAAATTTCTGACAAAGTATGAGAAAGTTATGCCTGGTCAAAGTTCAGTTGACTTTTCCTTCAAAAACCCTAATTTGGAAAGTTTGACTTTTGACCAAATCTTGAGTTTTTTTGATGAATCATGATCAACCCTTGATCAAATGATGAATATTACTTCAAAATATGGATGTTGACCAAAATTTATGAAGTTTGACTATATGTTGACCATAGTTGACTTTTTGTCCAATACAACTAATTTTCAACCATCTGAGCAATTGTCTGAGGAAACTTGACTTGTAAGGCCTGAAACTTGTCATGGAGATCCTTTGAAGCATATGATGAGGCATGATGATCACTGGAGATATTGGAAGTCCATCTTGCTCTGAGGATAACCAAACCCTAGTTTGGGTTGATTGCCTAGGAGAGGGTTTGTCTGGTCAACCCTTGAGAGATGCTTGAGTATGGATATCAGAGATGTCTTGAGGAGTAAGAGGACAAATTTTGGGGTATGAAAAAACCCACCTGCACCCTATGGGTTTAACACGTGGTGGGAGGTTAACAAGTGTCCAAGTACCAGTATTAGCAAGAGCATCGAACTTAGTTTTCATAGCTTTTCTCCAACATTCGAATTTATTTGCCTCATTAAAGGTTCTAGGCTCAGTATGTGTGGTGATAGATAAAGCATAGTGACAATGGGAAGGAGAAAGATGAGAGTAAGAGATAAAATTATATAAAGGATAAGGTGTACCTGTAGATGATTGATGAGGGTCATCGTGAAAGGAGGCACAAACATAATCTTGCAAACGAGATGGTGGTTGACGTGTGCGAGAAGAACTACGAAGAGAATTGGGATTGGTGATGGTATCAGGTGGAGAGATAGGGTTAGGAGATGGGGAGGAAGGAATAATGGGTAAAAGAACATAAGTCATTTGGCTGAAGGGGTGAGGGAACATTCTCATTATTAATGGATTGAGAAGTAGGGACAGTAGGCAAAGAAACAGAAGTGGCACTTGGTTGAAGGGGGGAAGGAATATTTTCACCAATAGAAGGAGTAAAAGTGAAATATTCCCAGTTTCGAGATGCATCAGTAGATGAGGAGTGGTATGGTAGAATGTGTTCGTGAAAAGTGACGTTTCTAGAAAGGAAAATCTCATTGGTATGGAGATCTAAAAGGACAGATCCTTTGACACCAAGTTTATTGTAACACCCCATATTCTACCCGGAAAATATATAAAAAATCAGAGTAACTAAAATTTTCAACAAAACATGGGATGCCACATTTCAACATTAACAACACAAATAGATAAGATACATAACACTTTTTAATTTGGAGAATCTCATAACAACTTGCAATAACTTGCAAACAAAATACTTTTTTTATTACTACGCAGCGGAATTCATAGTTATACAACTAAATATATTATACTAATAACAACTTGAAACATCTTGTTCAACTTTCAACATACTTAACAACTTTTTATTTCACAACATCACTTAGGATTCAACAAATTATACTAATAACAACAAGAGTCAACAATATAAACAACATAGACCAAACGTCCCCCCGAGTGTTACGTATCAGAGCAAAGACACCGACTTGAACCAACATCAACTAATTCTTCCATTCTTGAATACCTGCACGTTACCAGTATAAAGGCAACGGCAAAACAAATGAATGGGTGAGATATCTAACAATCTAATAAATTGTATGATAAATAATATATGATAGAATTTAGATAACGTAAATCACAACTTCGCAACTTATTCTCACAACCAACAATCACAACATAATCATCAACGTAATATAATGACAACAATTTTTCCACACAACAATATTTATCACAACATATTCGTCAACGTAACAACTTAACTCAACACAACTTAATAACAACAACTTCATAACAACGCCAACTTATAATAACAACTTATAGCAACAACAACTTATATCAACAACAACACAACGACAATCACTAAACAATGAATAATAACAACAACTTTAACTTGCGACTCAATATGTGACTCAACTATGAAAATGCATGTGGTACCATTTGGAGCAGAACTCCCAACTTAAAATCATGCCAGTTTATCGAGGCATTAACAAGGCATGAGCCTTCAACTTTCAACTTGTGCCAATTCAGGCCAACGTGAGTGAGCATAGCTCCAACATAAAAATTGCCAATCCAGACCAACTTAATAATGCAATGTATGCCATGAGACCTCAACTTAAACAACAAATACACAACAATGCACAGCAACAACAACAACAACAACATACATCAACAACTTAAAATATACATCAATAACATCAACTTAGATCAACACTGGTCATTTGACCTACAACTCAAACATGTCCATAAATCAGAACAATTCAATTTATTCAACATTGGCCATAGGCCTACAACTTCATCAACTGCAAAACAACTTATCAACGTTGGTCATACGACTTACAACTTCATCAACGTATCAACAACAATAATAGTTTATCAATAAAATTAATACGAGCAAACAACAATTAATTTCATCACAATCTGCAACTTCGCAATTTATTAACAACAACAATATCAGCAAACAACAATAATTCAACGTAAACAACACGACACAATTTATCACCTGCAAATTCACAATTTACAGCAAATATATAACACACCGAATCAACCAAAATAAACTACATAATTATTCGGACTATTCTGACTATTTCCGGTTAATTAATCTTCGACTAAATTACTCAAGTTTTCTATCTTGAACTACTATTAAACTAACACATACTGTTACTGCTGATTTATTCAACACTATTGACAATTATATTGACATCTCTAACAACTCTATCGAAATTGAAAATAATTAAAATTAACACATTAATCTAATTATTTATCTCTAATTCCAAAACTCCTAAAAAGTTATATTCATAGTATTAAAATTATTATTATTTAATATAATATTATTATTATATACACTTTAGAGTGATTTCTACACATTTGTTTTTACTAAATATGAATGGAAAATTGTCATATAACAAAATCTGTAAATGATTTTTCTTTTGTTTTTATTATTTACCATATCAAAAGACTAAACAAAAATGAGATAGAGACATGGTTTAATGATTTGGCCTATTCTAGATATTTGTGTAAAGGATAGTATATCCGGGTAAGATTCACTTAGATACAACATTAAAATCTGGCTAATCTATGACACATATGTTTTATTATCCTTTAATGTGTATTTTATAGTAACACACTACATATCATAAATCTAGAACTAAATATTAGTATATGCTATGTTATTCCTTAGCCGCTACAGTAAATGTGTCGCTAGCTACAGTATGCCAAATTATCAACAACTAGTACTATCAATTAACGCTACAGTGGTTTCAATGCTATCAATTAATGCTACAGTACCGAAATAAAATTATTATATCCAACAAAACCAGAAGCATATTGCTACAACATGGATGGATACTACACTATCACATTTATATTAAATTAGATTCTCAATCATCTTTTAATTTCATCAATTTATCAATTCCAAATACAATTAATTATCACGTATCAAAGATTTATCATCAAAACCTAACAATTCAATCCATAAAAATTTGGGAATTTCAACCTAAACATGTTTTTCACCAAACATAACAGCCACAAGTAAATTCCCAATTATCTTAATTCCTACATACTACTCATCATACAACCCATTAGAAAATTAGAACCCCACCCTTACCTTAAATTTGACGGTGGTTATAACTCCGACCGAATTCCTATTTTCCGATTCCGATTGTGCACTTCCGGTATTCTCTCCTAGCCCTTGTGCCTCCACTTTCTCTTTGTTTTTCCTTTTCTCCCGTAAACCCTATTTTCTCTTATTTCCTTCCTTTAAATACTCCTTAATATTATACTCTATTATTAATTAATTAATTATTCTACTCCTTTAATAATTCAAATATTATTCTATCATATATTCTATCATTTATTCTATCATTTATTTTATTGACCAATTAAAATTAAATAATATTTCTCATTCTATTTCTCACATTATAATAAAATTCACTAAATACTTTAATTAATTAATTTTTACTCATAATAATAATTCTCCGACTAAATTGATTATTCATTTAATCCTCTTAAGCCGACTTATAAATCCGATAATTTCTTCTTCGACTAATTCCAACAATTAATTTCTTAATACTTCATTTAAATAATTAAATGATTTTCCGGGTGTTACATTTATATCCTAGGAACAAGGATTTTCTGGCTCGGCAAGAGAGTTTGGTTCAATGGTTTTGAAGAGTAGAAGCGTAGCAGAGAGAACCAAATACTTTAATCTGGTCAATTTCTGGAAGAGAGTTGTGGAGTTTTTGGTAAGGTGATTGGTGGTTTAATAATGGAGTGTTGGTTCGGTTTATGATGTAAGTAGCATACGAGACATCATAGGACCAAAAGGATTTGAGGAGTTTGGATTAAAAAAGCAAAGCTCGCCCTACATTGAGGAGATGTTGATGTTTATGTTCAACACGTCCATTTTGTTGTGGCGACTCAACACAAGAGCGTTGATGAATGCTACCTTTGGTCGTGTAAAAGTTGGTCATTAGAAACTCAGGTCCATTATCTGTTCGAATAAATTTAGGGCATGTGTGAAACTGGTTTTCAACCAAAGTGATGAAATTTTGTACATGTTGGGAAACCTCAGCTTTGGATTTCAAAAGTATAATCCATGTGTAACAAGTGAAATCATCAAGCACAGTAAGAAAGTACTTATGTCCATGAATAGATGTAATGGCTAAAGGGCCCCATATATCGAAATGAAGCAACTCAAAAGGCATAACAACTCTAGAAATACTATGTTGGTAAGGTAATTTTCTGTGTCTAGCAAAATGACATATATCACATACAACATTATTATCATGATGGATATTGGGATACAGTTTGGACATTTTACAAAGACGATCATGTGAAAGATGACCTAAACGAAAATGCCAAAGAGCTTGTGAGGGTATGATGGAAACATTGTTAACACTGGTATGTGATAAGGCACGACAGATAGGAGTTGAGGCTGGTGGAATGGAATTAGCAGGACCATCTTGCAAGAGTTTGTACAAGCCATCCGTTTCACTAACCAAACCAATCATCTTCCGTGATTTCGAATCCTGCAAGATGCATTTGTGATCAAAAAACTATAAGGTACAATGAAGAGATTTACACAATTTCGAAACTGAAATCAAATTCAATGAAAAATCAGGAAGATATAGGACATTATTTAGATAGAGTTGTGGGGAAAAGACAATTGTGCCTGCAGTTTTGGCCAAAACAGAAGTACCATTTGGCAAGCTAACACGAACAGGATTAATAGGAAAATATGATTGAAATAGGTGTAAAGAAGAGCATACATGATCATTAGCTTCAGAGTCAAGGAGCCAAAAATTGGAATAGGAATGGCTAGAACAAGTTAGGTTTAAGATTATAGTTATACCTGATGTGTTATGTGGCTTGATGTCATTATGGGTGGAAATTTGATTGGATGTGGAGGTATGATTGAAAGAGGTATTATGAGGAAGTAAATTCGAATGTTATAGCAAGTTAAGTAACTGAGAAAGTTGCTCCTGAGTAATACTAGCAGAGGCATTTGAAGAACCAACACCATTAGTGTTGGGTTGAGAATTCTCTTCTTTTGCACCAGACGAATTGAGAGAGTTGGAAGAAACAACTTTCTTGCCGTAATATGGAGGAAACCCATGTTTTCTGTAACAAACTTCAACAGTGTGGCCAGGACGATTGCAATGAGTGCACACACGAAGCTCTTTCTTATGACCAGAACCAGTGGAATTCTTGTTGAGATCAAAAGATTTTCTTGAATCGTAAGCATTGACTAACGTATTAGAATCATCAGGAGGAGCATTATTTTCAGGTTTGAGAAGCAAAGTAATGTGATTGCTTTCTTCTTGAATAACCATGGAGTAAATGCGATTAATGGAAGGTAGGGGTTCCATTAGAAGAACCTGAGTTTTGAGAATAGAAAAAGAATCGTTTAAACCTGTGAGGAATTGGATAATTTGATCCTCGATGCAAAAAAGACGAGCAGATCTCATAGCTTCACATCGACACTGGTGTAAGCATGTGCACGCTGGTAACAGACGATGAGAATTCAGCTCCTTCCATAGTCCTCGCATGGAAGTATAGTAATCAAGAACAGATTTCTCACCTTGCTTCATATTATTGAGCTCAGATCGAAGAGTTGCAACGCGAATTTTGTCAGCTTTTGCAAACCTTTCTTTGAGATCGAGCCAAACTTCGAGCAAATTTTCCAAGAACACGATGGTTTGGGAAATTGGTTCCGAAACTGAATTGAGAATCCAAGAGTGGATGAGATAGTTGGAGCATTCCCAAGATGCACGATACAGATCGGTAGCTGCATGGACTTCAATGGAGCCATCAATGAAGGAGAGTTTGTTCTTGGCGCCAAGTGCTCGTTGCATGGAACGAGACCATGAAAGATAGTTAGAACCGGTGAGAAGGGGAGTGATTTTAACAGAATTAGGGCCTTCACTAGGGTGAATATAATAGACGGAGTCAGCATCATTGTTAGATGGTGGATTTTGACGTGCAGGTGCCATGGATCAGAACAAGAAGGAGAAAAAAGTTTATGCAGCGGAAGAAGGGAGAGGAAGAAGATGAGAAATGGTATGTTGCTTTGATACCATATTATCAACTATAGAAGCATGCATTATCAAAGTAAAGAGGAATGCAAAAGGTAGTTGAATGCTGTATATTTCTCATAAATGGGGAAGAGTTACATTGATCTAATTATACATCAGTGTGGTTCACACCATAAGCTAAGATGAACACACTGTACAATAGAGAAATCCTAGGGCCTAGTAACTAACTATAACTAACTAACAAACTGTCAGTTATTATGGTTAAGACATATTGTACTTGAAACACTCACTCAAAATATGAATAATAGAATATACTATGTTCTTCTGTTTCTCTTTTCTATTATTTTATTTAGTTTCATAACACGTTATCAGCACGAAACTCTATCAAACTTCAAAAGAAAAAAGAAAGAAAAAAACCAAAATAATTGCTTATTATATAGTTTCTGAAAAACTCACTAAGCATCCCTAAACTCACGTTATAGAGTTCCTGAAGAACTTATCAAACATCTTGAAGAATAGAAAAATAATAATTTATTATGTAATTCTTTAAGAAATTATCAAATATCCACGACGAATGAAAAAATAATGAATTTCTGATATAGTTCCTGAAGAACATATGAATTTCGGATATAGTTCTTGAAGAAAATATAAAACATCTCTGAATGATGGAAAAAATAATGAATTTCTGATATAAAACATCTCCTGAAGGATGAAAAAATAATGAAGTTCTTATATAGCTCCTGAAAAACATATAAAACATCCAAAAATAACGATGAATTTTTTATATAAAACATTCTTAAAGAATGAAAAAATAATGAAATTCTAATATAGTTCCTGAAGAACATATAAAACATCCAAAAATATTAATGAATTTCTGGTATAAAACAGTTCCTGAAGAACATATAAAACATCCAAAAATAATAATGAATTTCTGATGTAAAATAGTTCCTGAAGAACATGTAAAACATCCAAAACTAATAATGAATTTCTGATATAAAACAGTTACTGAAGAACATATAACACTGTTACACCCTAAATTTCATCCTGACATTTTTTCATCTATACATCAATGTTTTAAAAACCGAACCGGACAAAGAACCGTTAAGACATACGGGTCAAGGTTCAACCGGTTCAACTGGGGCTCAACCGGGGTTCAACCGTATATGAAATTTAAACTAAAAATAAATAAATATATTACTAAACATTCTAATCTAATTAATTTATATCATAATTTATAAAATAAAATTCTTTAATAAATACAATATTAATAAACAAGCTTATAAAAGAAGAAGAATGCAATGTAAGAACCAAAAACTGGTCCCAATTTTACAATTATTTTGATTTTTTGCGATTCAAACAATTTTATCCCAATTTTATTGACCTAACCGTTTAATGGTCCAAACCGAACCGAATTAAACAACGGTTTAAGGTTGAACCGGTTCAACCGGGCAGTTCAATCCGGTTTTTAAAACATTATTATCCATTTAATTTTTCATATATTTCATTTGCAAGATCATTCATACATTCTTACTTCATTTGTAGAAAGTGATTTTATTTGAATTTATGTTTCTTATTAATCATTAGATCATATATTTTTATTTTATTTTTTACATTCTTATTAATAATTAATTATGTTAATAGTTAAATTAGTTTATAATAAAGTTTATATTTTATAACTATGTTTTTATTTGTACATCTAAAATTTTCTTTTATTAATGGTTTCTATTTAAATTGATTTTTTCGCTTTCTTTTACTTTAAATTTATCAATTTTTTAGAATAGGTAAATTTAGATAGTTGCTTCTTAAATTGATTAATTTTTGAAATTTTATTTTTATAAAATTAGATTATTTAATTAGGAAATGGTAGTAGTAAAGTTTTTTTTTAGTTTAAGAGTAATAATAACAATATAGTAATAATAGGTTTATTCTCATTTTAAATAGTACATATGTTATTATAATAAAAAATAAAAAGAATTTTATACAGTTATTTTTATTAGAATATATCTATAATTAGTATAATCATCATTGTATCTTATTAGAATATCTTTACAGTTAGTATAATAATAACTGTATATTCTTACCTTCCAAATATAGAGATATTCACACTTGTATATTATGACAAAGAATATCAATGAGAAGCAGGGAATTCAATTCTTACATGGTATCAGCTTTATCACGTTCCTAAAACCTACAATTTCCTTCCGCCGCCGCACACCCTCTGTTCTACTATGGCAGACGAAACCTCTCACTCTCAAACATCTGATGACACTTCATCAGCCTCAAAATCCAATCCCTCTCAGTCGGCAACAATCAAATTCCACTCCGCCTTCGCCATCAACAACGTCAAAACCATCATCCCGGTGACGTTGGAAAATGATTCTAATCTCTACCTCTCATGGTCTGCCCTATTCAAAGTGCAGGCACGCGTTCACAACGTTCTTGATCACATTATTCAGCCTTCGGAAGACCAGACCATACAAGCATCAGCCGAACTCAAGGCTGCCGAATTTGAACTTTGCAACCGCCTTGATGTAGTAATGTTGCGATGGATGTATGCAACAGTATCGCAGGATATTCTGCAATTCATCCTCGTCATCGACGACACTGCAGAAGAGTGTTGGAAGCGCATAGCCGCTATGTTTCATGACAACAAACACTCTCGCGCCGTGCAATTGGAAAATCAATTCAGTAACACAAACCTGGAAGATTTTCCATCAACAAAAGCTTATTGCACCCGCCTTAAAACTCTCTCAGATCAACTCGCAAACGTGGACTCTCCAGTCACCAACACACGTTTAGTTCTCAAGATGATATCCAGACTAATAGATTCATATGTTGGGTTTGTCACCTTCATCCAACAACACGACCCTCTACCAACTTTTACCGTCGCCCGATCACGACTGGAACTCGAGGAAACCGCCATGAAGCAGCGCGCAGCCCGCGAAACACACTCATCCTCTATTTCAGCAGCCCTCTTGGCTAAAGGCCCTTCGATCGAACCTACAATCAAACAACAATATCCAGCTCCGAACCCGCAACCACATCCATCCACCAATCGCAGTCAAAGAGGAAAGAAACCATACCGTGAGGCCAAAATTCCGGGAGAGGAAACCGTGGACAACAACAACCGCAGTGGCAATCATGGAATTACCCTCCCTAGAAACAATGGGGACCTTGGAATTACCCACCCTGTCCTTACCCAACATCCAATTGGAATGGACCTACTAATGGTCCTAAGCCCCAACAAAGTGGAATTCTTGGCCCCAAACCTCAGCAGGCTGCTTTCAATGCCAACACTACCCGTCCAATAGATATTGAAAATGCTTTCAACACTCTCAACCTTGCCCAGCCCAACCCGTCATGGTACATGGACACCAGAGCTACCTCTCATATGACTTCCTCGTAAGGTAATCTATCATCCTATTTTAAATTAAGCAAAAATAATAACATCATTGTCGAAAATGGTCATTCTGTTCCAATTCATGGTCTTGGCAGCACACATTTAACTAACCCCCACCCACCTCTTGTACTAAACAATGTTCTTCACGCTCCAAATTTAATTAAAAATTTAGTGTCTGTTCGAAAATTCACTACAGATAATAGAGTTTCAGTTGAATTTGACCCATTTGGTTTTACTGTGAAGGATTTTCAGACGGGGATACCTATCATGAGATGTGAAAGCCAAGGTGACCTCTATCCCATCATCAACCACAAAACCACAAATACAGCTAATCATCCATCCACTTTTGCGGCTTTGTCGTCATCTATCTGGCATAATCGTTTGGGACACCCGGGCGAACATGTTTTGTCTTTTCTCAGCAAAAATAAGTTGATTGAATGTAATACATCTAGTAAAGTACATTCTTAATTTTGTAATTCTTGTCCTCTTGGTAAACACATCAAATTTCCTTTCACAAAGTGTCTTAATAATAGTTCGTTGCCATTTGATATTCAACATAGTGATGTTTGGACATCTCCCGTGTTAAGCTCTATAGGTCACAAATATTATGTTTTATTCCTGGATAACTATTCGAATTTTTTGTGGACATTCCCGATTTCCCATAAGTCTCAAGTTTATCCCATTTTTCAAAAATTAAGAGCTTACATTAAAACTCAATTTCAACGGGAAATCAAAACTATTCAATGTGATAATGGTGGCGAATACATTTCTAAGAACTTTTGACAAATGTGTGAACTTAATGGAATATCTTTTCGTCTCTTTTGTCCTTACACTTCCTCTCAAAACGGTAAAGCCGAGCAAAAAATACAGTCCATTAATAATATTATTCGAACTTTATTACTTCATGCATCCCTACCACCTTCATTTTGGCATTGTGCTCTAGAAATGGCCACATATATTTCCAACATTCTGCCCAATAAACCAATCAAGTTTTGGTCACCTCTCCACATGTTATACAACAAGAATCCATCCTACTCTCATTTGCGTGTCTTTGGTTGTCTATGTTTTCCTCTCTTTCCTTCAAGTACCATCCACAAACTTCAACCACGCTCCACCCCATGCGTCTTTCTTGGGTATCCGTCAAACCACCGTGGTTATAAGTGTCTAGATATGACAACAAACAAAATTATCATCTACCGTCATGTTTTATTTGATGAGTCTGCCTTCCCATATGCAAAGCTGCACACCCCTCAATCTGCCACTTACAGCTTCCTAGACAATGACTTATCCCCTTACCTCATCAATCATATTATAACCCAAGACCAAAACAACTCTACATCCAATGCACCAATCTCCTTTCCTACTCTAACTATTTCCCATACTTCAGCCCACACCCAAACTTTTCCGAATACACCCCAATCAAATCCAACCCCAACCCCAACCTTTCACTCACCACCTCTCCCAACACAATCAAATCATACTCTGCCAAATAATCTTCCTTCCATCTACCAACCTACCTCCCAAGCCAACACAAAACTCACCACTAGAAGTCAACACGACATCTTTAAGCCAAACCAAAAATACTACGGTCTACACACTCATGTCACAAAATCCCCTCTCCCTAGAAATCAAGTGTCTGCACTCAAGGATCCTAATTGGAAAATGGCCATGCGTGATGAATTTATTGCTTTAATTAAAAATGAGACGTGGGATTTAGTGCCACGGCCACCTGATGTTAATGTTATTCGATCTATGTGGATTTTTAGACATAAAAAAAATCGGACGGTTCTTTTGAGAGGCATAAAGCCCGACTTGTAGGTGATGGTGCAGGTCAACAGGTTGGCATTGATTGTGGAGAAACTTTCAGCCCAATTGTCAAACCGGCTACAATTCGCACTATTCTCAGCCTTGCCATTTCAAAATCATGGCACATTCATCAGTTGGATGTCAAGAATGCTTTTCTCCATGGTGAACTCAAAGAAACAGTATATGTGTACCAACCATTAGGATTTAGAGACTCCAAACACCCTGACCATGTATGTCGCCTTTGCAAATCACTATATGGGCTTAAACAAGCCCCTAGAGCTTGGTACAAGAGGTTTGCCGACTATGCTTCATCGATTGGTTTCTATCAAAGTAAAAGCGACCAGTCTCTATTCATCTACAAGAAAGATTCTCATCTAGCCTATCTCTTACTTTATGCAGATGACATCATACTCACCACCTCATCTGATACTTTGCGGCAGTCCATCATATCTCTCCTCAACTCCGAGTTTGCTATGAAAGACTTAGGACATCTCAACTATTTCTTGGGTATTGCTATCACTCGCCGTAAGAGTGGCTTATTCCTCTCATTAAAGAAATATGTTGAAAACATCCTCTCACGGCCGACATGTCTTCTTGCAAAACTTGTCCAACTCTAGTTGATACAAAACCCAAGATGAGTTCCACACATAATGTCCCATACGAGGATCCATCCCTCTACTGTAGTCTTGCAAGTGCCCTTCGGTATCTTACCTTCACACGACCTGATATCTCCTATGCGGTACAACAAATTTGTCTATTTATGCATCAGCCGATGGACACCCATATGCATGCTCTACGTCGGATATTACGCTATATTCAGGGAACAAAACACTATGGCTTACATCTATATCCCTCATCTACAAATACATTAATATCTTATACAGATGCAGATTGGGGCGGCTGTCCCAACACTCTATGTTCCACTTCCGACTATGGTGTGTTCCTTGGGGACAATTTACTTTCGTGGTCGTCTAAACGACAACCTACACTCTCACGATCCAACGCCGAGGCAGAATACCCTGGTGTAGCCAATGTGGTATCTGAATCTTGTTGGTTACGAAACCTTCTGCTTGAACTACATTGTCCTATTCTTAAAGCAACCATGGTATATTGTGACAACGTCAGTGCTATCTACCTCTCAGGTAACCCAGTTCAACATCAACGAACGAAACACATTGAGATGGACATTCACTTCGTTCGTGAAAAGGTTGCTCAGGGTCAAGTCCGGGTTCTCCATGTACCCTCCAAACATCAAATTGTAGACATATTCACCAAATGACTACCCCTTATACTCTTTCAGGACTTCAGAGAAAGTCTCAGCGTTCGTACACCTCCCGCTTCGACTGCGGGGGAGTATTAGAATATATCTATAATTAGTATAATCATAATTATATGTTATTAGAATATCTTTATAGTTAGTATAACAATAACTGTATATTCTTACCTTCGAAATATAGAGATATTCACACTTGTATATTATGACAAAGAATATCAATGAGAAGCAGGGAATTCAATTCTTACACTTTTTAGATCAAAACAAAAAAAATGGTCTTGCTCTTCTTTTTTCTTCAGTATCGTGTCTACACCACCTCTAGTACTACCTGCAAAAAAAAAAAAAACAAATATCAGTACAAATTCTTCCACTATCCCACTACTTCTTGCCTCCACCATCTTGTACAACCTCACCACTCTACTAATTCAAATTCCTCAACTACACCATTTCAATTCCACTACTTTTGTACAAATGGTCCTTTATTCTTATCCAAATCTCTACAAAATTCCCTAATTACCCTCACATTTCCTTAGCTATATAACAAGCACAATTTGCTTAACAAAATTTCCTCTTCATAGCTCAAGCCACCCAATCTTTCTCCAAGAAAACCACAACCGTAACGTTCATCACCTTTACTCCATACTCCTCACAAACCATATATTCCCTGTATATCACAAATAAACTCAAATCTACAAACCTCCACCATTCTATAAATCGTTGCTCCTCAACCATCCATCAACAACAACACCCTCACTCACCTTTTCACTACCACTGCTAAACTCAAACCAACACCAACCTTCATCTTCACAACCAAACCCACAACCATCTCAAACCGCTTCATCCTTACACCTTTCAACTACCTTCACTACAACCTCCAAACCTCAATACAACAACTTTCATCCTACACACATACATCAACCCTCCAAAACAATCACCACCATCCTATATTGAACCTTCCACACATCGTTTCAAACCAACCATTTTTCACAATTACTCAGCTGTCATCGATACACTCAACCGCGACAACAACGTTGAAATCAGAAAGACGCCTAGATTTCGCATAACAGAAACTTAGAAGGAGAGTACCATATCCGAAAGAGAGAAGATACCAAGTTACCTGGGTTTGCACAGTTGCCTTTAGCTTTCTTGCTTTCATCGTTTATTTGCTAGTGATTTTCTGTCAATTTCATCATATGATTACTATGTACTTGTGAATCTCTGAATGTAAGGAATCAATTGGGGCTATAGGGTTTTTGATTTGGGGTAAGGGTATAGATGTATAGAAGTAGAAATGTGAGAGATTGAGAGACCGATAGAGAGATGGAGCGAGTATGAGAAACAGAGGAATGTTTGAAGCGTGTGAAATGAGAAAACGAGAGAGACAACTCTTAATGTTTTTTAATTTCATCATTTTTTGGTTTTAATTAGTTTTTTTATTAAGGTTAATGTTGTAAGTTAGCAGAGGCGCCTCCCAACTTTAGATCTAGGGTTTCTTTACAAACTATTCCACATGGGACTTTAATTCATAAATAAAACTGGTCCAATTCTATTCAACACCACCCATTTCGCTTAATACATCCCTCCAGACTTTTTGATCTTGTTTTAATTAGTTTTTTTATAATTAATTAGTTCATTTTATATAGTTTCTGAAAGTTAAAAAAATAATAAGAATAATAATATATAGTTTAGGTTAATTTTCTTTTTATCTAGATATATTTTTAAATACAAAAGATTTTTAATTGTTAGGTTTTTCTTAGAACTAATTTTATTTAATTTAATTATTGAATTATAATTATTACTCGTACCTAGATTTGTAATTACTCGATTCATTTCCATTTATAAAGTTGTATCCTCACTCCCCATGATTTGTAATAGTTAGTAATTATTTTTATTGCTTTATTTTAATTATTCATTACTCTCATAAACCAAATATTTTCAAACTAATACTCATGAGCCATTTTTACATCTTGAGTCGACAAAGTTGTGAAGCGTTGCAACAGCCACACATAATGCACACACCACACTTTCTCTTGGGCTTACAATGAGGCGTTAGTTGGTTAGTTAAACATCATTTAATTATCTAATTAGGTTATTTAAAATTGATTAGTCCATCTAATTAATTTTATTAACCTAATTACTTGATTAAATTTCGTTTAATTAATCGATTAAATTTATTTCGCGCATGCATCTACACAATGTAAATTGCCTTATCATTTGTGTTAGCCACCTTGTATGGGCTTTTATCAATTTATTTTCTATACTTTCATGAATGTTCGCAATTATTCACTTCACTTTCATTATCGCGCCTTGGTCCATATGCCAATTTCTCATCCAAAGGGCCTCATGGTAGGGAGTAGACATTTGTCTATTTTCTCGAGATTAATAAAGCTTTCTTGGTTAATCATAGTCCAAATTAAATCTCATCTTCAAGACCTTTCATAAAAAATGTTCAAACCTCGATCCAACGTCGAGTGATTCTTTTCAAAAATATTTTCATAATAAAATCTTTTATCCCTTCCTTCCCAAGTGTAAGGTAGTCAGTCCTTTTTCAACCCTCGATCGTACACATGGCTTCCCCAATTGAATCTTAATAAGTGAACCCCGTTTCACCTCACTCTTTTCTCAATAAAACTTTTGGGATGAAAAAGATGGTCAGGATGATTTTGTCCCCTCCATTCGAGTACTTGGAACATTAACCGTTGAACGCTTATGGTCTGATACTTGCATCCCAAATTAAAATTAATTCAAACTCATCAAACATTGCCCACGTGCAAGTCCTTTTTCAAACTTAACTCACACGCGATCTTTTTTTCACTCATCGCTCACACGCAATCTCGCTTCGCTCACATGCGAATTGCACTAGTGATGTCTTATCGTCCACGTACGATTAAGCTCCTATTTTCATAAATAAAACCAACCAACAAATGTTCTCGCAACCGAGAACTACGTAAGCTCTGACTTTTCCATCACACTTGGGGAATACGTAGGCACGAGATTCTAACATCTTGGCGAGCACACTTTCAAAAAATTAAAACATGTCTCCACTTTTCGCATAGTAATTAGAAGATAACAAATTAACACACTAAACACACAAACACTTAGAACTAAATGGGTCCCATCGAGTACGATGGATGTGAGGGGTTCTAATACATTCTCCTAGCATAACTGACTCCCGAACCTGCATCTCTTGGTCTCGAAGACCATTTCATTCCATTTCAATTTCATTTCATTTCTTTGGGTTTTATCTATATTTTCCCTTTCCTCTTTAGGAATAAATAAAGTTAGATGGCGACTTCATTGTATCGAAATTGAATTAGTAAAACAATTTCGATTGCCGTCAACAAAAACATCCAAAAATAATAATGAACTTCTGATGTAAAACATCCCTGAAGGACGAAAAAAATGAAATTCTAATATAGTTTTTGAAGAACATATAAAGCATCCCTGAAGGACGAAAAAAATGAAATTATAATATAGTTCTTAAAGAACATATAAAGCATCCCTGAAGGATAGCAAAAATAACAGAAGCATCCCCTGAAGGATAGCAAAAATAATAAATTTATTTTATAGTTCCTGAATAACTGAATAATTATTTTAATTTTGATTGATGAAATTATTTATAGTTCTAGAAGAACTTAAAATTTAATATTATTATTAATAACATATTTTGTCTCAATTGATCAGAAAATTAATGATAATTTTGATGCATCATAAAATAATTGTATCAACCATGTTAAACAATCACAGAAGGATTATATCAATAATATTTATACATCAATCATGTTAAACATTCCCATAAGGATTGTATCAATAATATTTAAGAATCGCAAATTTAATCTATAATATTAATGACTCCTAGAAATATTTGATCTATAATATTAATGAATCCCAGAAGGATGATTATATTTTTTAGGTTATTATTTATAAAATAATAATTTTAGCGCATCCGAGAAGGATGATTATTTTTTAGATTATTGTTTATAAATGTTTATTGATGAATGCTTAATTCATAGTAAATTATCACATTAAAGCATGACATTTATCTTACTTAAATGACAAGATTCTCACATAAAAACTCCAATTATTGAATAGATATGACTTGTGCATGTTTACTTTGGCTTTGAGTATATTTTGTGCAGGTTGTGGCCATTGAAGAAAAACTAAAAAGACTTCGCTGTTTAACGCGTAACAGTTCAGAGAACCTCCATCGAAGTCAAAGAACAAAATTCAAAATTCAGAAGGAAGCCTAATTTTCTTAGCGAGATATAATTCGCATAGCGAAACCAAGTCAGAAAGAAAAACATCCAGTTTCACTTGCAGCGAGCAGCAACGCAGAAGAGTTCACTTAGCGAACTAAAGTCCTCTTAGCAAAATAGGACGGTCATAAAAAGATATTTTGAAGACTTCAAGCTGAAGAAATAAACTTCGCTAAGCGAGCCATATTTCGTTTAGTGGACTTTGGCGGTAACAAGTTGATGTTCGCGTTAAAAAGTGACGAACGGGGGAATCGAGTCGGAATTCAAATCTCTAGCTCGAAACGATTTACTCTTTTGATTTGTTTTTAAAGATGCCGCGAGCATCAAGCTTTATTATTTCCAAAATAAGAAAAATGAGATGAAAAAGGGGAAAGCTGCAATACCCTCAATAAATAATGATATGCGGTGCGACTAGTGTGAACTAGACGCAATGCATTGGGGAGAGATATGAGCAAGGGGGTTTGGTATATAAAGGGAAAAGATGTGTCACCCTATATATATATAGTTATCTATAGCCTTATATATATATATATATATATATATATATATATATATATATATATATATATGAATATTTTTGATATGTTTGTGTGTTTTAATTTGCTATTCTATTCTTGGGAAAGTTTCTCCTTTGGATTTTAAGAAAGGGTAGGTTATGGGATCCTAGGTTTTGTTATTATTATGCTCGCAAAGATCATTGGGATCTTCTGCATACATATCCCTTAATGGGAATCAGAGCATTTGTAGCTCGGATCTAAGGGATCTATGGTTATGTTTGGTTTTTTGAGGTAGAAAGAAGTATGCTCGCCAAGGATGAGACCTTGTGCCTACGTATTCTCAAAGGGAGGTTGAGAAAGTCAGAGCAATCGTAGTTCCCACGTATGCTAGTGGAAGAAAAAGGTGTTATTAAGAGACAAAGACAAATGTCATCTTAATGAAAAATGTATCTAATCTATTTCATCACATACATTTTTAAGGGTTGATTGATTGAATCTTTCATCGTAAGTATTAGGTGTTTTTCTTGAGTGTATAAGCGTTACCACTTACGAGTTAAGAAAGATGATTGAATCTTTAATTGTAAGTTTTGGTGTTTTGCTTGAGTGTACAAGCGTTACCACTTACAGTTAAAAGATGTTTTTTGTTTGAAAAAGAGTATTTGAAAAGTGTTTGATTTGTATGTGATGTGATAGATGAGGTACTTCTTCCATAGGGATGATAAGTGTCTAAATCTCTAGGAGAAATTGATTATGGATTAGGGGGATGCTTTTAAGAAGCCTGTGGGTCCTTGTGTTGTAAGCCCAATAGGAGGCATTCCGAGGGTCATCGAGGGTCCTTGCATTGTGAGCCCAAGAGAAGGCATTCTGAGGGTCATCGAGGGTCCTTGTATAAAGCTCAATAGGAAGCTATAGGGTATGGCTGGCTTTGGCTTTAAGAGTGGTTTCATCGGGAAACCATCCTCTTAGGATTTCAAGAGTGATTTCACCGGGAAATCATACTCTCAGGGTTCTATCCTAGCGCGGGTGATTCTTTGTATTGGAAGTCTAATAGGAGGTTTTTAAGAGATTTCCAGGTCTCTTTCTTGTTTGATGCCCAAGAGAAGGCTAAACTCAACGAGGGAGTTCTTTTGAACGAAGCCCAAGAGGAGGCTAACTCAGTAGGGGAGTTGTCTTATATGAAGCCTAAGAGGAGGCTAAACTCAACGAGTGAGTTTTCTTATATGAAGCCTAAGAGGAGGCTAAACTCAATAAATGAGTTTTCTTATACGAAGCCTAAGAGGAGGCTAAAGGGAACCTAGTTGTTAAACTAGTTGTTATGTTATAACTGAACAGTTATATGAACAAGTGTGTGATGTGTATTCACAAGAGTTTATGAAGGAAATATATAAACAAATGTATAAAACAAGCATTTAAAGCAAGTGTAACTTGAATATATACAAGGTTTGAGACTTACACCTTAAGGGAGGCCCATTGGTTTAAGAGTAGTTTCACCGGGTATAATGCTCCTCTTAATACCAATGGAATTGGTGTATAAACAAGCGGATGAAAACAAACGAACGAAGTTTGTTTATGCTTGAATATTTACAAAGATAATTTGAATGTGTACAAGGAAATGAATATGTACACGAAATGGTTGTTATGTACAAGGAAATGAATATGTACATAGGAGGGTTGGGACTTACACCGTGAGTGAGGCCCATGATCAATTAAGAAATTCAAGGAGAAACCTGGTTTGGTTTATCTTTAAATCTAATTGATCATGGAAAAAGGTGTGTAAGTTTATTGAAAGGTTTTTGAAAAGGTTTTGAAAATGATTTTGAGAAGTGGAGGATATTCAAAAGAAGTTTTGAAAAAGATTAGGTTTGAAAATTGGAAAGAAAACATTTTTGAAAAGTATTAAAAATACTTAAAATGTCTCATTTTTAACCTAATAAAAATATAATCAAAAAGAAAATATTTTTGTATTTTTTTGACATAATCATAAAATAGGTATATTAAATGACAAGTGTGCAAAAAAAAAATCATCTCAAAATGAGAAGTTTTGATTAGTTTTTTAAAATGTTGAAGTTTGTTAAAAACTTGAGAAAATTAGTGATAAAAAAGAGTTTTTGGGTCCTAAGGAGGTTTGAACCTAGGACTCTTGGCTTAGAAGTGAAGAGTTTTTCCACTAAGCCATTTGCTTGACTTGTCATTTAATCACCTTGTATTTGTAATACGGTGAACTGACTTTGAGATTCTTGTATCGCAAATGTGCGGATAGCAAGAGTCGCCACCGACTTTTCTTTTATCCAATTAAGGGAAGGTTAAAAGTACAGAAAAAGACCTTCGTTAGATTCTGAGTAAGGGAGAAGGTTATGAAAAGGGAAGGTATTAGCACCCCTTTCCATCCGTAGTTATCTACGGGCTCTTAGTTGCTCTTAGATCACTTTAAAAAAAATGTGCTTTCTGTGTGTTTGACAAAAATGTTTTGAAAAGACATTTCGCTTTGACTTTGTAATGATTCATGTAGGAATGCATACAAAGTGTTCGGAAATGTTTCGTTTTGAAAAGAGTTTGAACTTTGACAAAGGTGTGAGGTGTAAAAAAAAGTATTTTGATTGAGCAAGCAACTAAAAGTCTTATTACCTACTCAGAATGGTTGTTTTCGTGTTATTTTACGTTCCTTTAGAATAGTGCTATCCATATCATTAGTTGGTAGGTAACCCTATTCGTTGGATGTAAGCGGGACATTCGAAGGGACATCGGATGGTCATAGAAAGCAACTTGTAGGAAGTATCCTAGCACATTCGTCAAGATCATGTATTCGGAGGCGACATCGTGGGTCTTATGATCTTTGTATCGAAGGGACTATGATGATTTGTTTGTAGGCAACAGTGCTAGGATACCTCTACGTTCGAGGGACTTGACCATTTGAATTTGTAAAGGCAACGAGAGAGAATTACCCTAAGGGGTGCATGTGTGAAAGAGTGTGTTGATTTCAAGTATTTTTATCTTGGAATTAAGAGTGATCTATGTCCAATTTTTATCTTGTCATACACGCCTAATTACTAGCAGTTTATAGGGTGCGAAAATTAAATTGCGGAAGGTAAAATGCGGAAAGATAAATCCTACGCTATTACATGGCTTTGGGGCAGATACATAATTGAAAGTACAGAAATAAAAGTCCTAATTAAACTATTACATCCCATAGGCAATTACATAATTGAAAAAAAGAAAAGCGATAAAAACCGTCCGAAACGGTATAACCTGTGAACAGATGAAAAATCGGGAAACAAAAGAAAATTGCATAAGATGAAAATGTTAGTAAAAATAAGAATTTTTGAATGAGAAAAAGTTTTTATGCAAACAATGACATTAATATGATAAAATGATTTTTTGGGAATTTTTGGAGTTAATTTGATAATTAAAAATCAATTAAAAGCTATTTAAATGATAAATTAGCAATTAAATTAAATATGCATTTAAAAATAATAATTTTAATTTTAAAAATTAAATAAACATTTTTATGATGAGTATGCAAAAAGAAATATTTTTGGTATTTTTAAATGCATGATAAAAATTATTAAAGGTAAATTAAAATGGATGGAAAATATTAAAAGAAAATATGAAAATAGAAAAAGGGTTGCAAACTTGTAAAAATCACTTTGCCATGGTCGATTCGAACTCGTGTTCCTGTGGTGATATGCGCAACCTTACCAACCGAGCCAGCTTGTACACGTGTTATAAAACGGTTTAATGGCTTTTAGACGGATGTCACCCCCGACACCGAATCACGCCCAACCATCGCCTTCTTCGCTTTGAATTTTTGAAAGATAGCCGGCCTTGGTTCGACGCTATAGCCCCGAATTTCTAAAATCAAACACAAGCAATATAAATGACATTCAAAGGCATGGTTCGATTGGAAACATCGCTCGAACACGATGGTGGTGGTCGTTTGTCCAATTTAACCGATTTAAGGAAGCCCCAAATTGGTTCAAAACCCTAGCAATGGTAATTCGTGTTTTAGGCCATGGAAATGCAATCAAACTACCCGTAAAGTTTCCAAGCTTCGTCTAAACACAAAACAAACAACAAAACATGTTAAAAATGCATGAGAATTGAAAATCGATTTTGGAAAAGGAAGAACAAACCGAAATCGGGATTGCTCGATTCTTGATGGTTTTGAGTGTTGTAAAGGTCTGGATCGATTCTAAAGACCCCAAGGAATGCAATGGGATGCTTGGAATCAGCTGAATCGAGCTAGAACTGTGGCTGCAAGTAGCTTGTGAAGCACATATTTTTTTACTTTAGGTTAGGGTTCTTGAGGCAATTTTTCCGTTCTTTCTTGTGTGATATGCATTGTATATTTATAATGGATGAATATTGAGTTGATTTGAGGAACAAATAATCATCAATCAATGCAAAGATTATTTGATTTTGTACAAAATCAAATCTTATCTTTTTTGATCAATTTTCATCAATTCTTTGCCAAATCAAGACCAATTTCGAGATTTGACAGATTTTAGGAGTTGCTTGGACCTCAAGGAAGAGAGAAAAAATCAATTTGCAATTAATTTTGATTTTATACCTTATTTTTTGATTTAATTTGTATTTAAATGAATAAAATCCAAATTAAATAGAAAAATAAAGTTAAAATTGTGGCATTGGCTTGGATGTTCCAAATTGTCTAAGGAACAAGTTTGAATGAAGAAAAACAAGGCCCATTTGCAAATTTTTTTATTTTTACAAGTATCTCTCTTTGTGCACTTCTTCAAAAATGCCCAACTTGTGCAAGGTGTATTTTGCTCAATGTTCCACATTTTTGAGTGTTCTTGGACTTTTTAGAAATCTCTATGCGTCCTCTAACCAACCTCTTTGGTTTCAACTCAATTGGAGTTTCCATGCTCAATAAATCTTCAAAACAAAAAGTTGACTTTTTGTTGACTTTGAAAAGGACCTGTAATATTTTGATCCATACCTTCCAAATGAAGCATTTTTTAAACATACTTGTGAGACATGAAGTTGTAGAGAATTGAATTTCCTTCAAAATGAGAGGTGGTGGAAATTTTTTTGAGAAAGTATGAAGAAGTTATGCTCAGTCAAAGTTTGGTTGACTTTTCACTAAAAAACCCTAATTTGGAAAGTTTGACTTTTGAGCAAATCTTGAGTTTTCTTGATGAATCATGATCAACCCTTGATCAAATGATGAATGTAACTTCAAAATGAGGATGTTGACCAAAAAATCAGGAAGTTTGACTGTATGTTGACCACAGTTGACTTTTTGATCAATACAACTGATTTTCAACCATCTGAGCAATTGTCTGAGGAAACTTGACTTGTGAGGCTTGAAACTTGACATGGAGAATATTTGAAGCATATGAGGAGGCATGATGACCATTGGAGATGTTAGAAGTCCATCTGGATCTGAGAATTGCCAAACCCTAGTTTGGGTTGATTGTCTAGGAGGGGGTTTGTCTGATCAACCCTTGAGGAATCCTTGAGGATAGATGTATGAAATGTCTTGAGAAGTAAGAGGGCAAATTTTGCGATATGACAGCTGCCCCTGTTCAACCTTCTTGTGCTGGAAGGGTTAGATTGGCATGCTTGCCTTTCGTGACCTGGAGGTATAAGATGATTGAACACTCGAGTACACCTGAAAATTTGCACTCGCTGGTGATGGATGTGGGAATGGGCTTACAGATGCCATTTGGAGATTACGCTGGGGAATGAGTCGTACGCTAGGCTTGAGATTGTTATCTGGATAGGAGAACTGTCGGAGATGGGCTTAAGATGCCATCTGGAAAGATCGACGCTGGGGAGTGAGCCGTACGCTAGGCTCTATAGACGTTCTTGAAAGTGAGAGGAGCATGAAGATGGGCTTAAGATGTCATCCGGAGGGTGTCGTATGTTAGACTTCGTGCTCATCCTTGAATGAAGTTATTGGTTTGTATTAGTTTTTAACCAAATATGCCATCCAGGGCAACTGAGTCGTTCGCTAGACTCTGTAGTTGCTGTTGATAATAAGAGAGAGTCAGAATAGATCTTCGTGCTGATTACTCTGAGGAGATAATAGTTGGCAAAATGTGGATAGCTTCCTTGTTGTGCTTCGGGTATTGGTCCAATGCCTGTTATTGGAGGATAACTTGTGATCGTTCAGATAGTTTTCCCGTCTGGCTTCGGGTATTAATCCTGGATCTGTTGTCGGAGGACAACAAGGGCGGCTCGATAGTTTTCCGTCTGCCGGCATTAATCCCGACCACCGTCGGAGGATAACTAGGGCGGTCTTTCAGATAGTTTTTCCGTCTGGTTTCGGGCATTAATCCTGGACTAGTTGTCGGAGGACAACTAGGGCGGTCGTTCAGATAGTTTTCCGCTTCGCATTAATCCCGGACCCGCTGCTTCGTAAGTGATTTTCACCTGCTTTGGAAAAAACAAGAGAAACTTTGATAGAATATTGTTAGTCTTATGCAAAGTATGATGCATGATGATGTGTATGAATGACATACGCATATGACTTTTCATGAATAATGTATGAATGATAGATGTTATGGTATTTCAAAACTTATCCATCTTGAAGAAGATGCGGATGTTCTGCTTGAGGATTTCGGACTTCTGTTTGGGGACGAAACGGATGGAAATCCTGAGACGGAAGATAACCTCGATTCCTCCGATGCACTATCTGACCAAGTCTTGAGCCCAGATATTGTTGAGGATGGTAGAGATCAAGACATGCGCCGCTGAGGATCTTGTGCATAGACCTTGTTGGGGAGAATCTAGGAGGTACTCTGCTGGGGATCTTGCATGTAAATCCTGTCGGAGAGTATTCGGTAGTTGCTGAGAGACCGGGTTAGAAGAATCTGGAGCCCGTTGAAATCTCTGGTAGGGGAATAAAAGACGTGGGTTTCCTCCGATGCACTATCTGACCAAGTTTCAGGTCTGGCTACTGATGCTGCTGGGGAAAAGGGGAATTGTCGAGAGATATTCTGCTAGGGATAAATACCTCAGCCGGGGATGAAATGTTATTGCTTGGAGATTGATGTAACATGATTTAGCTGAGTGGAATCACTGCTCGGGGACTAACGTATACTCCTCTGGGGAAGGTTTGTTGTGAGTGACACCTCTGTGGGGATCATGCTCTGCGGGGGGAATGCATTGGTGACTTTCGTCTTCATCCCAATTCCTAGAGCCTGTAGTAATTACTTTTGCATGTTCACTTTTCGTATGTTTGTAAATAGATGTTTATTGTCAGATGCATATAATCATTCAAAGCAAACGTTGGACTCTATGTAAACAACAACAGTGAAAATTGTAAAGAGAAAGAAACTTGTATTTATTTGAAATGTGGCGTATGGCCAAGTAGTTTGTACACAAGAAAAGTAAAAAGCTATGCGGAAACAATCTCGTTAAGTTCCAACTATGCTAGTACTCATATATTTCAACTATCTCATCTCCTTGCTGTCAGTAGAAAGTGAGTGAATTAATTTTCGCCATTTGAATCTTGAATGCTGATAGTAGTCTGTAGATAGGTGATCTGGACGAGATATAGTTGTACGCTTAAATCCCTAACTTTTGCCTAGACCGCCCTTTCGGTTTTCATCTATCGATACCTTTTGCCCAAGCCGCCTTTTCAGGTTTTCGACTTGCCGGGTGTACATGTTTTATATATATCCTTAACTTTTGCTTTCAATGTAGCCTTTTCCCAATACATTATCATTTCCAACTTTTGTAAATAGTTCATGGAATCACGCATTTGGCTGATTACCATTCTATCAATAAATTTGAGCTTTGTGCCTTTTGTTTGCAAATCTTGCTTTATTCTGTTCTGCAAAATAACGCTTTTTATTGTGAAAATCACTTTTTGAAACAAAAATGTTTTAAATGAATTTTTACTTCAAAATTTTGAAACAAAAGCAAAAATTTTCCTTGAACTATGAACACGAAAAACTTCAAGCTTTTCCAAGAGTGTTTCGGTCAAGGATAAAACAATCACATGTAGCTTTCCTCAGAGAAATCATCAAAGGACGGTATTCTTATTCCAAAAAAGAATCCCCAACCAAGTTGCCAATAAAGTGCCTTTCTCAGAAAGTTTAAAGCCTGCAACTCAAAATCTTCATTAGTGAACATCTGCACCATTGCTGCAAATTTCACCGAGTATTTGTTCGAACTGTGACGTGGTCCTTTTACCAAATATCCCTTTAAGTGTCTTTGTCAAGTATTGTTAGCATACATATAACATTCATGACATTCATACATAATAGCATCATTCATTGCATTTTTGCATTCCCCGAAATGTTTGCTTCCCATATCACTGGTGTAAATCACACTTACTCATGTAAGTACAAGTCTATCCCCAGTAGAGTATCTCCCAAATGGAAAAGATACATTTTCCCTTTTCCCCGGCGGAGTCCCCAAACAGAGAAATGCATTTTCTTCTCTCCACTACATTCCCCACCTGAGATCATTCCTCATTGGGAATAATGTCTTGATTGATTTTTTTCTTTCCAGTTCATTCCTGGATAGAACATCGCCTATAATCAACAAAGCAATAAGCAATAGCCTCATCATCTGAGCTGCTTATCTTTCTCTTCATTCGTAAAATTGTCATAAAAATTTGTTTTTCTCGACAAAGTCAAAATCATGACTATACGAGAGATTTCCGAGCTGTCTTTCGTCTAAAAGAAAACTCGGCTTTCCAATCAAAATGCTTGCATCTTCTCAAAGAGAGATCTTCGCAAGATTTTATCCAAGAAAATAGAAACTCATTGGAGTTCTATTTCTTTCATCGTCTGTTATTCACAAAGTGAATACACAAAGAATGATCTAAAAGATTTACCTTGTTATAGTTATCACTTGCGATAATTGGTAATATCTTTAAAACTCATTTTGAGATCTGTTTCGCTATTTTGTTTGATATTCACAAAGTGAATATTTAACAAAATTTCTAAAAGATTTACCTTGTTATAGTTATCACTTTGCTGATGATTGGTAATATCTTCAAAACTCATTTAAATTTTTTTTTCTTTCACCTGTCTGTTATTCACAAAGTCAATACACAAAGAACTCATTTCTCAAGATTTACCTTGTTATAGTTATCACTACCGATAATTGGTAATATCTTCGAACCCATTACCATACTATATCACAAGGTCGATAATTGGTAATATCTTTTCACTTACCTTAAACATTGTCACAAGGTCGATGTATAATCTCTGCTTCCAAACGAAACAAACATTCACATGTTTTGTGAATCATTCTTTCCCCAACAGGGACGTATTCACAAAATTTTTCCCCACCATGTCATTTCTTTGATATCATCTGGGTGAAACTTTTACAATCATTTTGCATCATCCGCATTTTTGGTATCTTAGGTCCAAAATTTATGATTCGATATTTAAGTCTCTTTAGACCTATCAAAACGAAGATATTCGTCTTCATCTCTCAGGTTAAAGAAACTTAAATAGGGGCATCTGTCATACCCCAATTTTTGACCTAATATACCACCTTACATTTGCATCATTGCATAACTAACAATTCGATAAAGATTAATCGGTGTAGCAACAGTCAAAGTTAGGGTTTCATCAGATTTTCATCTGAATCAAGAGACAACCAAATTAGGGTTTGAGTTTTTCTCACCATATTTGATCTATCTTGATCAAATCATCAGCCTCTGATCATCAGATACCCATTTTCTCACGATCAATCGAGGATCGACCAATTAGGGTTTTGGTCGATAAGCATTCTCTGATTTTTTGAGCAAGAAATGACTTTTTTGGATAGAGATTGGTCATTATATCTTAGATACAACATGTTGACCTAATTTCTGGATTCAGAACATCACAGAGGTTCACAGACTTCATCAGTCAATTTCAGAAACGTCTGATGAAAATTCATCTGCACAGAAAAGTCAAACTTTGACTTTTGGTCAAAATTTTCAAAACAAAACTTTTTCCAACATCAAAATACTTCAAATGATCCATCATGATCATAAAAAATCAAAGAATTTGAAAAAGTCAACAAAAAGTCAAAAGTTTTTATACTTAGAAATTTTTCTAAGTGTTGAAATTTCTTACTTTTTTCAAACTTCATGCCATTTTTTCACCTAGTTCCAATTTGAATTGGAAAAAACTCAAAACATGAAAGTTGTAGCTTGTGAAACAATATTTCCAAAATGTCCAAGAACTCTCAAATCCATGGAGTCTAGCTATACTTTTGAAATTGAAACATAAGGCTCCATGAAACTTGATTTTCAAAAGTCAAAACATCAAATTATAGGTCATTTTGTGTTTTTCTCATTTAGACCACTTGCCACCATGCCAAATGAGTCATCAAACTGATAAATATCATCCTAGAGTAATAATTGAGAGGATTGGATCAAATTGTAAAAATTGAAGCACATGGTGAAAAAAGGAAGTTTCCTTTTTTGGCAATTGTCATTCTTGCCCCTTAAGCAATCCATGATTCATCCAATTGCCATGTCCTTGTTGCCTAACAAATCAGAACTTTTGGCCTATAAAAGGATCACCAATTCAAGTTCAACTTACACCAAAGCATCACAAATCCATGTTTTCCTTCCACTTTCTTCAAATTCAAGCATTATAGTTCAATTTGCCAAACATTGCAATTTTCAAATTTAGCAAGAACTATGATAAACTTTGGTGTCTAACATATCATAATATCCATATGGAATCTGTTTAAACATTAAAATCAAGCTAGATCAAGCTAAAAAACAGTTTTCACTTTCCATGCTTTCACAACTTACAAACTGCCCAAGCAATCGAATTTGGAGTTAAGCTTGATCAAACTGTGATCAAATCACTCAAACAGCATCACTATACATCATGTATATGATCCAGGCCATTAAAATCTAACTGTAGCACGATTTCTATCAAAATCTAGTTGCCATTTTTGAACTGTGCATGTGAACTTGGCTGGATTGATTGGAAAGGATTCAAGGCAAGCAAACTATCCTCACAGCTTCCATACATGCCGTTGGTGCTCAAGCAGTCATAAAACAACAACTGGAAGCATCAAAATCCAGTTTTCGATCCTCACTTTCACAGGTAAGAACATGAAATCCATTCTCATAATTCCTTGCATCCTTTTGAAAAAACTCACGGCCATTCTCTTTCTGCACTAATAACGATCATTAACCCTAAAAAAAAAATCCAAGAATCATCAACCACACGTCATTTAATTTGAATTCTTAGATTCTAGGGTTCTTCGTGTTCTCAGAAATCAAAACATGTTAGGCTAAATATAAATGAAATTAACAACTACCTTCATGTTCGTGATGAAAAACCGGTCAAGTTTGATTTTTATTTCACTCAATTTGGTTGAGAAACAAAGATTTGAGTTGAATTTGATTTGAAAATCAAACCACGAAGAACATGATACGCTGTTCTTCATTTTTGAATATTTGAATTTTCCAATATTATTTTAACACGTGTTCTGTCCACTAACACCCCAGCGCTTGGTCTAGTGGTTGCTTGCTTGGTCTTAAGTTTTTGCCACGCTCCACCTCATGGTCATGGGTTCAATACCCACCAGGACCATTCTTTTTTACAACTTTTCAAATTTTTCATGTTTTTTTACAAAACTTCCACAATTTTTTTGACCAATCAAAACTTCTCATTTTGAGATGATTTTTTAAACACTTGTCAACAAATACATCTATTTTATGATAGTGCAAAATTTTCGAAAAACTTTCTCGATTAAATTTTAATCGATCCGAAAACGACGTTCTGAACACTTTTCAAACCTCCTTAAAAGGTGAATTTTTCAAGTTTTCGACTTCCGATTTTTTCAAAACTTTTCATAAATGAACCTCACCTTTCAAAACATTTTCAAATCATTTTTCAAAACATTTCATCAAAACTTACATCTTTTTACCACGATCGATCCAATTCAAACGATAAAATCAAAATTCGTTCTTTCTCGAATTTCTCAATCAATCAATGGGCCACCCTTATGGTGTAAGTCCCAATCCTTTATGCACATACTTAGTTTTTACTTGTACATACTCAAATCATCATTGTCAATATTCAAACATAAACAAATTTCTTCTGTTTGTTTTCATTCGTTTGTTCATACACCGATACCATTGGTATTGAAAGGAGCATTATTCCCTGTGAAACTGCTTTCAAACCAATGGGCCTCCTTCACGGTGTAAGTCCCATAACATTCTTTTGTGTACATAATATTTCTTTGTACATATCAAATTCTTTTCAAAACACATACAAATTTTTATCTGTACATAACACAGATACTTCTTTTTCAAATACTTTTTATCTGTACATAATACAAATACCTTTTACAGATAAACTTCAATCTATCATTTTCGTTTCATCTGTACATTTTACACTGAATACCATTGATTTTGAAAGAAGCATTATTCCCTGTGAAACTGTTCAAATCAATGGGCCTCCTTACGGTAAGTCCCAACCCTCCTATGTACATCCATCTTTCTTTGTACATAAAACTCGTCCGTGTACATATTCACTTCCTTGTACACAGCTCAAACTTGTAAATAATCAAGTTACGCTGCTTTTTAACGCTCGCTTCACGTACACTTGTTTATATTTCATAAACTAAATAAACATCATGCATTGTTTATATTTCCTTCATAAACTCCTGTGAATACATATCACACACACACTTGTTTATACAAATTGTCTAATCATAACATAACCATTAGACTAATCAATAGGTTCCCCACAGATAGCCTCCGCTGGGCTTTATACAAGATAATTTATCTCCACAGTAGTCTAGCCTTCTGGGCTTTGTACAAAGAAAACTCTCCCATAGAGTTTAGCCTCCGCTAGGCTTCAGATAAGACAAGATTCGCTGAGTCACCTCCTCTGGGCTTCGCTCAAAAGAACTCCTCATTGAGTTTAGCTTTCTCATCATACAATGAAAGAGATAGGAAATCTCTTAACAGCCTCCTATTGGGCTTCCAATACAAAGAATCACCCGCTAAGATAGAGCCCCGAAGGATGGTTTCCTGAAATCACTTTCAAATCCCCAGAGTAAAATTTCTTGAAATTGCTCTTATTCAAAAGGATGGTTTCTGAAATCCCTTCAAGCCAAAGCCACCATACCCTATAGCTTTCTCGAGCTTCATACAAGGACCCTCGATGACCTCGATGACCCTAATGCCTCCTCTGGCTAACAATAAAGGACCCACGGGCTTAAAAGCATCCCTTTAATCCAATCAATTTCTCCTCGAGATTTAGACATTTATCATCTCTATGGAAGAAGTATCTCATCTATCACATCACATACAATCAAAACTTTTCAAAACTTTTCAAAACTTTTCAAACTCTTTTCAAACTATTTTCAAACAAAAACATCTCTTAATTGTAAGTGGTAACGCTTGTACACTCAAGCGAAACACCCAATACTTACAGTTAAAAGATTCAATCATCTTTTTCAAACATCTTTCTTAAACATGTAAGTGGTAACGCTTGTACACTCAAGCAAAACACCTAATACTTACGACGACAGATTTAATCAATCAAACTTTTCAAAAATGTATGTGATGAAATAGATTAGATACATTTTTCATTAAGATGACATTTGTCTGTCTCTTACTAACATCCCGTTGCTTTCCACTAGCATAAGTCGGAACTACGATTGCTCTGACTTTCTCAACATCCCTTTGAGAATACGTAGGCACAAGGTCTCATCCTTGCCGAGCAAATTTCTATCTCTCTCAGACCAAACAAACCATAGAACCCTGTAGATCCGAGCTACAAATGCTCTGATTCCCACTAGGGGATATGTATGCAGAAGATCCACAGATCTTTGCGAGCACAATAATAATAAACGCTAGAATCCCACACAATCTATTTCTTAAAATCCCAAAGGAGAAACTTTCCCAATCATAGAAATAGCAATTAAAACACACAAACATATCAAACGTATTCATATATAAAGTTGTAGATGACTACATATATTTAGGGTGCTCCATCTATTCCCTTTATATAACAATCCCCTTACTCGATTCTCCCAATGCTACGCCTAGTTTGCGCTAGTCGTTACGCATATCAATATCAATTGAGGGTATTTCACTTTCCCTTTTCATAATCATTAAATCATCTTTCTTGTGTTGAAAATAATAAAGCTTGATGCTCATGCATCTTTATAAACAAATCAAAAGATTTAAATCGCTTGAGCCGAGAATCAACTCATGTTCGCATCCTCTAGCACCACCTTTAATGCGAACAGAAAATGGCGACTACTGGGAGTACTTGAACTTTGATTTTTCAAAAAAAGAAAACGCGTTACTCTGCCCGAGAGCACCAAGCTTTTTTTGTTTTCAAAAAGAAAAGAAAGGGGATAAGCTTTTCATATTTTTGCATATATCTGTTTTTTCTTTATTGTGTGTTTCGCGATTTCACTTGATGGAAAGAAATCCTAACCCGGATTTAAGAAACATTTTTAAGATCTAGGTGGAGATATTAATACGTGAGCAGTTCAATGCTCTCGAAGTTAATATTTCCCGCGCAGTGGAGGTTGTCTTGGGGGTATTGTGTTTAGCAAGTAATTGCGAAGACACTGTGCTTTTGAGGGAACTTAAGAAGCTGAGTGGACTGTAGAACACATAAACCATCCTGGCCATTAGGATGTAGTGCAGATTATTCGGTGTCAGAGTAATTGTCATGCGATACTACGATCAAAGTAGTTTCTTGAAAATATTATTGACCATCGAGTATTCAACAAATCCAATAATGTTTTGAAGGGAGTGTTGAGCTCAGATATCGTAGAACCCGCTTCACGTATGAATAAGCCCATAGAACTTAACCACGTTGATTCTTATCGCTGGCTTCATGCTCGTGACTTCAACGCTTGCCCGTGTGTATAACTACTAACCATGTTTGCCGATTCATGCATTCATTCATTCAAAAACAAAAAATTCATTTCTCTTCCCATTTCCAAAGAATTTAGAGATTTTTTTGAAAATATTTTAGGTTAGAGTGATGGACGCCGAGGTAGATTCACCAAAAGATACAGCTTTTAGGATTCCGACGAGGAAAGTTGAAAGAGTTAGCATCCTTGGTAGAAGATCCTCGGATTTCGTAAAACGCTATGGAACTCTTTTAACTCTTCAACGCTAACATCGATGAAGGACTTCTCAAAACCTTCGCTCGCCTTCACGATCCATATCTGTTTCACTTTCCCATTATCACTGATGCCTACTTTGGAAGAGTATGCGATATCCTAGGTATCTCAAGATCGACAAAGTGCCTTTCAATGGTTTGAAGCCATTCCTAAGTCACCGCTATTGCAACGATGACTCACTTAAAGAAATCGAGATAGACAAAACCTAACTACCAGAGGAAAATCTTAGGACCGACTTCAAAGTTCCTAATGGAGAAGGCTCTCAAATTCTCCGTCGGTAGTATGGTAGCCTTTGAAGCTATTTTAGCTTTACTCCTCTATGGATTGGTGTTGTTTCCCAACGTCCCAAACTTCGCTGATATTAACGCCATAAGGATCTTTCCGATTGGAAACCTGCTCCTACCCTCGCTGGTGATACGACGCCTCTATTCATCATAGGAATCGCCAAGGAGACGGAACTATCGTGTGCTGCGACTTTTTTCAAATGGATTACCTCACACCGCCTAAATCTCCTATCTTCCGCAAAATAAAGACGAGTGGCATTGGTCAAGAAGACTCATGTCTCTTACAAACGATTTATATCCATTGGTATACCTTGGCATACAATGAGATGGAAATCATTGAGAGTCAGGAGAATTTGCAACGCATTCTCTCATTGGTACGAGAGGGAATCAACTACAACCCATTCTCAAGTAGACGTCAACTCGGATACGCAAATTCTGGTAAACCTTCTGGTTTTACAGTAGAAAGCTACTTCTATCATGAAGGAGAGGATTCCCAAGGGTTGAAAGCTAGGATGATCAAAGCTTGGCACTACATCCGAAGGAAAGAAAAAGGGAAAGCAAAGAATTGTGTAGCCATGGAAACCTACACTTTGGGTAAAGAAAAGAGCTAAGGAATTTCAATGCCTTACGCTTATGAGGATCCCATGTTCTACCGCCCAAATTGACAAATTTTCCCGCTGAAGCCGTGGGAGAATACCAAGAAGCCTTGACCAAGATAAGGTTTGAGAAGGAAGCTTTGGAAAGCAAATTCCTTAAGACCAACCTTGAGAATGAGAAGCTCAAGAAGCAAGTCAAAGATCATGAAAAGACGCTCTACTTCCAGGATGAATGGCTCATGGAGAAAGATGAGAAGATTCGCTGTAGGATAACGCAATCCGTAGATACGCCAAAGAAAGAAAAAGAAAGCTTGAGGAAATGACAACCACGATCCCGCCTCCCAACGAGTGGAAGAGAGTCATTAGCAAGCTAAAAGCCGAGAAAGCCAAACTAAAAGCTCACTATGGAGCGAACTCGTCAAGTCGCATCAAGTTTTGATCGCCATCCGACGAAGATGTTTAATTAGTTCAATTTAGTTTGTAATTTTATCATTTATTTTATCATTTGTGTGAGCAATGCTCCAACAAAAACAATTGTTGTAATCTTCCTTCATTAATCAATAAAATTCGTGTTTTCCATCCAAATATTTGCCGTAAATATCTCGCTTAGCGAAATTTTGGAAATTTCTTTTCTTTACAATCATATTCATGCATCATACTTTGCATTTAAGTCTATTGTTTAGGGTCCGATACTTCAGCACAGCTTTTCCAAAACAGTCGAACAGATAGAAAGATCGCTGTCGTCTGCCTTAGGGTTTCTCGACCGCCCACGTACCAACTCGAACGCACGATACTAGATCAAAAGAAGAAAAGTAATGGAGAATTTTGAACAAGAAAACGTTGAAATGTAGTACGGTAACTACACTACAAGAAGAAGGAGAGACTCACATCTTTGGTCAACTCGCCACAACAAGAAAGTCAACAAGCAAGATCGAAAGCCCAAAACCAAAGAATTTCAGAAGACACTACTACTCCCAACGTCGTGCAAGCTGCTGTAGGCTATCCATGGGGAATGCCTTTCAACCGCATCGGAGTTCGCCAACCGACTTCTCAAACAACCCCGCTTGAAATACCTACTTTGCAAAACGCCACGCTCACTCCACAACGTGGAATAACTTTTCCACAAGTAACAATGTTGGTTTCTCAACCGATCATGTTGAATTCACCCGAGTGCACGCTACCACGACGAAGAAGTTCATCACACTCCAGAAATAACACTAACGCCGTGGTTCAATGGAGAATCTCCAGAACAACTCCTCAAAATGCGCTTGAGATAAAACGATTCGAGGGAAAGAATTGTTTGGAAAACGCCAGGATCCGTGCTTAGTTCCTCGTAAAATACCGCAAAATTCAAAGTCCCCGACTTTGAAAAGTACAAAGGAAACTCCCGTCCGCAAAGTCATCTCACGATGTATGCCAGAAAATGTCTACGCATAACGAGGATCATCTGTCGATCCATTACTTCCGTGACGCCTCACCGGTGCGATCAAGTGGTATATGGGTTTAGACAGACGAATATCCAAACATTCAACGACCTAGGAAAAGCCTTTATCCAGAATACAAATTCAACTTGATATGGCTCCGATAGGGATCAACTCCGCCCATGTCTCAAAAGGAAAGAGAGACATTCAAGGAATATGCGAACGATGGAGGGAAATTTGCCCAAGTCAACCCGCCTTGGAAGAGAAAGAGATGACTAAGGTATTCTTGAATACTCTAGGCTCATTCTATTATGAGCGAATGATCGCTAGCGCCTCCCGAGACTTCAACGAAATGGTAAGCATGAGAATGCGACTAGAAGAAGGGTTCTGACAGACGCCTAACCAAGGAAGTAGGATCTTCTAGTAGTACCAAGAAAATTGGAACCAGCTTCCCAAGGAAAAAGAACATGACGTAGGAATGGTGTCCCGAGGAAACCACGCAAGAATGTCATTCAACAACGATGTAGCCGCCATAGCACCCTCACAACACAACTCCAAACACGTGAATTGCTCCGCAATTTCAACAAAATCAACAAACTCAACCTCGCAACAGTGCTCAGAAGATAACAATCAAAACCAGACGCCCGGGTCACTCGCCGATCCAATTCCAATGACGTATCTAACTTTACCTACGATAGAAAGGAATCTAATACGCAAGTTTACCACCTCCGTCCCCAAAAACTACCATGGTGGTACAAAGTCGACGTTTCTTGCCCTTTTCACCAAGGGCACCAGCCATGACCTTGAGCATTGCATAGCATTGAAGGCGTAAGTACAAAGATTAGTGAAGACTAATCTTCTTTCCTTCGTAAACACAAGTCCGAATGTGCAAGCCAATCCACTTCCCACCATAGTGGACACTCAAAGGAATCTAATGCTAAGGAATACGCATGTGTACCTTGTCACAGATGTAAACTTAGTCAAAGGAAACTTGGTGCATCTCCATGAAGCATACAAGAAATGAGTACCTTCACTACACAATTATGAAGCTTGCTATATCTGCTCCAAGAATATCCATGGATGTCCCACCATAAGAGCATATATCCAGCATTTGTTAGACATTGGTGACCTACAAATTTACAGAAATAGAGACGACCATGACGTAAATACAATAGGGCATTTTCCGCATGAGCTTTTAGTCTCAGATATCAACTCGAAAATCCAAGTAAACGCTAGATCCCTTGTTTCAACATACCCGAGCATGTGGAGATCGCGTACAATGGTTCCAACATTCCAACATCTCCTTTGGTGATTTGCCCACCTGGTCCTGTTCCGTACAGTTCTACCAGAGCAATTCCTTACCAGTACGATGCAACCTTGATAGAGGATGGGAAGGAGAAACCCATGCCTACTCTTCCAGCTAATGTCAATATAACAGAAATCGGACGAGTAACGCGAAGTGGACGAGTACATGCTCCATTGCCACCAAAATCGCCTTCAGCTCCTGTTGTTAAACAAAACCAAGTTAACATATCTTCTGAGAATCCTGCAACGATTCCCATTGTTAACCCAAGAACAAACATTGGTTCTACTGATGGAACCAACATCAACTCAGACTTTGACGAGATAGTGAAACTAATCAAGAAGAGTGAATATCGAGTCGTAGACCAATTAATGCAGACTCCTTCAAAAATTTTAATACTGTCTTTACTCCTCAACTCCGAAGCTCACCGAGAAGCTTTGATGAGAGTACTAGACCAGGCTTATGTGGATCACGATGTGACTATGCATCAATTTGGAGGATCGCTCCAAACAGACCGCAATAACCGAGTTTTAGTGACTAAGAAATTCTAAGAAGGAAAGATCACAACTTGGCCTTGCACATCTCAATGATTTGCCGATGATTCCCTATCCAATGTATTGGTGGATACAGTGTTCATCTTTAAACGTAATGCCAAAACGACGCCGCTGCTTAGCTTACAAAGGAACGCCAATGAAGTTCAACGACATAATAGTAAGAGCTTTTGATGGATCAAGGAAGTCAGTTATTGGGGAAGTAGATCTCCCGATGACGATTGGCCCACACACTTTCCAAATTACCTTCCAAGTCATGGACGCACATGATACAGCTGCTTACTAGGAAGACCTTGATCCATGAGGCAGAGCAAGAATTTCTACTCTCCATCGAAATTAAAGTTCACAAGAAATGGAAAGTTGGTGACCATCAGGTGAACAAGCTTTACTTGTAAGTCATCTATCCCTTCATCACCAATGACATTGAAGCATCTCCCGTAAAATCCGCTAGAAGATGAATCTACTAAAAATGATCATCTATCTCTTCATATAAAGAAGTCACAAATGATGAAAGATGGCAATACTCAAGGATGGGGACAAGTTATCAAACCCTCAAGAATGAAACGAAGTCGGACTTGGGTTCACACCGATTCTCCAAAGAAAACGGAAAGATGAAGCACTTTCTCCGATCAAGGAAGTATTTCATAGTGGAGGTTTCTTAAACCCTGCTCCGCAAGAGGTTAATGTTGTAACCATTGAAGAGGATGAAGATGATCCATCTCGAATCAAGAGTGGAGCACTTATTTGAATAGCCAATATGTGTCTCAAGAGGAATCATATGCACCGATCGATCAATTCAAAGACATGTCCCCGCAGAACATGAAAATCCGCCACCTCGAAGTTTGGGATACCTTGGGAGAACCAAGTGGTAAATTTGACTACATGGTGAAATACTCTGCGCCAGAAAGCTCAAAAATCCGGATCGAAGATATCCAACCCACAGGATGGGGTGATGACTTTGAATACCCTAGTCAATCGTAAGAGGAATACTGCCTTCTCAACCTAATCAAAAATCGAGATCCCAAACGAAGATCTTTGTTTCAACACGATGTGGATTTCACCAAGCCAGATCCTCGTTATCACTACATCAACATGATCACTGAAGATCAAGAGTATGACTTAGGATACGATGCGGAAAGTGTCACCGACAACGAGTCTCTTCACTCAAAAGATTGGAAGGAACATCCCCAGATTCAACACAAAGATCAACAGAAGTACAAATGTTATATCTCATACTTCGATCCGTTAATCAAGAAGATCGCTTCAGAAGACAAAAGGTAAAGGCCATCGCCCGTAGTCTTCAAAGCCTCGCCACCAAGAATCAAAGTCTACTCGAGGGTTAAACCAAGCGGAAAATTACCCGAGTACCTCGACTTCCAAGGAGTTCGCACCACTGGAAACCCGCTGAAGTTCTGACTAATGTTCATAGCTCTAAGTAGTTTATCTTTGCTTTTTTTTTGAACTCGCTCGCCCAAAGCGAAGAGATGTTTTATAGGGTTTAGCTTTTAAATAAATTTCTTTGTCTTGCCCAAGACAAATGAGTTTGTATTTTAGGCCCTGCTCATATTGTGAATCATAAATAAACGCGTTGTTTTGATTCCACATTTTGTGTTTATTTTCATTTTTACCCTTTTCTCGAAATGATAATCCTAAAAACACAATAAAAAATCTCTCTTCAAAATAATAAAATTAATCAGACACACAAAAATTTTTTTTTAATCAAAAATAAAATCAAAACATGCAGATTAAACAGATGGACAAATCCATTGAAAGCAATAACTCTACGCCTCTCTCAACTTTGAAATCTCAAGTCGCCGAGGAAGAAATTGAAAAGAGATCCCGATGAAATTTCTAGGTTGCTAAGGCACGGAAAGGATCATTCAACCTCATAAAGAACCTCTAGAAGCAATCAACTTGGGTTCCGAGGAAGATAAAAAGAAGTAAATATCGGAGCTTCACTTGACAGCAACGTCAAGAGCAAACTGATAGATCTCCTCAAAGAATATGTTGATGTGTTTGCTTGGTCCTACCAGGACATGCCGGGTTTAGATACCAACATTGTGGAGCATCACTTGCCGTTAAGACCAGAGTGTCCGCCAGTTAAGCAGAAACTGAGAAGAGTTCACCCTGAAATGGCTGAGAAAATCAGAAAGGAAGTTCAAAAGCAGCTCGACGCTGGTTTCCTAATCACTTCTGAATATCCTCAATGGTTAGCCAACATAGTGCCCGTCTCCAAGAAGGACGGTAAGGTCATAATGTGTGTTGACTACCGGGATCTAAATAAAGCAAGTCCGAAAGACGATTTCCCACTACCGCATATCGACATGCTAGTGGATAGTACTGCCAAATTCAACGTCTTTTCCTTCATGGATGGTTTCTATGGTTATAATCAGATCAGAATGGCTCCCGAAGACATGGAGAAGACATCTTTCATCACGCCATGGGCACCTTTTGCTACAAAGTAATGCCGCTTGATTAAAGAATGCAAAGAACTTACTAAAGGGCAATGACTACTCTTTTCACGACATGATGCACAAAGAGATCAAGTCTACGAGACTACATGATAGCAAAGTCTCGACATGTAAGAAGCATATAGAATATCTCTTAAAGTTGTTTCATGACATGAAATTTCATCACCGAATCCTAACAAATGCACCTTTGGGTAAGATCCGAAAACTCCTAGGTTTCATCATCACAAAAGGAATTGAAGTGGACCCGACAAAGTCAAGGCTATTCAAGAAATGCCTACGCCACGCATTTTAAAGCAAGTAAGAGGATTTCTGACGGTTGAATTACATCTCCGATTTATCTCTCGATGATCAACACTGGGGCCGATATTCAAGCTTCTCCAAAAATCAAAAGGTTGTGTGGATGTAAGATTGCCAAAAGCATTCGACAAGATCAAGGATACCCGTAACCACCAATACCGATCCCTCCAAGAGAAGGAAGACCCTAATCCCACTCCACCGCACTAGAAGAATCCATGGGTTGTGTACTTGGACAACAAGACGAATCGGTAAGAAGGAGCATGCCATCTACTACCCGAGTAAGAAATTCACAGATCGTGGAAACTCGTTCCATGCTCGAGAAAACATGCCGCGCTTTGGTGGGCTTCAAACGCCTTCGCCAAGACATGATCAATCACACGACTTGGTTAATCTCCAAAATGGATCCGATCAAGCACGCTTTTGAAAAGCCCGCCTTAATGGGAGAATCGCCGATGGCGTATGTTACTATCCGAATATGACATCCAAGCACGCTACCGAAGCGGTCAAAGGAAGCATTCTCGCCGATCACTTGGCTTATCAGCCGCTCAACGAATACCAATCTCTCAAATTTGACTTCCCAGACGAGGATGTTATGTACTTAAAGATGAAAGATTGTGACGAACCGCTACACGGAGAAGGACCACATCCAGAATCCAGATGGGGCCTAGTCTTTGATGGAGCAGTTAACGTTTGGAAATGGAATTAGCATATCATCACTCCCGAGGGTTCTCATATCCCGTTTTCCGCCAGATTGTTATTCGACTATACTAATAACATAGCAGAATATGAAGCATGCATCATGGGTATTGAAGAAGCCATCGACTTGAGGATCAAGATCCTTGACATATACGGAGATTCAACCCTCGTGATCAATCAAATCAAAGACAAGTATGAAACTCATCATCCTGGTCTAATTCCTTACAGAGATTATGCAAGACGGTTGTTGACTTTCTTCAACAAAGTAGAGCTACATCATATCCCTCGAGATCAAAATCGAATGGCAGACGCCTTGGCTACTCTATCTTCCATGTTCAAAGTCAACGATCGAAACGATATGCCCAGAATTCGCATCAGACGCCTTGAAAGACCTGCATATGTCTTTGCAATCAAGCCTTTGATGATGATAAACCGTGGTTCCACGACATCAAACGCTTCCTTCAAACACGAGAGTACCCACTGGGCATCGTACAAAGATAAGAAAACTCTAAGAGGCTTTCCAGAATTTCTTCCTCAATGAAGATGTCCTATACAAAAGAAACTTCGACATGGTTCTCGCCGATGCGCCGACGATGTGAAGCGATACAATCATCCATGAAGTACATGAAGGGTCCTTTGAACCCATTCAAACGGGCATGCAATGTCTAGAAAAATCTTGAGAGGTGGATACTATTGATAACGATGGAATCGATTTGTAAACACGCCAAAAGATGTCACAAGTGCCGATCTACGCAGATAAGATCCATGTGCCACCGACTCTACTCAACGCTCTCTCTCTCCGTGGCCTTTCTCCATGTGGGCATTGACATGATCAGGATGATCGAACCAAAAGCGTCCAACGGACATCGTTTCATTTTAGTAGCCATTGGCTACTTCACCAAATGGGTCAAAGAAGCATCTTACGCCAACGTCACGAGACAAGTGGTTGTGAGGTTCATCAAGAACAACCTCATTTGCCGGTATGGAATCCCAAGCAAGATCATTACAGACAATGGATTGAACTTGAACAACAAAATGATGAAGAACGGTGAGGAATTCAAGATCGAGCATCATAACTCGCTCCTTACCGCCAAAGATGAACAGCGCCATTGAAGCAGCCAACAAGAACATCAAAAAGATCGTCCAGAAGATGGTCATCACCTACAAAGACTGGCACGAAATGCTGCCATTTGCTCTGCATGGATATCATACTTCAGTACGCACTTCAACAGGGGCAACTCCCTTTTCTCTAGTATACGGCATGGAAGCAGTGCTCCCCGTAGAAGTTGAGATCCCATCAATGAGAGTTCTCATGGAAACTAAGCTATCCGAGGTCGAATGGTGTCAAAGGTGTACGACCAACCGAACTTAATTGAAGAAAAGCTCGACCGCCTGCGGTCACGGACAACTCTATCAAAGAAGAATGAAAAAAGCTTTCGACAAAAAGGTCCGACCTCGTGAATTCCGAGAAGGTGACCTCGTGCTTAAAAAGATTCTGTCTTTTCAACCAGATTCTAGGGGCAAATGGACTCCTAATTACGAAGGCCCATACATCGTCAAAAGAAGCTTTTCTGGCGGTGCTATGACTCTCACAACCATGGACGGTGATGAACTCCCCATCCCGTGAATGCCGATGCACCAAGAAATACTTTGTCTAAAAACAAAAGAACAGCTGTAAGTCGAAACCCGAAAAGGGCTTAGGCAAAAAGAGCGTCTCGGTGGATTGAAAACCTAAAAAGGCGATCCAGCAAAAATTAGAGACAATAAACAGAAATTATCCTGATAGATTGAAAACTTGAAAAGGCAATCTAGGCAAAAACAAGGATACAAAAAATGACAAAGTAATCAGTCGTCACCAGATTTTGTCCATATGAAGAATTTCCATCAACGGATCTTCAATCAACTCTTCCGAGCAACAAGCACAATTGGAATTCAAAGTTGTTAGGATAGTAGTGGTTATTTGCTTTCAATGTAGCCTTTTCCCAATACATTATCATTTCCAACTTTTGTAAATAGTTCATGGAATCACGATTTGGTCGATTACCATTCTATCAATAAATTTGAGCTTTGTGCCTTTTGTTTGCAAATCGCTTTATTCGCTCGCAAAATAACGCTTTTATTGTGAAAATCACTTTTGAAACAAAATGTTTTAAATGAATTTTACTTCAAAATTTTGAAACAAAAGCAAAATTTTCCTTTGAACTATGAACACGGAAAAACTTCAACAGCTTTTTCCAAGAGTGTTTCGTCTCCGAAGGATAAAACAATCCATGCAGCTTTCTCCTCGCCAGAATCATCAAAGGACGGTATTCTTATTCCAAAAGAATCCCCAACCAAGTTGCCAATAAAGTGCCTTTCTCGTAAAGTTTAAAGCTCGCAACTCAAAATCTTCATTAGTGAACATCCGCACTATTGCGCAAATTTCACCGAGTATTTGTTCGAACGTGACGTGGTCCTTTTCCCAAATATCCTTTAAGTGTCTTTGTCAAGTATTGTTAGCATACATATAACATTCATGACATTCATACATAATAGCATCATTCATTGCATTTTTGCATTCCCCAAAATGTTTGCTTCCCACATCACTGGTGTAAATCACACTTACTCATGTAAGTACAAGTCTATCCCCAGTAGAGTATCTCCCAAACGGAAAAGATACATTTTCCCTTTTCCCCGGCGGAGTCCCCAAACAGAGAAATGCATTTTCTTCTCTCCACTACATTCCCACCGAGATCATTCCTCATTGGGAATAATGTCTTGATTGATTTTTTCTTTCCGCTCATTCTCGGATAGAACACTGTCTATAATCAACAAAGCAATAAGCAATAGCCTCATCATCTGAGCTGCTTATCTTTCTCTACATTCGTAAAATTGTCATAAAAATTTGTTTTTCTCGACAAAGTCAAAATCATGACTATACGAGAGATTTCCCGACAGTTGTCTTTCTGTCTAAAAGAAAACCTGTGCCTTCCAATCAAAATGCTTGCATCTTCTCAAAAGAGAGATCTTCGGCAAGATTTTATCCAAGAAAATAGAAACTCATTGGAGTTCTATTTCTTTCACTGTCTGTTATTCACAAAGCTGAATACACAGCAATGATCTAAAAGATTTACCTTGTTATAGTTATCACTTTGCTGATAATTGGTAATATATTTAAAACTCATTTTGAGATCTGTTTCCGTCATTTTGTTTGATATTCACAAAGCTGAATATTTAACAAAATTTCTAAAAGATTTACCTTGTTATAGTTATCACTTTGCTGATGATTGGTAATATCTTCAAAACTCATTTAAAATTTGTTTTCTTTCACCTGTCTGTTATTCACAAAGCTGAATACACAGCAATTCATTTCTCAAGATTTACCTTGTTATAGTTATCACTTCATTGATAATTGGTAATATCTTCTGAACCCATTACCATACTATATCACAAGGCTGATAATTGGTAATATCTTTTTCACTTACCTTAAACATTGTCACAAGGCTGACAGAAGGTAATCTCTCTGTTTCCGAAACGAAACAAACATTCACATGTTTTGTGAATCATTCTTTCCCCAACAGGGATGTATTCACAAAATTTTTCCCCACCATTTCATTTCTTTGATATCATCTGGGTGAAACTTTTACAATCATTTTGCATCATCCGCATTTTTGGTATCTTAGGTCCAAAATTTGCGTATTCTGATATTTAAGTCTCTTTACACCTATCAAAACGAAGATATTCATCTTCATCTCTCGTGTTAAAGAAACTTAAATAGGGCATTCATTATACCCCAATTTTGACCTAATATACCACCTTACATTTGCATCATTGCATAACTAACAATTCGCATAACATTAATCGGGTAGCAACACAGTCAAAATTAGGGTTTCATCGATTTTCATCCAATCAAGAGACAACCAAATTAGGGTTTGAGTTTTTCTCACCACATTTGATCTATCTTGATCAAATCATCACCTCTCGATCATCGATACCCATTTTCTCACGTATCAATCGAGGATCGACCAATTAGGGTTTTGGTCATAGGCATTCTCCGATTTTTGAGCAAGAAATGACTTTTTGGATGAGATTGGTCATTATATCTTAGATACAACATGTTGACCTAATTTCTGGATTCAACATCACGTAGGTTCACGACTTCATCACCAATTTCGTAAACGTCTGATGAAAATTCATCTCACGTAAAGTCAAACTTTGACTTTTGGTCAAATTTTCAAAACAAAACTTTTCCAACATCAAAATACTTCAAATGATCCATCATGATCATAAAAAATCAAAGAATTTGAAAAAGTCAACAAAAAGTCAAAAGTTTTTATACTTAGAAATTTTTCTAAGTGTTGAAATTTCTTACTTTTTTCAAACTTCATGCCATTTTTTCACCTAGTTCCAATTTGAATTGGAAAAAACTCAAAACATGAAAGTTGTAGCTTGTGAAAAAATCTTTCCAAAATGTCCAAGAACTCTCAAATCCATGGAGTCTAGCTATGCTTTTGAAATTGAAACATAAGGCTCCATGAAACTTGATTTTCAAAAGTCAAAACATCAAATTATAGGTCATTTTGTGTTTTTCTCATTTAGACCACTTGCCACCATGCCAAATGAGTCATAAAAATGATAAATATCGGCCTAGAGTAATAATTGACAGGATTGGATCAAATTGTAAAATTGAAGCACATGGTGAAAAAGGAAGTTTCTTTTGGCAATTGTCATTTTGCCCTTAATCCATGATTCATCCAATTGCCATGTCCTTGTTGCCTAACAAATCAGAACTTTTGGCCTATAAAAGGATCACCAATTCAAGTTAAAATTACACCAAAGCATCACAAATCCATGCTTTCCTTCCACTTTCTTCAAATTCAAGCATTATAGTTCAATTTGCCAAACATTGCAATTTTCAAATTTAGCAAGAACTATGATAAACTTTGGTGTCTAACATATCATAATATCCATATGGAACTGTTTAAACATTAAAATCAAGCTAGATCAAGCTAAAAAATGCTTTCACTTTCACATGCTTTCACAACTTATCAAACCGCCCAAGCAATCAATCGGAGTTAAGCTTGATCAAACCGTGATCAAATCACTCAAACAAGATCACTATACATCCATACATGCCGCTGGTGCTCAATTATTAAAATCTAACTGTAGCACGATTTCTATCAAAATCCAGCCATTGCCATTTTTGAACTGCGGCAGGTGAACTCAAAACCGATTTCATTTGAAAGATTCTAGGTTCAAACAAATCCTCAAAGCTTCCATACATGCCGATTTGGATTTCAAACCATGAGCTGTTCTTCATTTTTGAATATTTGAATTTTCCAATATTTTAACACGTGTTCCTGTCCACTAACACCCCAGCTGCTTGGTCTAGTGGTTGCTTGCTTGGTCTTAAGTTTCTTTGCCACACGTCCCACCTCATGGTCATGGGTTCAATACCCACCAGGACCATTCTTTTTTACAACTTTTCAAATTTTTCATGTTTTTTTACAAAACTTCCACAATTTTTTTGACCAATCAAAACTTCTCATTTTGAGATGATTTTTTAAACACTTGTCAACAAATACATCTATTTTATGATAGTGCAAAAATTTTCAGAAAAAACTTTCATCTGATTAAATTTTAATCGAGCCGAAAACGACGTTCTGAACACTTTTCAAACCTCCTTAAAAGGTGAATTTTTCAAGTTTTCGACTTCCGATTTTTTCAAAACTTTTCATAAATGAACCTCACCTTTCAAAACATTTTCAAATCATTTTTCAAAACATTTTATCAAAACTTACATCTTTTTACCACGATCGATCCAATTCAAACGATAAAATCAAAATTCGTTCTTTCTCGAATTTCTCAATCAATCAATGGGCCACCCTTATGGTGTAAGTCCCAATCCTTTATGTACATACTTAGTTTTTACTTGTACATACTCAAATCATCATTGTCAATATTCAAACATAAACAAATTTCTTCCGTTTGTTTTCATTCGTTTGTTCATACACCGATACCATTGGTATTGAAAGGAGCATTATTCCCTGTGAAACTTTCAAACCAATGGGCCTCCTTCACGTGTAAGTCCCATAACATTCTTTTGTGTACATAATATTTCTTTGTACATATCAAATTCTTTTCAAACACATACAAATTTTTATCTGTACATAACACGTACTTTTTCAAATACTTTTATCTGTATAATACAGATACCTTTTTACGATAAACTTCAATCTATCATTTTCGCTTCATCCCATATTTTACATCAATACCATTGATTTTGAAAGAAGCATTATTCCTCGTGAAACTGTTTTCAAATCAATGGGACTCCTTACGTGTAAGTCCCAACCTCCTATGTACATCCATCTTTCTTTGTACATAAAACTCGTCCGTACATATTCACTTCCTTGTACACGCTCAAACTTGTAAATAATCAAGTTACTGCTTTTTAACGCTCGCTTCACGTACACTTGTTTATATTTCATAAACTGCTGTAAATAAACATCATGCATTGTTTATATTTCCTTCATAAACTCCTCGAATACATATCACACACACACTTGTTTATACAAATTGTCTAATCATAACATAACCATTAGACTAATCAATAGGTTCCCACAAGATAGCCTCCGCTGGGCTTTATACAAGATAATTTATCTCCAATGTAGTCTAGCCTTCTCTTGGCTTTGTACAAAGAAAACTCTCCCCACGAGTTTAGCCTCCGCTTAGGCTTCAGATAAGACAAGACTCCTTAGTCAGCCTCTCTCAAGCATCATACAATGAAAGAGATAGAAATCTTGCCTCCTATTGGGCTTCCAATACAAAGAATCACCCGCTAAGATAGAGCCCCGAAGGATGGTTTCCTTGAAATCACTTTCAAATCCCCTGAGAGTAAAATTTCCTTGAAATTGCTCTTATTCAAAAGGATGGTTTCTCGTGAAACCTTTTCAAGCCAAAGCCACCATACCCTATAGCTTCTCTTGAGCTTCATTCAAGGACCCTCGATGACCTCGACCCTCGAATGCCTCCTCTGGGCTAACAATACAAGGACCCACGGGCTTCTTAAAAGCATCCCTTTAATCCAATCAATTTCTCCTCGAGATTTAGACATTTATCATCTCTATGGAAGAAGTATCTCATCTATCACATCACATACAATCAAAACTTTTCAAAACTTTTCAAAACTTTTCAAACTCTTTTCAAACTATTTTCAAACAAAAACATCTCTTAATTGTAAGTGGTAACGCTTGTACACTCAAGCAAAACACCCAATACTTACAGCTAAAAGATTCAATCATCTTTTCAAACATCTTTCTTAAACATGTAAGTAACGCTTGTACACTCAAGCAAAACACCTAATACTTACGATTTAAAGATTTAATCAATCAAACTTTTCAAAAATGTATGTGATGAAATAGATTAGATACATTTTCATTAAGATGACATTTGTCATCTCTTTACTAACATCCCGCTGCTTTCCACTAGCATAAGTCGAACTACGATTGCTCGACTTTCTCAACATCCCTTGAGAATACGAGGCACAAGGTCTCATCCTTGCCGAGCAAATTTCTATCTCTCTCACCAAACAAACCATAGAACCCTCAGATCCGAGCTACAAATGCTCGATTCCCACTAGGGATATATGCGTAAGATCCACGATCTTGAGCACAATAATAATAAACGCTAGAATCCCACACAACTGCTTCTTAAAATCCCAAAGGAGAAACTTTCCCAATCATAGAAATAGCAATTAAAACACACAAACATATCAAACGTATTCATATATAAAGCTGTAGATAACTACATATATTTAGGTGCTCCATCTATTCCTTTATATAACAATCCCCTTACTCGAATCTCCCAATGCGTTGCCTAGTTTGCGCTAGTTGTTACGCATATCAATATCAATCGAGGGTATTTCACTTTCCCTTTTCATAATCATTAAATCATCTTTCTTGTGTTGAAAATAATAAAGCTTGATGCTCGCTGAATCTTTATAAACAAATCAAAAGATTTAAATCGCGAGCCGTAGAATCCGAACTCATGTTCGCATCCTCTAGCCACCTTTAACGCGAATGTACGTGCACTTTGTCCGCATAACCGCATTTGTGACAAGATCGAGCATAGCGGTGGCAATCGCTTCCATGGTGGACCAATAGTAACCTGTTCTCATAATCTTCTTAGCCATGGTATGTCCACTGGAGTGGGTACCAAATGCGCCTTCGTGTAACTCTTCCATAATACGTTCCGCTGTTTTCCGATCTACACAACGAAGTAAGCACAAGTCGTGATTGCGCTTGTATAATGTGTCGTTGCTGAAGAAGAATTTGGATGCAAATCTTCTCAAAAACTTCTTATCGTTGACAGATGCCCCTGCGGGATATTCCTGAGTCTCAAGATACCTCTTCACATCGTAGTACCAAGGTTTCTCTTCTGCATCAAGTTCACAACAATGTGCCGGTTCGTCAAATTTCTCGATGATGATATGGGGATCCTCATTGTCCCATCTGACCTTGAACATAGATGACATAGTAGCTAACGCATCTGCCAACTGATTCTCTTCTCGTGGGATGTGATTGAAAGTAATCTCTTCGAAGTAGGGGATCAAACTTAGTACATGCTCTCGATATGGAATGAGATTCGGATGCTTCGTATCCCACTCGCCCTTAATCTGACTGATCACTAAAGCCGAGTCTCCATACACTTGTAAGAACTTGATTCTTAAGTCAATAGCAGCTTTGATACCCATGATGCACACTTCGTATTCGGCCATGTTGTTCGTACAACTGAAGCACAATTTGGCGGTGAAAGACATATGTCCACCTGCAGGGGATGTAATGATGGCGCCAATGCCATTGCCAAGTGCGTTCGAGGCTCCATCAAAGACCATGGTCCATCGGGATCCTTGTTCAGGTCCTTCGTCTGGGCCTGGTTCTTCACAATCAGTGACTAGTAAGACATCTTCATCTAGAAATTCGAACTGCATAGACTGGTAGTCATCTACGGCTTGATGAGCCAAATGATCGGCTACTACACTTCCTTTGATCGCTCGAGAAGTGTACCGATGTCGATTCGGTCAAGATCATCTCGCCATCTTGCTATTCTTCCGAGAGCTGGTTTCTCAAATATGTATTTTATCGGATCCATCTTGGAAATCAACAAAGTAGTGTGAGTCAACATATACTGTCTTAGTCGTGAGCAGCCCATGCCAAAGCGTTGCAAGTTTTCTCGAGCTGTGAGTATCTTGTTTCACACCGGTAAACTTTTGCTAAGGTAGTATATCGCGTTCTCTTTTCGACCGCACTCATCATGTTGCCCCAACACACACCCCATTGAGTTCTCTAACACCGCTACATGATAAGAGGTCTTCCTTCGACAAAGGCATCGGTAGGAGGATTAGTAGGTACCCTTGATTTTGTCAAAAGCGATCTGAAATCGTCATTCCATTCCACTACTTGATCTTTCTTCAAGACTTGAAGATTGGCTCACAAGTAGCGCTAGATGTGCAATGAATCCGCAATGTAATTCAATCGGCCCAAGAAACCTCGACTTCCTTCTCAAAAGGGAGTCGGCATCTCTTGAATGGCTTTAACCTTGGGGTCAACCTCAATACCTTTACCACTGACAACAAACCCTAGGAGTTTTCCAGATCTGACTCCAAAGGTGCATTTGTTGGGATTAAGTCTCAGTTTGTACTTCTTCAACCTATCAAACAGTTTCCGTAGATGATCAAGATGTTCTTCTTCAGTTTGTGACCGAGCTATCATATCGTCGACGTAGACCTCTATCTCGTGATGAATCATGTCATGAAATAACGTCACCATGGCACGCTGGTAAGTGGCACCGCTCTTCTTCAACCGAACGCATAACCTTGTAGTAGAAAGTGCCCCACTGTGTAACAAAAGTAGTCTTCTCCATGTCTTCAGGAGCCATTTTGATCTGATTGTAATCGGAGAAACCATCCACGAAGGAGAAAACTTTGTGCTGAGTAGTGTTGTCGACCAGAACATCAACATGAGGAAGTGGAAAATCATCTTTCGGACTTGCTTTGTTCAGATCTCTGTAATCCACACACATTCATACTTTGCCATCCTTCTTGGGCACAGGCACCACGTTAGCAACCCACTGTGGATAAGAAGTAACAGCTAAGAAATCGGCGTTGAACTGCTTCATAACCTCTGCTTTGATTTTCTCTGACATCTCAGGACGCATGCGACGAACCTTCTGTTTTACTGGGAGAAAACCTTCTTTTGTCGGCAACCGGTGTACCACAATATCAATGTCCAAACCTGGCATATCTTCGTAGGACCAAGCAAAATCCTCAATATAGTCTCGTAGCATCTGTACCAACCTTTCTTTAACACTGTTCTCAAGACGAGCTCCTATCTTGATCTCTTTTCTGTCTTCGTCAGTACCCAAATTCACAACCTCAACTGGCTCTTCGTGCGGCTGTATGACTCGGTCTTCTTGTTGTAGCAGTCGGACAAGTTCTCCTGGCACTTCACAATCTTCCTCACTTTCGTCTTCGGCTTGGTAGATCGGATTATCGAGGTTATATTTAGCAATAGCATAGCTGTTATCAACGATTCGAGTGATTCTCGCAGTATCACGTGGGTGTGTGTAAGAAACACATAGCTTTTTGAAGGGGTGATAAAGTAAAAGAAAACAAACAACAATTGAATGCAAAAGTCCAACGATTTTATTGAATGAAAATATGCAAATGCCAGATAATAACCCTCACAAACGAACCATGATGCCCCGGGCAAGGCACTAGGCTTTAGAGTTTATTGTTCAAACACAGAAAATATGAAAAGCAAAACAAAAACAAGAGCAATTACTCCTGTTTAAAGGAGATTGGTATGACGTCTTCAGTGTCCAATTGCTGAATCCGTTGTCGGGAGTTGGGAAGATCCACTTGCTAATGTCGAAGTCGTTGTCGTCGTTTTCTATAGCATGGATTCCATTCTGGCTGATGCGGAAAGGAAGTTGGCTGGCACGTTTGCGGCGTATAATCTTCTGACCCTTGATGGTGAAGCCTAAACCAGTCTTGTCAGATTTGAAAGGGAGATCGGGGAGCTGACCCCAAACAGAACTACCTCCTCCTTCAACTGCAGCTTGAGCATCCTTCAGTGATGCCATCCTAGGCGGGACTTGTGTAACTTCAGAGGACAGAGAGTCAAGGCATGACTCGGATTGTTTCAAAAGCTTGACAGGAGTCTCAAAGAATTCACCCTCCACCGAGGTATCGGAATGACAGATGACCGACCATATTCTTCTTCACCACATAAAACAACCTTCCCTTTCACCGGTACTTCGATGGGTAGAGGTAACCGCCCCATGTATCCAAGGGCCCGAGTAGGCAAGAGTAAGTGGACGGATGTCCATGACAAAGAAAGTGGAGTCAAAAGTCTGGGAACCGACTTTAACAGGCAGAATGAGCTCTCCAAGTACTGTTCGCTTAGAACCATCAAAAGCTCTCACAATAATGTCACTGGGCTTCAAAACCAAATCTTCAACATCGAGTCGATCAAAAGCAGTCTTCGGAAGGATATTCAGAGCGGAACCGGTATCCACCAAAACATGAGACCGTGTAACACCCTTGCATTCAACAGAGATGTGCAAGGCTTTGTTGTGTTTCCTTCCGAAAGGAGTCAAATCAGCATCAGAGAAGCCTAGGCCGTTGTTGGCAGCCAGGCTAGCAATACAAACTTCAAACTGGTCGGTAATAGTGTCTTGCGGTACATTAGCATTCTTCAGAAATTTCACCAAGGCGTTAGCATGAGCCTCAGAGCACAAGAGCAGAGCAAGCATGGATATCTTGGACGGAGTCTATCCCAACTGTTCCACAACATTGTAGTCACTCTTCTTGATAATCTTCAGGATTTCCTCCATTTCTTGTTTGGAGGTGTCTTCAGCAACTTCCTTTAGTACTTCGGGCTGAGCAGGATGGGTCACTGGTTCTTTCCCTCTAGCTTGTGGAATGGATTGAATGGCTGGAATGCGAGATGGAGTCGCAGCGTTTTTTGGAGGAGAGATTTCTGGAGAGAATACTCTTTCGGTTCTGGTCACTTTACTCGATCCGGTGATGTTGTCAATGTCAAGAATGGTAGCTTTAACTATAAGATCTTCAATGGTCAGAGGGTCTTGCTTGACGCCATGATAGTAAACCTCAGCTCCATAATTCCAAGTGATAGCCTTGTCAGAGGAATACGGAACTGGTCTTGGAGAAGTGATAATGAGAGGTGCCACTCTGGGCACAGGATCAGCAGAGGAAATCCTTATAGTGTTAACATCAGCATAGTCTTCTGGGAAATCATTACCCCATCCGGTTGCCTTAACATCTTCAATAGGAATCTTGTAGCTCTCAGGAACAGTATACTTCACCATGTAATCATACTTTCCACTTGGCTGGCCCAAGGTATCCCATGCAGAGTGTCGTTTCATTCACATCTTCGATCTTCGCTTAGACATGTCTTCACCACTCCACGGTGGTTTCGGAATAGTATTTCACGGTTGTCCATCATGTAATGAACACGTATTCTCAACCAAGCACAACCATCGTGCGATGGGCACCAACAATTCTCGGGCATCCTGATTGACACCGCTTGCAAATTCTTCTTGAGTCATCGAGGAATGGTCAAGTCATCTATGTTGAAAACATAAGTATCCTCACCAACAACATTGGAACTCTTGTCATGGTTAGGCATAGGGCGTTGATCACATTGAGTCTCAACAGAGGATCAAACTCAATCGCTTAGCTTCAATCATATCTTGAATCTTGTTCTTCTTGAGCCCAACATTGTCTCGTGTCGTGCCTGGGCTGTTGGAGTGGTAAGCACACTTAGCATTAGGATTGTATCTCGGAGAGGAAGTGTTGACACTCTGAGGAGGATCCTTCAAAGTAATCAGCCCTGCTTTCAACATGTGTTGCAAGGCTTGCGACAACGGCATATTGATCTTCGTGAACCTGCTGCACGCTCTGGCTATGCGTTGTCTCGCCGAGGTCAGGCTGATGTAGGATTGAGATCACAACTGCCCCCACAGATTGAGCGCGGTCGATCTTGGCTCGGCTTTTCTGACCATACACAGCATTGGCTTCTTTCTTACCACCAAAAGATCTCTTTGCAGCATTTGAAGATGATTCTACATAAATCTTCCCGCTCTTGATACCAGCTTCAATACGCTCTCCTGTCAATATCAGCTCGATGAATCCGGGTGAAGAGTTTCCAATCAGATGATTAAAGAACGGGCCTGTTAGTGTTCCCATAAACATATCAACCAACTCCCTATTAGACAAGGGTGGCTGAACTCTGCCTGCTAGGTCTCTCCATTTCTGAGCATACTCCTTGAACTTCTCATCACGACCCATAAACATGCTCTGTAGTTGCATGCGAGTGGGTGTCAATTCAGCATTGTACTCATACTATCTGTAGAAAGCATCTGCTAAGTCACTCCAAGTACGGATACAATCATTCTCTAGCTGATAATACCACTCCAATTGAGTTCCGGAGAGACTCTCTTGGAAGTAATGCATCCACAACTTTCTGTCATCAGTGTGGGGGTTGATCTTTTGGACATAGGACTTCAAATGCAGCTTCGGACAAGACATGCCATCATACTTGGCAAAAGTTGGAACTTTGAACTTGGGAGGAATCACCACACCAGGAACAAGACTCAGATCATCAAAATTCAGCCCGGACATCTTCAGGTTTTCCACAGCATTCAGACGGTCTTCAAGTTTCTTGTACTTATCATCTTCATTAGAGTACTGGTCATGATCATAGCGATCTTCCCTCTCTTTCTCAGACTCACGCTGACTGCCTTCGTCATCACCCTTGACACTCCCCTCATTCTTGACACTTTCTTCAAAGAGCTCTACCCGGCTGACTACTTTAGGACCACCTTTGTAGCGTCTGCCCATGTTGAGAACACCCACAACCTTCTTCTTTCTGTTGATGAGCTTTTTCAGATCCTCTTGGCCTTGGACCAAGCTGGTGAACATTTGTCGAACCCATTCGAGCCCAAGATCTTTGACAATTGCTCAAGAGCCAATCTTCAATGTACATGTTATGAGATGAAATATGCGATGATGAATGCAATGAAACCTTAGAGATTTAAATTTGTTAAGTACTTTATTAGTTCTCTTTTATAAGTACAAAAGATAATTCAAAACAATAAAAGAAAACATATAAATCCTAAAGCTCTAAGTCTCCCATGGGCGCTTCCTCTTGGTGCCGAGGTAGGCGTTGATGTTTCTCTCCTCGTGAAGTGGCTTTGTCAACTCTAGTACCTTCTTCTCGCTTGCATAACACTGAGCTTTAAATGTATCCCTTTCTTCTTTAAGCTGAATCCAAGATCTCTTCAAGTCTTCAAAATCAGTAGGCATGTCGGGATGGAGAACAAGATAGGTACGTCACCTATAGCAACAGGTTCCATAATTACTGGTAGAACAGGCGTGAATGGCATCATGAGGTTTTGAGCTCGAGCTCTCACCCATTTGAGGTAAGGTTCCCAAGGAATGGAGTTTTGGTGCCCCAAAGTCTTGGTGTCGGTCTTCTTTACCATGCCCCAAGCGTGTATGAACCTTCGTCGGTAATTCTGGAGATCGTGGTTGTAATCGAACACAATATCTTGGAGAAGCATATCATGTGGACCATCTCTTCAAGCAAAACCAAACTGACGTAGAGCTAGAGAAGGGTTGTAAGTAATACCTCCCCTTATACCAAGTAGTGGTACGTTAGGGAATTCTCCACAACGCTCAATGAATATGAAGTCCTTTTGAGAGAAAAGACACCAACGGATATCTGAATCAGAGAGTGACATTAGTCTTTGAGACCACTTCATCCTTTGTTCATTCTTCAATACTGATGGCGGAAGGTGCGAAATAAACCACCTGGAAAGTAACGGTATACAACACATGAGAGTTCCTTGTCTCTTAGTAGTACGAGTGTGGAGAGAATGTAGGATGTCTCCAAGTAAAGTAGGCACAGGATTGCGGGTAAGAAACAACTTGATGGCGTTGACATCTATGAATTGATCCGAGTTAGGGAATAGAACCAAACCATAGATTAACAAGGCCACAATGTCTTCAAAGGCATGGAAACTCATAACTTTGAGGAATTCTCGGGCTTTCTTAATTAAGAACTTGGCAAGTAAACCCTTAACTCTGCTTCTAGTTTCCCAATTAGCTTCAATGTCTGAGCGCTTAAGATGTAAGGCGGATGCAATGTCTTCGTACCTAGGAACCTTTTCTAAACCGGTGAATGGCATTTGGTCAAGAATAGGTACCCCAAGTAGCTTAGAGAACTCTTCCAAGGTAGGAACTAACGATAACTGGGAATGTAAAGCAATGGTGTTTCGATCAAGAATCGAATAGGACATGCATCATATCTTCTTCAAAACTGGAGATAACCAAGTCAAGTAGATAACCATGTCTTTTGATGAACTGAGCATGATCGGGAATCTCTAAAACCAATTCTTTAAGCTGAGAAGGCATACCCATGAAGTTGATTCGGATAATCTTTCTAGAAGCCATAATTCCATACAAAATAGAGTAAAGATAAATCCCTAGGTCCTTGAAATAGTTAGATATTTTATGCAATGCAATGATGTCATGTTTAGCACACACAAATAATTCACACAATGAGCCTAGGTTTAAGGCTTGCAAGAGGTATAGGTGATTACCCCACCAAAAGTTTGAGTTGGTTCATCCTGTCCTATAATAGTAACCGGGTTCTAGGAATCTCATATCATTGATCTTTCTCGGAGGCGCTTATTTCAATACGACTACCAAGTGGTCGACAAAATATCCCAAAAGTCCGATCTTAATGAGCGTAGCATCGAGTATCGCCAACCTTAGTCAAGACCAAAGCGGCCATCTCACTACCTTCTAATGGCCAAGATGGGTCAATTAAGGTTCTAAAAGTTTAGTTAGTGCTTGATGACACCACGCAAGCCAAATACTATCCTCAACTTGGAAATGAAGAGTATCAGACATCCAAAGTGTCACACTAACGTAGCCATCATGTTGACCGCTTCGATATACGCCTAACGGTCGCGATGATTTATTGCTACTTACCTAAAAGGAAACCGGATCCGGTGTAGGATCCCCACAAATATAATACCCAAGCAACCCTTAAAGATAAAGCAAACAAATCAAACAGAAAGCGTAAAGATGATCTAGAAATCCTTAAGGCATTCTCTCTTTTAGGGTGTCTCCCAGAGTCGCCCAATACGGTGAACCGACTTTGAGATTTTTGTATCGCAAATGTGCGGATAGCAAGAGTCGCCACCGACTTTTCTTTTATCCAATTAAGGAAGGTAAAAGTACGAAAAGACCTTCGTTAGATTCTCGAGTAAGGGAGAAGGTTATGAAAAGGGAAGGTATTAGCACCCTTTCCATCCGTAGTTATCTACGGCTCTTAGTTGCTCTTAGATCACTTTAAAAATATGCTTTCGTGTGTTTGACAAAAATGTTTTGAAAAGACATTTCGCTTTGACTTTGTAATGATTCATGTAGGAATGTATACAAAGTGTTCGGAAATGTTTCGTTTTGAAAAGAGTTTGAACTTTGACAAAGTTGTGAGGTGTAAAAAAAAGTAGTTTGATTGAGCAAGCAACTAAAAGTCTTATTACCTACTCAGAAAGGTCATTTTCGTGTTATTTTACGTTCCTTTAGAATAGTGCTATCCATACCATTAGTTGGTAGGTAACCCTATTCGTTGGATGTAAGCGGGACATTCGAAGGGGCATCGGATGGTCATAGAAAGCAATTTGTAGGAAGTATCCTAGCACATTCGAAGGGACTATCATCATTTTTCGTAGGCGACAATCGAGGGTCAAAATCATGTATTCGGAGGCGACATCGTGGGTCTTATGATCTTTGTATTAAAGGGACTATGATGATTTGTTTGTAGGCAACGGTGATAGGATACCTCTACGTTCGAGGGACTTGACCATTTGAATTTGTAAAGGCAACGAGAGAGAATTACCCTAAGGGGTGCATGTGTGAAAGAGTGTGTTGATTTCAAGTATTTTTATCTTGGAATTAAGAGTGATCTATGTCCAATTTTTATCTTGCCATACACGCCTAATTACTAGCAGTTTATAGGGTGCGGAAATTAAATTGCGGAAGGTAAAATGCGGAAAGATAAATCCTACGCTATTACATGGCTTTGGGGCAGATACATAATTGAAAGTACGGAAATAAAAGTCCTAATTAAACTATTACATCCCATAGGAAATTACATAATTGAAAAAAAGAAAAGCGATAAAAATCGTCCGAAACGGTATAACCTGTGAACAGATGAAAAATCGGGAAACAGAAGAAAATTGCATAAGATGAAAATGTTAGTAAAAATAAGAATTTTTGAATGAGAAAAAGTTTTTATGCAAACAATGACATTAATATGATAAAATAATTTTTTGGGAATTTTTGGAGTTAATTTGATAATTAAAAATCAATTAAAAGCTATTTAAATGATAAATTAGCAATTAAATTAAATATGCATGCAAAAATAATAATTTTAATTTTAAAAATTAAATAAACTTTTTTATGATGAGTATGCAAAAAATAAATATTTTTGGTATTTTTAAATGCATGATAAAAATTATTAAAGGTAAATTAAAATGGATGGAAAATATTAAAAGAAAATATGAAAATAGAAAAAGGGTTGCAAACTTGTAAAAATCACTTTGCCATGGCTGGGATTCAAACTCAGGTTCCCAGGGTGATATACGCGCAGCCTTACCAACTGAGCCAACTTGTACACGTGTTATAAAAACGAAGCGAATGGCTTTTAGACGGATGTCACCCCCTGATTGCCTGAATCACGCGCCAACCATCGTCTTCTTCGTTTTGAATTTTTGAAAAGATAGCGTCGGCCTTGGTTCGACGCTATAGCCCCTGCAATTTCTAAAATCAAACACAAGCAATATAAATGACATTCAAAGGCATGGTTCGATTGGAAACATCGTTCTGGACACGATGGTGTTGGTCGTTTTGTCCAATTTAACCGATTTAAGGAAGCCCCAAATTGGTTCAGAAAACCCTAGCAATGGTAATTCGTGTTTTAGGCCATGGAAATGCAATCAAACTACCCAGAAAGTTTCCAAGCTTCGTTCTAAACACAAAACAAACAACAAAACATGTTAAAAATGCATGAGAATTGAAAATCGATTTTGGAAAAGGAAGAACAAACCAAAATCGGGATTGCTCGATTCTTGGATGTTTTGAGTGTTGTAAAGGTCTGGATCGATTCTAAAGACCCCAAGGAATGCAATGGGATGCTTGGAATCAGCTGAATCGAGCTAGAACTGTGGCTGCAAGTAGCTTGTGAAGCACGAATTTTTTGACTTTAGGTTAGGGTTCTTGAGGCAATTTTTCTGTTCTTTCTTGTGTGATATGCATTGTATATTTATAATGGATGAATATTGAGCTGATTTGAGGAACAAATAATCATCAATCAATGCAAAGATTATTTGATTTTGTACAAAATCAAATCTTATCTTTTTTGATCAATTTTCATCAATTCTTTGCCAAATCAAGACCAATTTCGAGATTTGACAGATTTTAGGAGTTGCTTGGACCTCAAGGAAGAGAGAAAAAATCAATTTGCAATTAATTTTGATTTTATACCTTATTTTTTGATTTAATTTGTATTTAAATGAATAAAATCCAAATTAAATAGAAAAATAAAGTTAAAATTCGTGGCATTGGGCTTGGATGTTCCAAATTGTCTAAGGAACAAGTTTGAATGAAGAAAAACTAGGCCCATTTGCAAAATTTTTGATTTTTACAAGTATCTCTCTTTGTGCACTTCTTCAAAAAAGCCCAACTTGTGCAAGGTGTATTTTGCTCAATTTTCCTTATTTTTGAGTGTTCTTGGACTTTTTAGAAAGATCTAAGTGTCATCTAACCAACCTCTTTGGTTTCATCTCAATTGGAGTTTCCATGCTCAATAAATCTTCAAAACAAAAAGTTGACTTTTTGTTGACTTTGAAAAGGACCTGTAATGTTTTGATCCATACCTTCCAAATGAAGCATTTTTGAACATTCTTGTGAGGCATGAAGTTGTAGAGAATTGAATTTCCTTCAAAATGAGAGGTTGTGGAAAAATTTCTGAGAAAGTATGAAGAAGTTATGCTCAGTCAAAGTTTGGTTGACTTTTCACTAAAAAACCCTAATTTGGAAAGTTTGGCTTTTGAGCAAATCTTGAGTTTTCTTGATGAATCATGATCAACCCTTGATCAAATGATGAATGTAACTTCAAAATGAGGATGTTGACCAAAAAATCAGGAAGTTTGACTGTATGTTGACCACAGTTGACTTTTTGATCAATACAACTGATTTTCAACCATCTGAGCAATTGTCTGAGGAAACTTGACATGTGAGGCTTGAAACTTGACATGGAGAATCTTTGAAGCATATGTGTAGGTATGATGACCATGAGAGATGTTGGAAGTCCATCTGGATCTGAGAATTGCCAAACCCTAGTTTGGGTTGATTGTCTAGGAGGGGGTTTGTCTGATCAACCCTTGAGGATAGATGTATGAAATGTCTTGAGAAGTAAGAGGGCAAATTTTGGGGTATGACAGTATTGAAGGAGTTTTGAAAAATGAAGTTTTGAAAAAGGGTCAGAAGTTGGATGCTTCTGACGGGGTCAGAAGCTGGCTGCTTCTGAAGGAGGTGTTAGAAGCATGTTGCTTCTGGAGAAAGTCAGAAGCGTGTTGCTTCTGGAGAGTGTGGAAGCATGCTGCTTCTGGAGGTATTAGAAGTTGGCTGCTTCTGGATGAATGAGATACACGTTGCTTCTGGAGATGTTAGAAGCTCGATGCTTCTAGAAATGTTAGAAGCTTGATGCTTCTGGAGGGTGAGAAGCTTAATACTTCTGGAGGTAGAAGCACTAGAAGTGCTTCTGAAGGTAGTAGAAGCTGAAAACTTCTAGAGGCAGAAGCATCATAAGTACTTCTGGAGGGTTGAGCCTCAGAAGCGCTTCTGAAGAAGCAAGCATCAGAAGCTGATGCCTTTTATTAAAAAAAAAGGTCCCAGGGGATTCGAACCCTGGGCCTTGAGGCAAGGCAAGAGATTTAAGAGCGTGTTGGCAACCGCTGGGGTGGTAATACATCCATTATCTTAACTCTAACCATAAATATATATTATAAAACATGAATTTGAATTTCTAGAAACTAGAAAACGCGCGCAACAACGTCTTCTTCAACCTCCAAATTCTGGTTCCATGGATTCTTCATTTCTCAGTGAAATCAAATGATCCAAACATCAAACTTGCTCGGATTTTTACCAGGAACATGATTATGACAATTAATTCCATTTATTTTAAGCTTAGAACCATTAATTTTCGTATGAACACGAAGAACCCTAATTCTAAGTTTTGATTATGAAATCATGTTGTTCGCGTTAAAAAGTGACGCGCGAGGGAATCGAATCTGAATTCGGATTCTCTGGCTCGAAATGATTTACTCCTATGATTTGTTTATAAAGATGCCGCGAGCATCAAGCTTTATTATTTCCATCACAAGAAAAATAATTATGAAAAAGGGGAAAGCTGCAATACCCTCAATTGATATGATATGCATTACGACTAGTGCGAACTAGACGCAACGCATTGGGGAGATTCCGGGCAAGGGGGTTTGTTATATAAAGGGAATAGATAGAGCACCCTAAATATATATAGTTATCTATAGCTGTATATATGAATATGTTTGATATGTTTGTGTGTTTTAAATTGCTATTTCTATGATTGGGAAAGTTTCTTCTTTGGATTTTAAGAAGGGTAGATTATGTGGGATCCTAGGTTTTGTTATTATTGTGCTTGCAAAGATCATTGGGATCTTCTGCATACATATCCCTTAATGGGAATCAGAGCATTTGTAGCTCGGATCTAAAGGGAGCTATGGTTTGTTTGGTTTGAGGGAGAAGTTTTGCTCGCCAAGGATGAGACCTTGTGCCTACGTATTCTCAAAGGGATGTTGAGAAAGTCAGAGCAATCGTAGTTCCCACTTATGCTAGTGGAAGCAACGAGATGTTATTAAGAGACAGAGACAAATGTCATCTTAATGAAATATGTATCTAATCTATTTCATCACATACATTTTGAAAAGTTGATTGATTAAAATCTTTCATCGTAAGTTATAGGTGTTTTGCTTGAGTGTACAAGCGTTACCACTTACGATTAAGAGATGTTTTTTTTAAAGGAGTTTGAAAAGTTTTTGATTGTATGTGATGTGATAGATGAGATACTTCTTCCATAGAGATGATAGATGTCTAAATCTCGAGGAGAAATTGATTGGATTAGGGGGATGCTTTTAAGAAGCCCATGGGTCCTTGTATTGTAAGCCCAAGAGGAGGCATTCCGCGGGTCATCGAGGGTCCTTGTATTGTTAGCCCAAGAGAAGGCATTCCGAGGGTCATCGAGGGTCCTTGTATTGTAAGCCCAAGAGAAGGCTATAGGGTATGGCTGGCTTTGGCTTTAAGAGTGGTTTCACCGGGAAACCATCCTCTTAGGATTTCAAGAGTGATTTCACCGGGAAATCATCCTCTTAGGGTTCTATCCTAGTGCGGGTGATTCTTTGTATTGGAAGCCCAATAGGAGGCTGTTAAGAGATTTCCTGGTCTCTTTCTTGTTTGATGCCCAAGAGAAGGCTAAACTCAATGAGGAGTTCTTTTGAACGAAGCCCAAGAGGAGGCTGACTCAACAGAGGAGTTCTGTCTTATATGAAGCCTAAGCGGAGGCTAAACTCAGTAAATGAGTTTTCTTATATGAAGCCTAAGAGGAGGCTGAACTCAGATGAATGAGTTATCTTGTACAAAGCCCAAAAGGAGGCTAATCTCTGCAGGGGATCTAATTATTAGACTAGTTGTTATGTTATAACTAGACAGTTATATAAACAAGTGTATGAAGTTTATTCACAGGAGTTTATGAAGGAAATATAAACAAGTGTGTAATGTTTATTCACATGAGTTTATGAAGGAAATATAAACAAGTGTATAAAACGTGCGTTTAAAGCAAGTGTAACTTGATTATTTACAAGTTTGAATGTGTACAAAGGAATGAATATGTACACGAAGGGATATTTATGTACAAGGAAATGTGTTATGTACATAGGAGGGTTGGGACTTACACCGTAAGGGAGGCCCATTGGTTTTAAGAGAAGTTTCACCGGGAATAATTCCTCTCTTGATACCAATGGAATTGGTGTATAAACAAGCGAATAAACGAATGAAAGTTTGCTATATTTGAATATTTACAAAGATGTTTGTATTATGTACAAGTAGAATTGATATGTACATAAAAGAATTGGATATGTACAAGGAAAATAACTATGTACATAAAAAGAATTGTGACTTACACCGTGAGGGAGGCCCATGATCGGTTAAGAAATTCGAGGAAAAAACGGGTTCGGTTTTATCTTCAAATCGAGTCGATCATGGAAAAAAGGTGTGTACATTTAATGAAATGTTTTGAAAAAGGTCTTGAAAGTGTTTTTGAAAGATGAAATATATCCACAAGAAGTTTGAAAAAGTTTCGAGTTTTGAACGTTTGGAAAGAACATCTTTGAAGGACTTAAGAATACCTTAAAATGTCTCGTTTTCGGCTCAATGAAAATATAATCGAAAGAAAATATTTTTGGATTTTTTTGACATCATCATAAAATAGGTATGTTAAATGACAAGTGTGCAAAAAATCACCTCAAAATGAGGAGTTTTGATTGGGTTTTGAAAGCATTGAAGTTTGATAAAAAAATGTGAAGAAAAGCAAAATAAGTGACAAAATGGTCCCAAGGGGATTCGACCCCAGGACCATTGGGCAAGGCAAGGCAAAGTGTTAAGAGTGAGCTGGCAACCGCTGGGGCGGCAATACATCCGTTCATATATCCCATTCCATGTTATTATATTTTAAACTTATTATTAGAATTTCTGGAAAACAAAACACGCTAAATGTTCTTCTTCTTCCTCAATCCTTATTCAATCATGGATTCTTCGTTTCTTGATGAAATTGGATGATGTAAACATCAAACTTGCTCGAAATTTAACTAGGAACATGATGGTAATGATTAATTTCATTTATTTTTAGTTTTAAAGGATTAATTTTCCTAGAACACGAAGAACCCTAATTCTGAAAATTCAAAGTGAAATCGTGTATGATCATGGAAACAGGAAATTGATTGAGGGTTAACAATCAGTGAAGGTGCAGAAACAAAACGGCCAAGCATTTTTTGAACTGGAATGCATGAATCATAGAGTTCGAAGTATGAGTGACTTACCTCCTTAAATTAAAATCGAAATCTTTGTTAGAGTGTTTCCAGTTGATGTTTGATGATGGCTAGAGCACCACTGAACCTTATGGAAGGTGTTTGATCACTATGCTTGCTTTGAAATGGTCTGAACTACTCCACCCAAGTCCAACTGCAGCTCCTTGGTATGAGTTTCGAATTCGAGTTTGGAGGTGTTACAAATCAAGGATGATGACTTGGATCATTCATATGAAGTGTATAGATGATGTTCAAATGATAAAATCAAGACTAGCTCGAGCAAATTATCAGTTTGGATGTTAAGGCATCATATGCAAGTTTTGAAACTTTGAAAAACAATTCTGATTTTCAGTTGTTCTTAAGTTGATTTTAAGTTTCAAACAAGTTATATTTGATGTTTAAGACATGTTAGACACCAAGTTTCTCTCAGATTTTGCAAGAATCACAAATTGCAAAAATTCCTCACTTTGAACTATGAAACTTAGAATTCAAGAAAGAAGAGTGAAAGCTTGATTTGCATAGCTTTGGTGTAGTTTGAATTTGAGAAAATGACCTCTATTTATAGGCCAAGGAAACTGAATGATTTGGCAAAGCTATCATTGAAGGAAACTTGCAACTTGGTTAGGAGGTCATAATGGAATCTTTTGCATTTAATGCAAAAGTTACTTCCTTTAACCATGGTTAAGTTTCCTTCTTTGATCCAATCCTATCTTCAATCATTCAAACTGATATTTATCAGTTACTAGCTGCCTCTAAGTGATGACAAGGCATCTAGAAGGAGAAAATGCAAAAAATGACCTATAATTTTGAAGTATGAACTTGAAATTCATGGCTTTTGGAGCTCTATGTTTCAAAATCAAAAGTATAGCTAGACAAAATGGTTTTGAAAGTTCTTGGACATTTTGGAAAGCTTGTAACAAGGGCTACAACTTTCATGTTTTGAGTTTTTTCTAATTCCAAATGGAACTATGTGAAAAATTGCCATGAAAGTAGGAAAAAACATGAAATTTCTAACACTTGAAAATTTTTCTAAGTGTTGGAAATTTTGACTTTTTGTTGACTTTTCCATATTTCTTGATTTTTTATGATCATGATGGATCATTTGAAGTATTTTGATGATTGAAAAAGTTTTGTCTTGAAATAGTTGACCAAAAGTCAAAGTTTGACTTTTTAGTGCAGATGAAATTTCATCAGATGATCCAGAAATTGACTGATGAAAAATGTGAACTGCTGTGATGTTTTGAATCAAGAAATTAGATCAAGATGTTGCATTAAATATGTAAAGATCAATCTCCAGGCAAATAGGTCATTCATTGAGCAAAAAGTCAGTGATTCCCTATCCTCGATAAAAACCCTAATTGGTCGATCCTTGATAGATCATGAGAAAAAGTTGGGAATCTGAAGATCAACTGTTAATGATTGATTAAGATAGGTCAATTGAGGTGAATGAAAACTCAAACCCTAATTGATCACCTCTTGAACAGATGAAAATTTGATGAAACCCTGATTTTGACTTCTAGAAGCCACACACGATCAATTTTGTTCTGAACTGTTAGTGATGCAGTGATGCATATGTAAGGTGGTATATTAGGTCAAAAATTGGGGTATGACACATGTTTGAGCATAATTTTAAGTAATTGATTTAGGGTTATTACCTAATGATAGTGCAGAAAAAAAAATGGCCAAGCCTTTTTTGAACTGGAAGTTAAAAATCAAAGAGTTCAAAGTTCAAGTTTTCTACCTCTTGAAACTGAAATCGGGTTCCTTGCTGGAGGGGTTCTAGAAGTGTTTTGAGGATTGCTACAGCTTCAGTGATGTTTATGGAAGGTGTTGATGTGCTTACCTTGGTTTGAAATGGTCTGGATTGTTCTAACCAAGTCCAGCTACAGTCACTTGAAGTGAGAATCGAGTTTGATTATTTTGTGTTTACAGTGATGAAATGATGATTTGGATTAATTCTATATGATGTATAGAAGGTGTTTGAAGTGAAAGTTTGGAAGATGCACGAGTGGATTGAGAGTTTGTAAGTTATGGCTCAATATGTGCATACATGAAGTTTGGAAATGTTTTCTGAGTTTGGCTAGTTCTTGGGCTAGCTTGAGGATTCTAACAAATTTCTAATGATGTTTAGAAAGTATTTGAAGCCTAAGATTGCTCAGAAATTGCAAAACTTGAAACTTGCAAAATTCTCCTACTTAGAACTTTGAAACTTGAAAATCAAGAAAGAAAGAAGGAAAGCTTGGATTATGATTGCTTTGGGGTCCTTTTGAATGAAGAAATGAGCTCTATTTATAGGCCAAAAATTCTGAATGACAAGGCAAGGATATAATTGAAAGAGCTTGCAAGTTGGCTTAAGAGGTAACAAAGAATCTTTTGCATTTAATGCACATGGTTAACTTCTTTAACCATGGTTAAAATTTCATCTTGATCCAATCCTTCTCTCAATCATTGATAACTGATATTTATCAGTTAAAACCTATCTCTTAATGGTGACAAGGCTTCTAGAAGGAGAAGTTGCAAAATGACTTGTAATTTTGATGCATGATTTCAAAAATCCATGGCTTTGGAGCTCTATGTTTCAAAATCAAAATCCTAGCTACACAAAGTTTTTTTGCAAGTTCTTTGACATTTTGGAAAGCTTGTAACAAGACCTACAACTTTCATGTTTTGAGTTTTTCTTGAATCAAAATGGATCTAGGTGAAAAATGGTCATGAAAGTAAGGAAAAACCATGTTTCTTAACACTTGAAAATTTTTCTAAGTGTTAGAAAAAATTCCAACTTTAACTTTTTGTTGACTTTTTCACATTTCTTGATTTTTTATGATCATGATGGATTATTTGAAATGATTTTATGATTGAAAAAGTTAGGACTTGAAAAAGTTTACCAAAAGTCAAAGTTTGACTTTTTGAACAGATGAATTTTCATCAGATGATTCAGAATTTGTCTGATGAAGAAACATGGAGTTTGTAATGTTTTGAACCAAGAAATTAGGTCAAGATGTTGCATTGAAGATGTTAAGATCAATCTTCAAGCAAATAGGTTATCCATTGAGCAGAAAGTCAATGATTCACTATCTTCGATCAAAAACCCTAATTGGTCGATTCAAGGTAGATCATGAGAAAAAGTTAAGAATTTGAAGATCAAATGTTGATGATTGATTAAGATATATCAATTGAGGTGAGTGGAAACTCAAACACTAATTGATTATATCTTGAACAGATGAAATTTTGATAAAACCCTAACTTTGACTTCAGGAGCACACACACGATCTATCCTGTTGTAAAACTGTTAGTGATGCAATGATGCATATGTGAATAATTTAAGGTGGTATCTTAGGTCAAAATTGGGGTATGACAGTTGACAACTTGATTTGAAAACTTAGCATAGAAGAAAGGACTTCGCTTAGCGAATTATAGTTCACTTAGCGAATCAGGCGGCAAGAACTACTATAAATAGAGAAAAACTTAGTTCAGTTGAAAATTCCAGTTTTTATCACTTGTACTATCATAGAATATCATCTGTAATAACAATAGAATAAAGTTTGAGGAGATTGTAAGGATAAGGAGGTGGATTCACATCAAGATCGGGAAATCGTCGTTGATGTCTTTGCTACTCAACTCCTCATTTGTGCTTCAAGCTACCATGAGTAGCTAAATCCCTCTCTTGTTGGGATTGGTCGTAGTTCACCGAATCAATATGTATTTACTTTGATCATGGCATTATATATATATAAGTTATGTTTGAATCATTATCGTTGTTATCTTTTCTTTACCGTTTATTTAATGGATTAAATCGATATTGCCAAATACGGTTCTAATCTCGATCCAAGATAACAACTATTAAATTCTAGCTGGTAGAGATAGAGTTAGGTTTAATATTCACAAGTATCGAGTCTTAATGCTTTTGTATCGTTTAATAGGCTGAGAAATTGTCATTAAACCATAAGGTAAGAAATCACATCAAAGTTTAGATATAAGCTTTGTTTGTGCGCGATACGTGATGATTTTAAAACTTTCATAAGTTATGTATAACTGGTCGGAGTTTTGCATATCGAATTGGTAAATTAAAACCAATTCCCAACAAGTCTATTTCTCTAAATTTATCTTTCGTTATTTACGTATTTTACTTTTCGTCAGTTATAAACCAAACAATCTTGAAACTTATGCTTAGAAATATAGAAATCATTGAACGATTTTGATATCGCTCTGATCCATGTGGATACGATAAAACAAATAATTCATTTGATAATACACAACATCAAATTGGCGCCGTTGCGGGGGATTGGCATTTAAGGTATTAAAACATCGCAATCATTTCTATACTTCTAAGTTTTACGAATTTGTTATATATTGTATATATTTGTTTTCTTGCAACCGTTTGTTCAAGTGTTTGGATAGGTGAAAAATTTGTTTATGCTCCGAGGCAAGCGTTCGGAAGATCAACTTATTTTTTATCCCAAAATCAAAAAGACAATCCGAAAGAACAAGAAATAAACCAAGAAACAAAGATAACTATCCAAAATGAAAAATCACCAAGGAGCTTCTACATCCACTTCCTCAACAAACCAGTCCATCAACGAAGCAGTTGACGAAGTTGTCAATGGTCCATGTGCAAGTAGTCCAAGATGATTGGCTCACCTCAACAAAAATTTAACCGCAAGATGAGCATAAATGAAAACAGGGTTGCTGCAGATTATTTACGCTAACCCTTTTGCAGGTTTGAATCATGAAGATCCATACATTCACCTCACCAAATTCTATGAGATTGTCGATACGTTAAGTACACTAGAGGCTGAGGAAGAAGCATTGTTCGCGAGACTCTTCCCACATTCCTTGATCAGAAAATCCAAGGATTGGTATCTTGACCAACCCACAGAAACTATGACAAGTTGGAATGTCTTGGAAGAAAACTTTCTTAACAGGTTCTTTCCTCACAATCGTTTCATGGATGCAAAAACAACAATAGCTGTATTCACGCAAAGTGCAACGGAAACTCTTTGCGAAGCTTGGGAACGCTACAAGTCCATGTTGCGCAAATGTCTTAATCATGGTTTCGATAATCTCACACAAATTCATGTTTTTCGCAATGGATTATAGCCCCAACCAAAGCTCCTACTTGATGCAACAGGCGGTGGTTCGTTATTATCCAAAAGTGAGGAGGAAGCAGTTGCTATCATCAATCATATGGCTCTCAGTGATCACCAAGTTTAGTACAACAGAGGTACAACACAAAAGAAATCTAGTATTCTTGAGTTGGATACGAATGATGCAATATTGGCACAAAACAAGCTTCTCACACAAACCATGGAAGAATTGACAAAACAACTCTCAAATCTTCCAGAAAAACTCAAACAAATGCACGAAACGCCTAAACTGCAACAAGTAGCATCATGTGACCTGTGTAGAGGAGACTATCCAACTGGTTTTTGTTCCCCGATCAATGAAGAAGTTAATTATTTGGGAAATCAGCAACAAAGGAAGGTTCCATTTCAAAATAATCAAGGATATCGATACAACAACAACGCCAATAGGCATAATCAGTACCAAAGTTTCACTCAGCCTGACAAGCTTTCAAAATTAGAGGATACTTTGAATCAATTTATGCAGGTTTCCATGGAAAATCAAAAAAACATGGATGCTTCAATCAGAAATTTAGAAACGCAAGTTGGGCAAATTGCAAAATAATTGAGTGAGCAACAAACGAGAACTTTCACCGCCACCACTCAAACCAATCCAAAAGAAACTTGAAATATCGTTACAACAAAGATTAAGGATGTAGTTGAAACGAAAGTTGGGGAGAATGGCAAAGAAAAGCAAGTTGAAAATGCGAAAAGGGAGGAAAAGACCAAAGTTGATCCTGGAACCGTGACATTACCAGTTATCATTGAAAACATCAATTTCGACAAAGCCTTGGTGGATCTTAGATCAAGCACCAACCTTATACCATTGGCCATTCTTAAAAAGATTGGTAAGCCTAATTTGCAGCCAACAACAATGAAATTACAACTTGCCGACAAATTAATCGTACAACCAATTGGCATAATGAAGGACGTAATGGTGAAGCTTGAAATTTTTCTATTCCCAACTGATTTCATTGTGATGAATATGGATGAAGATGACAGCATACCGCTGATCTTAGGCCTTCCATTCATAAAAGCTGACTGAATGACAATCGATGTCGATGATGGAACAATGACGATAAGGTGCAAAAACGAGAAGGTGAACTTCAACTTGTTTCAAGCCAAACATCACAAAGACGAAGACTATTCCAAAGTTAAATCTCCTAATGAAATAGGCCTGGAACTGAAGAGGAAGGATGAAAATCAAAGGCCAAAGCATGGTGGAAATAACACTTTGAAGAATTCATACTAGCCACCTTAAGTTTTCGCAAAAATAGGCGTCGAGCTAATGACGTTAAAAAGCACTTATTGGGAGGTAATCCAACCCTTTGAATCTTTATTTTATTGCTTAAATTAGTTCTTTTTGTAGGAATAAAATAGTATGAATGAGCCAAAAAGAAAATTCTGCAAAACTGGATTATGCAGAATTCGCTAAGCGGGCCCTGTTTCGCTAAGCGAACATAGCAGAATCAGCAAAAATGTCATTCATTCAATTTTCTTCACTTTAGTAATTTTGTGTCTTTTAAATAATTTTTAAGATGTAGGTGTCTTATGATCAAACCATGACTTGTTGCTTGAGAATTGTCCACTTCAACCAAAATGGGAAAGGCAAGGAGTGGAAGACCAACTTCACATAAATCAACAAAAGTGAAATGGTAGGGATTTAAAATTGAAAGAATTGACCAAACCAAGGTATGTGTTTATTGCTTTCTTAGAATTTAGCATGAGTATGACATGAGTAATCTGCATAAAACCAGTTCATTCAATCCTAAGCCATGATATGTTTTCCTTATGAATCACTTAGTTCCTAAACAAGAAAAGTAAGGCAAACCTTCCATTGTTCACCATATGCTTAGGAGATTTACAAATTTATGTTTTAACTCGTTTGGTTCATGCTTAATACTGCATTTATGTTGATTAGACTAAAGACATTGAAGGGATCAAGGCATTTATTTGTTAATTGAGCATAACTAGCAAGCCAAATTATAGCCTCATGTGTCCTTGTGAGTAGTGATCATTTGCAAACCACTTTTGAGCCACATGGCATGAATACATCAGTTATGAACTGAATAACGCATTAAGTACACCACTTAGTGTATATTATTCTATATCTTTGAAAAATCATCAAAGTTCATAATTGATAGATTCTATTTTTCTTATATTGAACCTTGCAACCATTTATATCTTGTACAAAACCTTGAAGAGAATTCAAAGAATAGTAGAGTTTTGTTCAAGTTGGGGAGGAAAAGAAAGAGGTTTAGTTCAAAAGAAAAAGTTAAAAGTGGAAGAATCAAAAGAAAATAAAGAAAAAAGAAAGATGAAAAGAAAGAGCAAATGAATATCAAACAAGAATGAATCAAAAGGAAGAAACAAGAAAGAATTGGAGGAGTATAAATTGTACAACAAAATCAAAGATATATGAATGCTCTCCTAAAAGAGAAAAATCAGAAACCTCTTTGTTTCTAATTGGCCTTAGGAAATATCACTTCTTTGGTACCTTGGCCACATTACAACCATGAAAAGACCTTAATGATCTTTGTCTTTTCATATCAACATGTTTTTCTTAGATGAATGCATGAATTAAGCAAGATGTTAGCAAAGTTGTCATAAGAGAGCAAAGTACCTCATCAATTTTACTCTTGCAAAAAGTGTGTAGGTGTGATTCATGGCTAAACATGTTTATTGCTTTGGATTGCTTGACATGAATTTTATGTAGAAGAACTCTTGTCATAAACTTGTCTCAATGCTAGGAAGGTACTAAGCATGGAACTCTTGGTTATACAATTCAACATGATAAACCTTGCACTTGGTTACTTCTTTAAAACTTTGGTTGATTATGTGAATAATGGTATAGAAACTCTTGCCCTTGCATTGCTTTGATTGAGGACAAACAAAGATTCAAGTTGGGGAAATTTTGATGAATGCTTAATTCATAGTAAATTATCACATTAAAACATGACATTTATCTTACTTAAATGACAAGATTCTCACATAAAAACCCCAATTATTGAATAGATATGGCTTGTACATGTTTACTTTGGCTTTGAGTATCTTTTTTTTGGCCATTGAAGAAAACCAGAAAATGACACTTCGCTAAGAAGAGTTGGTGAGAAATATCGCACAGCGAACCTCAACGAAGTCATACTTGAAGCAAAATTCAAACTTCAAGGAAACTCGACGGTTAATGAGATATAAATTCGATTAGCGTACTATCATAGAATATCGATTAGAGTTTGAGAAAAATGGATTCGCATCATCACTCAAATCTTCATTTGTGCTTCAAGCTACCATGAGTAGCTAAATCCCTCTATTGTTAATCAATATGTATTTACTTTGATCATGGCATTATATATAAGTTATGTTTGAATCATTATCGTTGATATTTTGTCTTTACCATTTATTTAATGGATTAAATCGATATTGACAATCGGTTCTAATCTCGAAGATAACAACTATTAAATTCTAGCTTCTAGAGATAGTGTTAGGTTTAATATTCACAAGTATCGAATCTTAATGCTTCCGTATCGTTTAATAGAGAAATCGTCATTAAACCATAAGGTAAGAAATCACATCAAAGTTTAGATATAAGCTATACGTGATGATCTTAAAACATTCATAAGTTATGTATAAGATCGAACATATCAAATCGGTAAATGAAAACCAATGTCTATTTGTCTCTATCCACAAATTAAACTTATGCTTAGAAATGTATAAATTATTGAGCGGTTTTGATATCGCTCCAATGGATACGATAAAATAAATACTTCATTTGATAATACACAACATCATTTATATTATTCTACATTTTTCTCTCTAAATTTTGACAGAAAACTTCTTCAAATTGTTAGAATATAATTTGTTACATGTTTGAGATTATAAATCTATATATTTACTTTTAATAAGTTTGATTAATTTAAAAAAGTATATTTGATCTAATATATTTCAATTGAAAATACATCACTTAATTTTTTATGTATCAATTATTCAATTTTATGGATTTTATTGCTGCTATTAAATTTTTAAATTAAGAATTTTTTTCAAAAATTTAGGTGTTTAATATTTTAAGATAATTTTTATATTGCTTAGTTAATATAATTTGCTACAACAATTTTAAAGATATTGTGTTTTTATTTATTTATTTATTTATATAATTATAGTTTATAGTAATTAAGGAATAAGATGTTATTACTTTGACTGGTTTCTCTATTGACTATCACGCATAATTAGTAATAATGTGATTTCTATATTTGTATGAAATTTATTTAATTTTTATGATAAAATAAAATTGAATTGCATACCGCTCTTTTGGTTAAATGTGTGACCGGAATAATATTATTATATATGAAATAAATTTAGATTTAATTTATAACAATTAAATCATATAAAAACATATATGTATGATTTATGAAGATTTATTTATTATAGAATATTATGGTTGATTCAAAAAAATTAGAATGATTAAAATACATATATGTATTATTGTAAACCAGAAGTTTACAAATCACGCTTAAGTGTGTTGTTGGCAAAATCAACTGGATCATCTCAAATGTATTATGATGTGGAAATTAATATTGAAGAACTTGAAGTTTCTTCAATCCAATATATTTTGTATGTTCCTAAAGGAAATTAAAATTTTATAAGTTGAGTTTTTATATAACATATGTAAGGTGATATTTATGAATCAATACACCAATCGTGTAAACGATTTAAATATTTTACTATATTAATTGTAGTATCGACTAAAAGATAATGCATATGTTTGTTTTTACTCACAACCAGAAGTTTGTGAAATTGTTTTCTCAACTAAAAGATCATGAATATGTACCATGATGTAAAGATAATGCATATGTTTGTTTTCCGACAACCGAAGTTTGTGAAATTGTTTTCTCAACTAAAAGATCATGAATATGTAAGATGATGTGAAAATTTGTGAAATTGTTTTATGTACACCTTGGTTGATACACTTCATGTTTACCACTAGGACACTTTGCTCGATGTTGCCCATTCTAATTCAATATTTTTTATTTGAGATTTAGAAACATGCTACTTTGACACAATTTTTGATATTGAATAAATTTTTTTCTTCATCCTGTTTATATAGGATCTAATGAGTTACCAAACAATAATAGCTTATAATTGTAACATACTTTTGTTATAATGATCAAACTAAAATAAGTCTGAATATGAACCTGGATAATTATTAGATCTAGGATCATCTTTATACTTCATTTAGAGTATGACATTATCTCTGAACTAATGTAATACTATAAAAGCTTAATGCAATTTTATTTTATTTTAAAGTATTGTGTTTGTCTTGTACCCAATTGATTAGTTTTTCTTGTGTTGTTAGTCACACTGGATTGGCAAGTGAGTATTACATGCGAGAGCCAAATGGAAATGACATTCACAAAACAAATGTTCCTCACATCTGATTGGAATTCCGAGACATTGTATGTGATCAATGAATGGTTAAGTTACCATATGTAAATTGTATACTGTTGCAAATGTGAATCTGTACCCATAGTTATACTATATTCTTTTCACGTTGAGTTGAAATTTGTTGTATAAACAAATTGAATTGTTGCTTGCTTGCTTCAAATTCTTCACTTTTTAGCATTTTTCTTGGATTTGTGTTAGCTTGAAAGTCTACAATTGTTTTCGTTTGTTAAAACATCAACAAACACAGTTAACTTCAATTACAAATACATCGTAATTGTTTACTTTACTCAAATACCATATTTTCCTTACTTTGATTGATATGCTTACAAATTTGGAGAGGTGAAATACGACTGGTTTATTTGGGCAGAGCCAACATTCCTGAAGTAGTAGACACAAATATAACATTATGGTGGCATGTCTTATATCCACACTTGAAAAACCAAACTGTTAACAGGTTATATCTCATTGGCTTCTTTTCTTCCTTCAATGAGTGTCTGCTTGTGTTGTGGTTTTTAATGTTGCAATTTGTCTTTTTTTTACTTCCTTCATAAATGATTGAACCTTTTCCGTTGTAGATTGAAAATGAGTTCCACACCCATTGAGCATTGACGATGGTGTCTGATAACCCTATATGATGGTTAGGTTTAGAACACATGTAATACTAAGGCTGCAGATGTTCGAGGATACTCATCGCTCAGCTTCAGCAAAACTTGCAGAACTACAAATCATCACACTCCTTCCTGGAAATTCTTTTCTTATATTATTGATGTGCTCGAGTGTTTTAAATTATTAGAATAGTACTGCAATTATATAAATAATAATTATGTGTGAGTTTATTAGATTGAGTGCGGTTTTGTGAGGCGTGGTGGTGATGTTGTGGAGAGTGCGGTGAAATGAGTGCTTGACTGAAGATGAACGAAGGCGAGAGAGCCATAGCCAGGAGTTGAAGAAATTTGACATTGTGGTAATAATAATAATAATCTGAGTGATGAAGAAAAGTTCGATACATCAGAGCACCGACCGCTTAATTGAGAATGAGAAGCTTAAATAGGGGACGTTTGCTCAAGATGGCTTTACAACAAAACATAACATTAGATTACTAGATCCGTGTTTGGGGAATATATATTTCATTTTGTAGGTTAAAACAACATTGAGCAAAGTGTCCTAGTGGTAAACATGAAGTGTAGCAACCAAGATGTACTTGGTTAAAATCCACATTGAAGGAAACATTTTAGAAGTTTTTTGAGAATTTGGGTGACCTTTGGTTATGAATAGATGCCACGCGTACAAAAAGTTGCCACGTCAGATGCCACACAAGCAAAAATTGACGCTGTTAGTAAAAATTTGACGAAAACGTGAACCTTTTTGAACAATTAAAGAACCACTTTGCCACTTTTTAAAGATAAGGGACCATAATGGACCATAAAGGGTATTTTACCTTAGATATTTGAAAGACACAAATTAGGAATATTGAAAAATTTATACGTACTAAGTCAACAAAATAGTATATGTTAATTTTCAACCTAATACTTCTCATCTAAGCAAACTTTTGGATGTGTTGAGTATAATTCAATTGCTCCAGTATAGTACGCTAAGATGAGTTTTGAAAGAATGTTGACAAAATTCATTTTATATGAATATCGTATTTGAGGTTTATCTTGGTCCGGTAATTGGATATGTGCTTGAAGCCTAGCAGGCTGATTATCAATTGATAAATTAATTTTCCCAACATTAGGGGAGAGAGAATAAGAAGCTCAGAGTGTGAACCAGAAGTTCAAATAAACAATTTGAAATAAAAATTATTATACTATTTTGATCCTCAAAGTTCAAAACACAATTCTTTTGCAAAATTTATGAAATAAATTATCAACTGCTAATACTCCACTCAAAGTGGAATTTCTTGTTGGAAAATCAAATAATGCAAATGAGTTGTAGTTGCGCCTGAAGCATGGTTGAAAAATCGGTTCCAATGTTAAAAAGTACTCTACTAAGAAGATGACCCAAGTGAGGATATGAAAATTCTAAAAGAATGTTGACATAATTTATTTTTCAGTTCCAGAAGAACTAATCAAATACTTGAAATATGAAATAAAGAGATCTCGATAAATTATGTCATGGATGAAATATAATGGAATCGAAATTAAGATAACCAAACAAAGTCGACATTGAAAATGTATTTGTTATGGACCGCCCGAAAGCATTCAGGCAGGTGGTCCATCCCCTAAAATACGGCAACCGGTTCGACCCGACAATGTCATCATAGTGCCCGTGCGTGCGTTTCGGGCATGCTACTCTCGACATACGTCGAGCCAGACGAGGATACCAATTATCACCTCGAGTTCCCGACTAGCGCTATGTGCCCGACATAACGGCTAGTTATGATCATATCTGCTCGATTTTGACCTACTCATCCCGGATGACTATATTTGTGGATCCGCATATTTCGGCCCAAATGTAGTAACCAATGAGAATCCTCCTATGTTATTATATAAACCCTCATGTCTTTGAGGGCAAGGTATCACTTTCTTACACTCTAAAACTCAAACATTTTCTTACGTTCTCATTCGATCACTTGCTTACTTTAGCATCAGAGTGCCTTGCAGGTACACCACCCCCTTTTCTCATCAACTTGCTCAGAAGATCATCAACAGCTCGATTATCTCCAATTATGATCAACAGTTCAGCTCAGTGGCGCCGTCTGTGGGAATCTATCTTCCCTATCGTCTTTAAACCTATCTGAAGATCAAACATAAATCTCAACCTCACGAGATGGCCGAATCCAACAATCTGTCTCTTCCCAACAATCATATCCTCTCGCCAACGAAGAAAACAGATAGGGTCTTTTCCTCTCCTCATCACGAAGACACCAACAGAGATGGTAGGACCGCTTCCCCGGATCCCAATGATACAGTCGATCAAGACTTCTTCTTGGACAACCCGAAATCCAAGAGCCAAGACATCAACCCCGTCATCCCCCCATCCTCGACTTCATTGTCGACCAACCCGGACCCAGCACTTGCTGCCATTCTTTCCGCCCTCAACCAGACCAACAGTCTCCTCCTCCAGCAAGGCCAACACATCGAGGCTTTGGAAAGAAATTGTCTTTCGTCTCCACCTCAGAGACCCGAGGCATTTATTTCCCGAAGTTCCTCGCCGAGGAAGCTTTCCCGAAAGGAGGACCGCACCGACCGCCAGGTTCTAAAAAAGAGGGGACATACCCCTTCTCATATGAATCGGAGCTCACCATCCTATAAAAGGACGAAGAACGAATCTCATCGCCCACGCGATCGTTCTCCATAACCAAGATCAAAGGAGGAAAGAAAACCCTCCCCCGTCACAAATGATACAATCGATCCGTCTCCTTCTAACCCGACCAGAGTGACGAAGACGAGCATCACGGTCCACTTTGTCGGGCCATCATGGATATTCCTATCCCTCCTGGGCTGGAAAACCCCCCTCGTTTAGGCTACGAAGGCACTACCGACCCTGACGAGCACATCGAGAACATCTACGCTTTACTCGACTACAAAGGAGTCCGCGGGGTCATCAAATGCCGCCTGTTCCCTACAACTCTAAGAAAAAGGGCCATGGCATGGTACAAGAGTTTTCCCGAGGAGTCCGTCACTTCTTGGAAATTCACCGCCTCTCGGTGCCATCCAAAATTTGAAGTGTCCCTGGAAGCCATCATCCAAGGGAAGGAGGAATCTCTCCGAGCATTATCGAGAGATTCAATCAGGAGGCCGTCCAAGTTTCGACTACGGACGACATGAAGAAATATCTCCTCGAAAGAGGACTACACCCTCGCAGCGACTTCGCGAAGGTAGTAGGCATTGAGACACCTCCCACATTGGATTCATTCCTCTTTAAGGCTCAAGCATACATCCAATATGAAGAGAAAGAAGCCAAAAATTCTACTCGTGACACCCGACACCGGGAGAATGTCAGGAGCTCCAAGAATGAGGAACCCTCGACATCCCGTCGAGGAGGGGAGCTGTTATACCCCAAAATTTTCCCGCCTACTTCTCAAGACAATTCACAGCTCCATACTTAAGAATTTCACAAGGTTTGACCATGATTCCTCAAGGAAAGTCAAGATTTGATCAAAAGTCAAAGTTTCTAAATTAGGTGTTTTCAAACAAAAGTAAACAGAACTTTGATCAAGCATAACTTTCACATACTTTATCAGAAATTTTCCACCAAATCTCAATTTGAAGGGAATTCAATTCTCTAAAACTTCATGTCTCACATGCTTTGGACAAAAATGCTTCATTTGGAAGTTATGGATCAAAACATTACAGGTCCTTTTAAAAGTCAATAAAAAATATCTTTTTGCTAAGAAGTGTTCATGAACATGGAAACTTCAATGAAGATGAAACCAAAATGAGTGTTTAAAGGAAATCTTGAGCTTTCTAAAAAGTCCAAGAACACTCAAAAATGTTGAAAATTGAGCAAGATACAAGTTGTGCAAGTTGGGCATTTTTGAGGAGGTGCATGAAGAGAAATACTTGAGAAAATCAAATTTTCTCTAAATGGGCCTAACTTTTCTTGATTCAAACTTGTTTCTTATCTGAATTAGAGCCTCCAAGCCCAAGGCCACGCCTTTTATCTTTTATTTTTATTTTTTATTCATTTAAATTCAATTTAATTAAAATAAAAGATATAAAATCCAAATATTAAGTGCAAGGATTGTTTTTCAACATTCTTGAGGTCCAAGCAAGTCAATTAATCAGAATATTTCGAATTTATGAAGATTGACAAGATATTGGATTGAAATTGGCTCAAAAAAGGCAAAATATGGTTTGATTCCAATCAAATATTTTCACATTGATGAGAATATATTTTCTCATTGATTATTGATCTGAATCCATTCACTATATATATGTTATGATCCCAACAACTTGGGGGACGAAAATTGATGCTCCAAGAACCCTAAACTAGCTCCCAAAAACCGTGTCATTCAAGCCACTTGGAGGCAAGGTTTTGCATCAATTCAAGCCAAACAAAGTGTTCCAACACGTTCCTGGACATCCTCCGAATCGTTCCAGATACTCACAAGCCATCAAAACATCCAAAATCACGAATTCACGATCACGGTTTGCATACTCTAATTTCAAATTCGATTTTGTACATACACACATATTTAACATGTTTTGATTGCATATATGTGTTTATAATGAAGCTTCGAAGCTTTCTGCATAGTTTAATCTGAGTTTGAGTGCAGGAATATGAATCCACCATGGCTAGGGTTCGTAGCTCAGAATTAGGGCTTTTTGTTTCAGGCAAAATTAGGCGAAACGATGACCACCATCATGCTCAGGAGATCGATTCCAATCGATCTATGGTCTCATAATTAATTTCCATTGCATATTCGAGTTTTATGATTTGCGGTTTGTAGCTACGGAAAGAAGCCGTCACTATAGGTTTTAGCTACGCACAAAAACCGTGGGTAAAAGTATGTGTCTCAAGGATGAAGATGAAGACCCTGGCGCGTGTTTTTGAATTTAAATATTTTCAATTTTTAATTTTGCTTATAATCTATTTTGTTCGTATTATTAACACCAAAGCATGCTAGCTCAGTTGACAGGAGGAGCGCACATATAGCCATTGGGTCAGGGGTTCGATCCTTGGCTACCCCATTATTTTTTACACCTTTTACAAACTAACATTTTTTCTTATTTCTTTCATATTTTCTTTTCCAATTTAATTTCTTTTCAAATATTTTTCTAATTAAAAAAAAAAGCCTAAAAAAATTTCTTTTTGCATTTAGGTTAGAAAAATACTTATTTAATTTTTCACATAAAAAATATTATTTTTCACTCATATTTTAATTAATTGTTAATTAATCAAAAATTAGCTTTTAATTGCTTTTTATTCATTAAAATCAATCCAGAAAATTCTGAAAAAATATTTTCTCATCTAATTAGGTTTACTAACCCTAAAAACATTTTTCTGACATGAAAACACATTTTCTACTAACATTGTTTACTCTTATTTACAATTCAATCCTTCTCGCGATATCTTTTTCTGATCATTCTAATTGCTCATAGGTTGGAACAACTAGGGTTTAAATTCCTCATATTTTTACTATTATGTAACTGCTCATGGGATGTAATAGCTTAATTAAGGTTTACTTTTTGCACTCCTTATTATGTATCTGCCCCAAAGCCATGTAATAGTCTAGGGTTTACTTTCCCGCACTTTTACTTTCTGCACCTATATTATTCTGTACATATTTATCTGCTAGCTGATAAGATTGTATGGCAAGATAAAATCAACCCTAGATCACCTCTAATTCAAGACTAATATATCTGAATACAACACACTTTTGCACTCATTCACACCTTAGGGTATCCTCTCCGTTGCCTTACAAACAAAACATGGTCATGTCCCTCGAACGTAGGGATATCTTAGCACAGTTGCCTATAAACAATATCATCACAGTCCCTTCGAATCAATGATCATAGTCCCTCAATGACCCTCGATTGTTGCCTAGGAATACATGATCTTGTCCCTCAGTTGTTGCCTACAAAAGGTGATGATCGTCCCTACGAATATGCTAAGGTATCCCTACATGTTGCCGTCTATGACCATACGATGACCCTATGAACGTCCCTTTACATCCAACGAATAAGATTACCTACCAACTAATGGTATGTATAGCCTTATTCTAAAGGAAGCAAAATAACATGGAAACGACCATTCTGAGTAGGTAATAAGACTCTTTTGCTTGCTCTAATCAATTCAAAAATACTTTTCACACCTCACACTATTTTCAAAACTTTTCAAACACTTTATATACATTCCAGCTTGAATCATTACAAAGTTAAATACTTCTTCAAAACAAAACATTTCCAAATACTTCGTATACATTCCAGCGAGAATCATTACGAAGTCATTGAGAAATGCCTTTCAAAAACATCTTTTCAAACACACACACGAAAAGGAAATTTCAAAGTGAGCTAAGAAATTAAGAGCCCGTAGATAAATACGGATGGAAATGATGCTAATACCTTCCCTTTTCATAACTGCCTCCCATATTCAGAATCTAACGAAGGTCTTTTCATGTTCTTTTCGCCTTCCCTTAATTGGATAAAAGAAAAGTCGGTGGCGACTCTTGCTATCCGCAACATTTGCAATAAAACGCAAAACAAACAAGTCAGTTCTCCCACCGAGTTACAGAATTGGCGACTCTGTTGGGGAAACACCCTAAAGAGAGGCTACCTTAGGGATTTAGATCACTTTATTTCTTTCATTGTTTGACTTATCTGCTTTACTTTTAAGGGTTTCTTGGGTATTATACTTGTGGGGGATCCTACCCCCGGATCCAGGTTTCCTTAGGTAAGTAGCAATAAATCATCGCGACTGTTAGGCGTATACCGAAACGGTCAAAATGATGGCTACGTTAGTGCGACACTTTGGATGTCCCGATGCTCCTCATGTTCATTTGAGGAAAGTATGTGGCGTCTGTGTGGTGTCATAAACACTAACTCAAATTTTAGAACCCTAATTGACCCATCTTGGCCATTAGAAGGTAGTGATATGGACGACTTCGGTGCAGACTGAGGCTGGTTGATACTCGATGCTACGCTCATTAAGATTCGACTTTCGGGATGTTTCAGTTGACCACTTGGTAGTCGTATTGAAATAAATCCTACGAGAAAGATCAATGATATGAGATTCCTAGAACCCGGTTACTATTATAGGACAGGTTGAACCCACTTAAACTCTGGTAGGGTAGACACCTATACGTCACGCAAGCCTTAAACTTAGGGCTATTGTGTGAATTGCTTGTGCTTGCTACTTGTTTTAAACATGACATCATGACATCATAACATCGTATCATTTATAACTATTTCAAGGACCTAGGGATTTATCTTTGCTTGTTTTGTAGGAGTTATGGCTTCCAGGAAGACTATCTGAATGAAGTTCATGGGTATACCTTCTCAACTCAAAGAATTAGTTTTAGAAGTTCCCAATCATGCTCAGTTTATCAAAAGTCATGGTTATCTACTTGACTTGGTTATCTCCGGTTTTGAGGAAGATATGATGCACGTCGCATTCCAGTTCTTCGATTCGAAACATCACTGCTTTAAATTCCCACATTATCAGTTGGTGCTTATATTGGAAGAGTTATCTAAGCTACTTGGGATACCTATCCTTGATCAGATGCCATTCACCGGTTCAGAAAAAGCTCTGAAATACAAAGACATCGCATCAGCGTTACATCTAAAGCGATCAAACATTGAAGCTAATTGGGAAACAAGAAGCGGAGTTAAGGGTTTTCTTGCTAAGTTTCTGATAAAGAAAGCTCGAGAATTCCTAAAGGCTATGAGTTTCCATGCATTCGAAGAAATTTTGGCCTTACTAATCTATGGCTTGGTGCTATTTCCTAATCCCGACCAGTTCGTAGACATAAACACCATCAAGATATTCCTCACTCGTAATCTTGTGCCTACCTTACTTGGGGACATTCTGCATTCTCTCCACACTCGTACTACCAAAAGACAAGGAACTCTCATGTGTTGCATACCATTACTTTCCAGGTGGTTTATTTTGCACCTTCCTCAATCATTAATGAAGAACGAGCAAAGATTGAAGTGGTCTCAAAGGCTGATGTCACTCTCTCATTCAAATATCCGTTGGTGTCTTTTTTCTCAAAAGGACTTCACTTTCTTGAGCATTGTGGGGAATTCCCTAATGTACCACTCCTTGGCATAAGGGGAGGTATCACTTACAACCCTTATCTAGCTCTGCGTCAGTTTGGTTATGTTCGAGGAGATGGTCCTCATGATATGCTTCTCCAAGACATTGTGTTTGACTACGAAAACGATCTCAAGAACTACCGTCAAAGATTTATGCACGCTTGGGGCATGGTGAAGAAGACTTATACTAAGACTTTGGGGCACAAAAATTCCATTCCTTGGGAATCTTAACTCAAATGGGTGCGAGCTCGAGCTCAAAACCTCATGATGTCGTTTACAGTTGTTCTACCAGTGGTTATGGAACCTGTTGTTGAAGGTGACGAACCCTATACCATTCTCCATCCAGACATGCATACTAATTTCGAAGACTTGAAGAGATCCTGGATTCAACTTAAAGAAGAAAGGGATACCTTCGTAGCTCAAATCCATGCAAGCGAGAAAAAGGTATTAGAGTTGACGAAGCTACTTCATGAGGAGCGAAGCATCAATACCTACTTCAACACAAAGAGGAAGCATCCATGGGAGACCCAAGCTCTAGGAATTTTATTTTATTTGTTTAAACTTTCATTTGCACTTTCTAAAAAGTAAACTAATAAAAAGTTTGTTCGTGCTTGTTTAACAAATTTAAATTCCTAAGGTCCTTGAAAACATTGCATTGCATAACATCACATATCATGGCATAACATCTCATAATAGGTACATCGAAGACCGGTTTTCTTATTCTCTCGTTGTTTATTTTAGCCGAAATGGCTCTTGAAAAGACTATCAAAGATCTCCAAGCTCAGAACGCCCAATTTTAGGAGATGTTCACCAATTTGGTCCAAGGTCATAAAGATTTGAAGAAGCTCATCACAAGAAAGAGGAAGACCATTGGTATTCTCAACATGGGAAGAAATCACAAAGGACCAGTCAAGGTGATCGACAACTCAAATTCTCGGACAAGAGCGTGGCGGAAGTATAAAAACAATGAACGAAGCCATCATGAGTCTGAAAACAGAGAAGAAGACTATATGAGTGAGCAATATTCTGATGACGAAAAATACAAGCAACTTGAAGACCGTTTGAATGCTGTGGAAAATATGAAAATATCAGGGCTTAGCTTTGATGATCTGAGTCTTGTTCCTAGTGTGGTAATTTCCCGCAAGTTCAAAGTTCCAACCTTTTCCAAGTATGATGACATCTCTTGCCCGAAGCTGCATCTGAAGTCCTATGTTCAGAAGATCCATCCTCATACTTAAGACAGAAAATTGTGGATCCATTTCTTTCAAGAGAGTTTATCCGGAACTCAGTTGGAATGGTATTATCAACTAGAGAGTACCCACATTCCTACCTGGAATGAATTAGCAGATGCTTTCTACAAGAAGTACCAGTACAATGTGTCATACCCCAAAATTTTCCCTCTTACTTCTCAAGACATTCCATACATTCATACTCAAGGATTCCTCAAGGGTTGATCAGACAAACCCTCTCCTAGGTAATCAACCCAAACTAGGGTTTTGGAGATTCTCAGATCAAGGTGGTTTCCAACATCTCCAATGGTCATCATGCCTCCTCATATGTTCCAAAGAATCTCCATGTCAAGTTTCAAGCCATACAAGTCAAGTTTCCTCAGACAATTGCTCAGATGGTTGAAAATCAATTGTATTGGACAAAAAGTCAACTATGGTCAACATACAGTCAAACTTCATGATTTTTGGTCAACATCCATATTTTGAAGTGACATTCATCATTTGATCAAGGGTTGATCCTGATTCATCAAGAAAACTCAAGATTTGATCAAAAGTCAAACTTTCCAAATTAGGGTTTTCTAGTGAAAGTCAACTGAACTTTGACTGAGCATAACTTTCTCATACTTTATCAGAAATTTTTCCACCACCTCTCATTTTGAAGAGAATTCAATTCTCTACAACTTCATGTCTCACAAGCATGGTCATAAAATGCTTCATTTTGAAGATATGGATCAAAACATTACAGGTCCTTTTCAAAGTCAACAAAAAGTCAACTTTTTGTAAAGAAGTGTTATTGAGCATGGAAACTCCAATTGAGATGAAACCAAAGAGGTTGTTTAGAGGACATCTATAGCTTTCCTAAAAAGTCCAAGAACACTCAAAAATGTTAAAAATTGAGCAAAATACACCTTGCACAAGTTGGGCATTTTTGAAGAATTGCACAAAGGAAAATATCTGACAAAATCCAATTTTTTCCAAATGGGCCTATAATTTTATGATCCAAACTTGATCATAATATTATTTGTGACCCCTTGAAGCCTTGCCACAACCTCTTTCTATTTTTTTGATTTATTTTTGAATTTAAAAGCATTTAATTCAAATTTAAATTAAATAAAATATGAAAACAAGGTATAATTTAAGTTGGGTTGGATTTTTATCAAGCTTGAGGACCAAGGAAGCCCACAAAACATGCCAAATTCGTGCTAGCTCATGCAAGGAAGAGAAAATCAAATTTTAGAAAGATTTGATCAAAATTGAAAGAGAAAATATTTTGCATTCAAAAGCATATCTTTTTTCATTCTTTTTGCTCCAACCTCTTGCTCTATAAATACCTATTGCATTCACAAAGACCAAGAACGAAACCCTAGCCTCTTGAAGCAACCCTATTTTCTCAAAAAAATTTCTCAAAGTTGGAAAAATTGAATTTGTTTTTCCAGCCACTTCCAGCCACTCTCACTCATTCCATTGTGTTCCTGAGGTAAGATTGAGTAAGTATACATCAAGAACCATGGTTAAACTTGCTTGAATCGGGCTATACATGAACATACATATTCATATTTTTCTTGAATTCGTGTTTTATTATTCTGCATGTTTTAATTGAAACTAACCATTCTAACATGATCATGAGGTATCATAGACAGGATCTGGGCCATCGTTCATGAGGTTGAACGTCCAAATCGCGTTATGCCATAGTTAGGGTTTCAAAATTGAGGAGCTTCGAACCGGTCGATACAGGCCGTTTTAGTCCAAACGGACACCACCATCGTGTTCGCCATGGTCGATTTAGGGGGGGTAAGGTATCCCTTTGCTTTTTATTTTGGTTATTTTGCAGGTTTGAAGATTGGAGTCGCTGGAGAAGACGACCGGAGCTAGGGCTCCGGCGTCGCTGACTCAGTTGACCGGTGGGCTGCGTGCGTGGCGTTATGGCTCTCTCTGATTCGCTCTCACGTAACACCTGGGTCCCACGCGTTTGACTGTGTTTGAAATTCAAAATATGCCACGTTATTCACTTATAAAACATTGATTGCAGATTACAAACACCAAGTACACTTGGCTCAGTTGGGAACGTGTTGGTTGATTTCTCCAGAGGGCACGAGTTCGATCCTTGGCCCTGGCAATTTCTTTTTACCACTTTGCAAACTGACTTTTTCTATTTTCTTATTTTTCTTAATATTTTCATTCAATTTAATTAATCTTTAAACATTTTTTTCATGCATTTAAAAATCACCAAAAATATTTTCCTTTTGCATTTTAATCAGAAAAATGTTTATTTAATTTTTGACATTAAAATTAATATTTTTGCATGCATATTTTAATTAATTGTTAATTAACCATTAAATTGACTTTTAATTGCTTTTAATTATCAAAATCGATCTAGAAAATTACCAAAAAATTATCTCATCATCTGATCAACATTACTAACCTAAAATCTTTTTCCTCATTGAAAATTTTTATTTTTACTAACATTTTTCTCTTATGCGAGTTTTCTTATATTTTCCGATTATGTATCTGTTAATAGGTTGTAACGTTTCGGACTATTTTTCTCGCTTTTCTTTTCAATATTATGTAACTTCCTATGGGATGTAATAGTTTAATTAGGACTTTTACTTTCTGCACTCCTATTATGTAACTTCCCCAAAGCCATGTAATAACGTAGGACTTTATTTTCCGCACTTTACTTTCCGCAATTTATTTTCCACACCCTGTAAACTGCTAGTAACTAGGCGTGTATGGCAAGATAAAAACGAACATAGATCACTTCTAATTCCAAGATAACATATCTGAATTTGACACACTCTTTTCACACATGCACCCCTTAGGGTAATTCTCTCTCGTTGCCTTTCGATAAATGGTCAAGTCCCTCGAACGTAGAGGTATCCTAACACCGTTGCCTACAAAACATATCATCATAGTCCCTTCGATACAAAGATCATGGACCCACAATGTCGCCTACTAATACATGATCTCGTCCCTCGATTGTTGCCTACGAAAAGTGATGATCGTCCCTTCGAATGTGCTATGACCAATCCGATGTCCCTTCAAATGTCCCTTTACATCCAACGAATAGGGTTACCTACCAACTAATGGTATGGATAACACTATTCTAAAGGAAACGAAAATAACACGAAAACGACCATTCTGAGTAGGTAATAAGACTTTTAGTTGCTTGCTCAAACAAAATACTTTTCACACCACACACTTTTGTCAAAGTTCAAACTCTTTCAAAAACGAAACATTTCCGAACACTTTGTATACATTCCTACATGAATCATTACAAAGTCAAAGCGAAATGCCTTTTCAAAATTTTTTTATCAAACACACAGAAAGCATTTTTAAAGTGATCTAAAAGCAACTAAGAGCCCGTAGATAACTACGGATGGAAAGGGGTGCTAATACCTTCCCTTTTCATAACCTTCTCCCTTACTCAGAATCTAACGAAGGTCTTTTCCTGTTCTTTTCACCTTCCCTTAATTGGATAAAAGAAAAGTCGGTGGCGACTCTTGCTATCCGCATATTTGTGATAAAAAGCAAAACAAATTCTCAAAGTCAGTTCACCGTATTACACAATGCTGAATTGGAACCTACCCGCATGCAACTACAGAGCATGTCTATGGGTCTTGGCGAGAAGTTCAAAGAGTATGTCCAGAAATGGAGAGATTAAGCAGGCAGAGTTTAATCACCCTTATCTAATAGGGAATTGATTGATATGTTCATGGGAACGCTAACAGGCCCATTCTTCAATCATCTGATTGGCAACTCTTCAGCTGGATTCACCGAGCTGATACTGACAGGAGAACGTATTGAAGCAGGAATCAAGAGCGGAAAAATACAAGTAGAGTCATCTTCAAACACTGCGAAAAGGCCTTTTGGTGGTAAGAAAGAAGTCAATGTTGTGTATGGTTAGAAGAGCCGTGACAAAACTAATCACACTCAATCGGTGAAGGCAGTCCTGATCTCCAATCCCGCGCCAGCGCAACCTGAACAAAATAATGCGCGTAGCCAAAACGCGCCAAGAAGACAATTTACAAAGATCAACATGCCGTTATCTCAAGTACTACAACACATGTTGAAAGTAGAGCTCATTACTTTGAGGTATCCTCCTCAGCACTTTAACACTTCCTCTCCAAAGTATAATCCTAATGCAAGGTGTGCATACCACTCCAACAGCCCAAGGCACGACACCAACAACTATTGGCCCCTGAAGAACAAGATTCAAGACATGATTAAAGCAAGGGAAATTGAACTCGACCCTCTCGTAGAAACTCCGAATGTGATCAACGCACCAATTCCTGACCATGGTAAAAGTGCCAATGCTATTGACAATGACTCCTATGTTTATGATGCGAATGAGATGACTATTCCTATGATGACTGTCAAGAAAAATTTGTTGCAAGCCGGTGTATCTCCAAGGTGCCCGGATGACTATCATTGGTGTGTAATTGAATCTGACGGATGTGCTTGGTTGAACAGGCGAATTCAACGCATGATGGACAACTGAGAAGCGCTATTTCTGAAACCTCCATCTGTGGAGAATCTGTATGAAGATGTTGCTAAAAATATGAAAATTGAAGACGCAAGCAAAGCCATACCAGAATTATGGGATACATTGGGGCAACCAAGTGGAAAGTTTGATTTCATGGTTAAATATACCGCTCCCGAAAGTTACAAGATTCCAATCGAAGACATAAAGGCAATCGGATGGGGAGACGATTACCCAGAAGAGTATGATGATGTGAACACAATAAGGATCACCTCTGCCGATCCTGCGCCTAGAGTGACACCCCTGATTATTACCTCCTCCAGACCAATACCATATTCCTCTAACAAAGCTATACCTTGGAATTATGGAGCCAAAGTTTACTATCATGGCGTCAAGCAAGAAACTTTGACCATTGAAGACATTGTAGTTGAAGCTATCAATCCTGACATCGACAACATCACTGGATCAAGCAAGGTAACCAGAACCGGAAGAGTATTTTCCCCAGAGATGTATCCTCCGAAAGAAACTACTACACTATTTAGCATTCTTTCTATCGAACCAATTCCCGAAGCTAGAGGGGAAGAAAAAGTAACTCATCCTGCTCATACAGAAGTACCAAAGGAAGTTGCTGAGGATACCTCCAAGCAAGAAATGGAGGAAATTCTAAAGATCATCAAGAAGAGCGACTACAATGTTGTGGAACAGTTGGGACAAACTTCGTCCAAGATATCCTTGCTAGCTCTGCTATTATGCTCTGAGGCTCATGCTAAAGCCTTAGTGAAGTTTCTGAAGAATTCTCACATACCGCAAGACACTACTGCTGATCAATTCGAAGGTTGTATTGCTAGCCTGACCTCCAACAATGGTTTAGGTTTCTCTGATTCTGATTTAACTCCTTCCAGAAGGAAACACAACAAAGCCTTGCACATCTCCATTGAATGCAAGGGCACTATATTGTCTCACGTATTGGTGGATACTGGTTCTGTTCTGAATGTTCTCCCGAAGAGCGCTCTCGACTGACTTAATGCTGAAGAAGTGGTCATGAAGCCCAGTGACATAATCGTAAGAGCTTTTGATGGTTCAAAAAGAACAGTACTTGGAGAGCTCAACTTCCAGTTAAAGTCGGTTCCCAGACTTTTGACTCTACTTTCTTTCTCATGGACATTCATCCAGCTTATTCTTTCATACTCGGACACCCTTGGATACACGGGGAAGGCGCTTTCACCTCTACCCTACATCAGAAGATGCAGTACCCAATGAAGGGGATGATTGTTACAGTATGCGGTGAAGAGGAATATATAGTAAGCCATCTGCATTCATTCTGATACATCAAAATGGAAGGTGAATTCATCGAAACCCCCTGTCAAGCTTTCAAAGCACTTCCACGACTCATGCCTGTTGACTCTCCTATCACTCCTGAAGTTACTAGAGTTCCACCGAAGATGGCCTCACTAAAAGACGCCAAAGATGTGGTTGAAGAAGAAGGCTGTACTATTTGGGGTCACTCCCGATTTTCCATTTAAATCTGACAAGACGGGTTTAGGCTTCACTACCAAAGGTCAGAAGATGATACACCGCGAACTTGCCGACAAGCTTCCTTTCCACATCAACAAAAGCGGAGTCCATGCTACAGAAGACGATGATGGCGACTTCGACATCACCAATTGGATCTTCCCAACTCTGGACGACATACTCAATAATTGGAAGACTGAAGATGTTATACCAATCTCCTTTAGACAGGAGTAATTGCTTTTTCTACTTTTATGCTTTCGAACAATAAACTTTAAGCCTAGTGCCTTGCCCAGGGCACCACGGCTCGTTTGTGAGGGTTATTATTTGTCATTTGCATATTTTCATTCAACAAATCATTGGACTTTTGCTTTCAAATATTGTGCTCTTTGTCTTTCTTTTTACTTTATCACCCTTTCAAAAAGCTACGTGTTCTTACACACACCAACATAATACACTGCATATTCACTCCAAATCTCATCGATAACGACTCTGCTATTGCTAAATATGACTTTGATAATCCGATCTACCAAGCCGAAGACGAAGATGAGGAAGATTGTGAAGTTCCAAGAGAACTTGCCAGGCTACTACAATAGGAAGAACAGGTTATACAGCCACACGAGGAGCCAGTCGAGGTTGTGAATCTAGGTACTGACGAAGACAAAAAGGAAATCAAGATAGGAGCAGATCTTGAGAGAAATGTCAAAGAGAGTTTGGTCCAGATACTGCGAGACTATATCGAGATTTTTGCTTGGTCCTATGAAGACATGCCAGGTTTATACATTGACATTGTGGTACACCGACTACCGACGAAAGAAGCTTTTCTCCCTGTGAAGTAGAAGGTTCGTCGTATGAGTCCTGAGATGTCCGAGAAAATCAAAGCCGAAGTTATGAAACAATTCAATGCCGGTTTCCTAGCCGTTACTTCTTATCCACAGTGGGTTGCGAACGTGGTGCCCGTACCTAAGAAGGATGGCAAATTACGTATGTGTGTGGACTATCGAGATCTGAACAAAGCAAGTCCGCAAGACGATTTCCCACTTACACATATTGATGTCCTGGTTGATAACACAGGTCAACACAAGGTTTTCTCCTTCATGGATGGTTTCTCCGGTTACAATCAAATCAAAATGGCTCTCGAAGATATGAAAAAGACTACTTTCGTTACACAGTGGGGCACATTCTATTACAAAGTCATGCCGTTCGGACTGAAGAACGATGGCGCCACATATCAACGTGCCATGGTAGCTTTGTTCCATGACATGATTCATCACGAGATAGAGGTCTACGTCGAAGACATGATAGCTCGATCACAAACTGAAGAAGAACATCTCGATCATTTGCGAAAGTTGTTCGATAGACTGAAGAAATACATACTAAGGCTTAATCCTAACAAGTGCACCTTTGGAGTCAGATCCGGTAAACTCCTGGGATACGTTGTCAATGGTAAAGGTATTGAAGTTGACCCTGCCAAGGTTAAAGATATTCAAGAAATGCCAGCTCTCCGTACCGAGAAGGAAGTCAGAGGTTTCTTGGGACGACTAAACTACATTGCCAGATTTATTACACATCTAACTGGTACTTTTGAGCCAATCTTCAAGTTACTGAAGAAAGATCAAGTAGTGAAATGGAACGACTATTTCTAGACAGCTTTTGACAAAATCATGGAGTACCTACAAAATCCTCCTATCCTGATACCACCAGTCAAAGAAAGACCTCTTATCATGTACTTAATAGTATTAGAGAACTCAATGGAGTGTATGTTGGGCCAACATGACGAGTCTGGTCGAAAAGAGTATGTGATATACTACCTTAGCAAAAGGTTTACCGACTGTGAAACAAGATACTCATAGCTTGAGAAAACTTGCAGCGCTTTGGCTTGGGATGCTCGCCGACTAAGACAGTATATGTTGACTCATACTACCTTATTGATCTCTAAGATGGATCCGATAAAATACATATTCGAGAAACCTGCTCTCTCTGGAAGAATAACAAGATGGTAAATGATCTTGACCGAATACGACATCCAGTATACTACTCAGAAGGCGATCAAAGGAAGTACAATAGCCGATCATTTGGCTCATCAAGCCGTAGATGACTACCAGTCTATTCATTTCGAGTTTCTAGAGGAGGATATTATGTTAGTCACTAATTACGAAGAACCGATGGACCATGGAATTTGATGGAGCCTCAAACGCACTTGGCAATGGTATTGGCGCCATCATTACATCTCCTACAGGCGGACACACGCCTTTCACCGCGAGACTTTGTTTCAACAGCACCAACAACATGGCCGAATACGAAGCATGCATCATGGGTATCAAAGCTACTATTGACTTAAGAATCAAATTCTTGCAAGTGTATGGAGACTCAGCTTTAGTGATCAGTCAAATTAAAGGCGATTGGGATACGAAGCATCCGAATCTCATTCCATATCGAGAGCATGTGTTGAATCTAATCCCTTACATCGAAGAAATCACTTTTGATCACAACCCACGAGAAGAGAATCAGTTGGCAGACGCATTAGATACCATGTCATCTATGTTCAAGGTCAGATGGGACAACGAAACTCCCCAAATTACTATCGAAAGACTAGACGAACTAGCATACTGTTGTGAACTTGATACCGAAGGAACAAAAGAGAAACCTTGGTTCTACGAAGTGAAGAGGTATCTCGAGGCTCAAGAATATCCCGTAGGGGCATCTGCCAATGATGAAAAGACCTTAAGAAGATTCGCTTCCAAATTCTTTCTCAACAACGACATCTTGTACAAGCGCAATCACGACTTGTGCTTACTTCGCTGTGTAGATCAGAAAACAGCGGAACGAATCATGGAAGAGCTACATGAAGGCGCATTCGGTACCCACTCCAATGGACATATAATGGCTAAGAAGATTCTAAGAGCAGGTTACTATTGGTCCACCATGGAAGATGATTGTTACCTCTATGTTCGATCTTGTCACAAATGCCAGATATACGCAAACAAAGTGCACATACCTCCAGTTCCATTGAACGTTCTGACCGCTCTGTGGTCTTTCGCAATGTGGGGCATTGACATGATTGGAGAGATCAAACCCACCACTTCCAATGGACATTGTTTCATCCTTGTTGCTATTGATTACTTTACCAAATGGGTAGAAGCAGCCTCGTTCGCATCTGTTACCAAGAATGTTGTGGCTCGATTCATCCAGCATAATCTTATCATGGACACCGGTACCAATCTCAATAAAAAAATGATCACCGAACTCTGCACGTTGTTCAAGATTAAGCATCACAACTCTTCTCCATATCGGCCAAAAATGAACGACGTAGTGGAAGCCGCCAACAAGAATCTCAAGAAGATCATACAGAAGATGACAGTGACCTATAAGGATTGGCATGAGATGTTGCCATTTGCTCTCCACGGTTATCGCGCTACAATACGAACATCTACAGGGGCAACCCCCTTCTCTCTCGTATATGGTATGGAAGCAGTCCTACCTATCGAGGTTCAAATACCCTCAATCAAAGTACTCAGGACGCAGAGTTAGATGAAGACGAATGGGTCCAGACTCACCTTAACTAGATCAACTTGATCGGCGAAAAATGGCTCATGACCATCCGCCATGGACAAATATACCGGCGAATGATCGAGCATTCAATAAAAAGTCAAGCAAGTCTACCAAGTCGGTGATCTAGTAGTCAAGCGCATCATTCTTCCTCAAAGTGACCCGGAAAATGGACTCCCACCTATGAGGACCATTTGTAGTCAAGTATTCTTGGGAGCTATGATACTAAGCACTATGGATGGAAGACTTCCGCACCACAAAGGCAGACATAGTCAAAAATACTACGCATAAACGAGATCCGCTAGGTTGAGTGGCCTAGGAAAAAATAAGGGCATCCTGGAGAACCAAAAAGGTTCGGGCAAAAGTTAAGGATATATATACAAAAATGTACACCCGGCAAGTTGAAAACCTGCAAAGGCGGCTTGGGCAAAAATGGGTATCCCGGTAGACTGAAAACCCGAAAGGGAGGTCTAGGCAAAAGTTAGGGATTTAAGCGTACAACTATGTCTCGTCCAGATCACCTGCTTACAGACTACACTACTATCAGCTTCAAGATTCGAATGGCGCAAATCAGTTCAATCATTTTCTTCTGACAGCAAGGAGATGAGATAGTCGAAAATATATGAGCAATAACATAGTTAAAACTCTACGAGATTGTTTCCACATAGCTTTTTACTATTCTGACAATTTCCTCTCACTAGGATGTTTGTCTCTGGTATACAAACTTCCTGACTATAGGCCACTTTTCAAATTTAATGCAAATTACTTTTTTCCAGTTCCAATTTTTATTGTTTTGTTTGCATAAAGTCCAATGATTGCTTTGAATGATTATATGCATTTGAAAATAAACATCTATTCACAAACATATAAAAAGCGAACAAAAATAGTAATTACTACAGGCTCTAGGAATTGAGATGACGACTAAAGTCACCAATGCATCCCCACAGAGTCACTTTCACAAGAAGTACCCCCACAAAGTCACTTTCACAAGAAATACCTCCACAGGATCATCTCTACAGTCCCCACAGAGCCATCGCTCTCCCTACAAAGGCAAATCTTCTCCAACGAAGCATCACATTATCATCTCCTCCAAACAAGTGTTCAAACACTTCCAACTTCATCACGTTAGTCCCCGAGCAGTGATCCTTCCAACTTCATCATGTTAGTCCCCGAGCAGTGATCCTATCAACTTCATCACGTTAGTCTCCAAGCAGTGATCCTATCAACTTCATCACATTAGTCCCCGTGAAGTGATCCCATCAGCTTCAACTTCATCACATTATTCCCCGAGCAGTGATCCTATTAACAAGCTCTTCGTGTTGAGGGTTTATGTTTGGAGTGATGTTCTTCCTCCTTATTTGAGTGCTCATTTCTTAAGCCTGCAAAGTTAACTAGCTCTTTGTGTCGAGGGTTTATGTTTGGAGTGATGTTCTTCCTCCCTTATTGAGTTATTACTGTTTAGGTCCGCGAAGTTAACAAGCTCTTCGTGCCGAGGATCTATGTTTGGGGTTCGTCTATTAACAGTCGTTTCTCCTTACTTGTTGAGTTCACCGTGGTCAGGTGTTCTCATTTACTTAAACCTGCGAAGTTAACTAGCTCTTCGTGTCGAGGGTTTATGTTTGGAGTGATGTTTATCCTCCATGTAGAGTTCTCACTTGTTTCAGATTCGCGAAGTTAACAAGCTCTTCGTGCTGAGGATCTATGTTTAGGGTTCGTCTATCAACAGTCGTTTCTCCTTTCTTGTTGAGTTCTCTTGTGCCTAGATCCGCGAAGTTAACAAGCTCTTCGTGCCGAGGGTCTATGCTCGGAAGCTATGTCTTCCTCCTTGTTGGGTTCTCATTTACTTAGATCTGCGAAGTTAACTAGCTCTTCGTGCCGAGGGTCTATGTTTGGAGTGATGTTCTTCCTCCTTTATTGAGTTCTCTTTGTTTAGGTCCGCGAAGTTAACAAGCTCTTCGTGTCAAGGATCTATGTTTGAAGTCCGTCGTTTCCCGACGCCTTCTCCCTTTTGAGCCTGCCGTGTCAGGTGTCCTCTTTACCCTTTGATCAGCGGAGTTGTTTATCAACAAGCGGTTCGTGCAGAAGATCATTAGTTATTCTCATCTTCAGTGAGTCTCTCTTTCATGGGTGTCCTCTGTATCATCCTTGATGAGGAATTTCAATACTATTGTTCTCGTTAGCAGAATGCCCGAGTTCATTTATATGAATTTATCTCCTTTATTTCTCATCCTCACTGAGTCGCTCTTTCATGGGTGTCCTTTCTCCATTACCCCTGGTGGGTCATTTCAATACAATTGTTCTCGTGAGCGGAATGCCCGAGTTCGTTGGTATAAGTGTGTCCTCCTTAGGTCTCTCCAGTGTATATGTTCAAGCAGAAAATCCAAATATAATAATTCTATGCTCGCCTTCAGAGCGCGAATTTTATGGTCCATTTCAGTATTCAATCATCTTCTACTTTGCTGGTTCGAAAGGCTTGCGCCCATCTCACCTCCCCGGTCGAAGAAGATTGAATAGGGGCAGCTGTTGCACCCCAAAATTCGCCCTCTTCTTTTCTGTGTCTCTGGCCTATAATTTGATTGCATAGATGTGCACATGTTTGTGTACACAGTTTGGATCATAAGGTTGTCCAGTTTCGGGTGGTCCAAGTGGAAGCAAACAAAAAGGCAATTTTTTACGTCTGAAAGCTGGGCAGAAGCTTCAAAAAATTTTCTTGTCTTGACCGGTCGCCTAATCGTGTCAAAAATTTCATTCACGCAAGCAAAATGGGATTCCGGACACTTTTTGTTTAGAGTCCGACCTCAGATTCTCAAAGGATTTGATGGTTTTGGATTAATTACGGAAATTATTCGGATAATCGTGATTTGGGCTTGATTATGGGTCCAAAACTATAAATACTTTTTAGCTCTCACAAAGAAAAGAGGGTTCTGGGGTTCCTCATTTTTTCTCTCTCACCACTAATTACTCTCTAATTTTCTCAATAATCCAAAAGTCAAAAAGAACTGAAATTTCAGCTTTCTCTCCAAGCAACCACTGCGGACCACCACCGGACCTCCGTCCAACACCGATCTCAGCCGCAGACCGCGCTAAGTGCGCCCTCCGCACTAAGCGCGCCCTGCGATTTCTGGTTTTCTTCTTCTTTCTGCATCGCAGTCTCTCACTATTCAATCCAGATCTTCTCTTCATTCTTCTGTTCGAATGGGTTATGGAAGGAGCATTTTCATCTTGATCTTTCTTAAATTCCATGATCCAAGGGTTTTCCTTCTTCAATTCTCCATTGAAGATCTCAAGTTTTCTTGAAGAATTCGAGGTTGATTCCGCAAATTATCATTGATTCACTGTGGATTTGGTATTTTCTTTGAAGAGCACAAGGAATTCCTCTTCAATTTGTCTCAAACTTCAAGTTCAAGTAAGTGTTAGGTTCAAATAAGCACTTATTTTAAGCTGTTTTGATTTTCAGCTTTTCTTGAAAATTGAATAATGAAATTGCATGCAAATTCAATGTAGATTCTGAATTTTGAACTTCTACTCTTGAATTCTTTGATTTAAATTGAATTTCGCCGCCTTATTGGTGTCGGAGTGAAGGTTTTTGTATATAGCATGCATATAGGAATGGTATTAGCATTTACCTTTGCATTTCTAGCCGTAAATCCATGCATTGTGCATTGCTTAGCTCATGTTCATGCATTGGAAGGAATGTAGTTTGGTTGAGTCGCGTCGATGCATGACGAATCGAAGCATAGCTTGCATTTGAAGTGTGTCGGCATGTAGTTCTCGAAGCATTTTGTTCATTAGTTATTGTATATTGTGTGTAGTCCATGCATATGCATTCCACGTGTTTGTGATGATGTGTATCTAGGATTTGACGTGATCCTTCCATGCTCTTTCATGGCATCCCTCGCATACATCATTGCTTTGTATATAGAGTGTTAGGTTGTTGACATAATTCACATCATAAGCATGTTCATGCACCGATTTGCATTATGTACATTGGGGATCTCAATTATTGTGCATCCTTCATGTGCATCCCATATATGCTCACACATTCATGAACATTGAAGTTACTAGGATTATCATTTGCATTTCACACATGCTCATGTACTCATAAGCCATGGAACTATTCAAAGTCATTGTTCACATCCTATATCGCTCATGCATCCACAGTATTAGTGTCATTTGCATTGTCATGCATCCATCATGTGTCCATACATCCATCGAACATTGAAGTTATTAGCATTTTATTTGCATTCCTGAGTAATGGAGTTTGTTTGCATTAGGAATTTGCATCCTACACATATTCATGCCTTTATAAGCATTAGATCCATCCATATCATTGATTCTCTATACATGTTCATGCATTCATGAGCATTGGAATGGTTGGCATCTTCATCCGCATTTCCACGCTTGTCCACACATGACATAACATACATAAGCATTGAAATAATTGTCTGATAGTACGGATCAAATGAAAACATCATGAACAGGCGATCCGGACCAAAACTGCATTTTTCTGCAGGTTGCAGGCCGCGCTTAGCGCCACCAGGAGCGCGCTAAGCGCCAAACTCTCTGACTTTTCTCTTGTAGGTCGCGCTTAGCGCAATATAGCAGGCTTAGCGCAGTCTGAGATGATGCATTTTTCTGTTATTTCTCGTTTCTAACATCAAGCGAGGCACTCTAGCCTTGTCTAGGCTGTTGTTTGGGCTTTGATTCATCGAGGGTTTGTATTGTGTACATCCATGACACATTTCTCCGATCTTGGTGCACCTACGCACATTTTCCGTTGGTTTTGTTCACGGGACCTAACTCCCTTATGCGAGTTTATTGGATATCGTCGAATGTGTATAGGCGCATTCTTGACCGTGCATATCAATGCACATCCATTATCTGATTTTCATCTTGACAATTTCATGCAGGTTTTATTGGATATACGTCGAATGTGTATAGACACACGTTCTTGACCGTGCATATCAATGCACATCCTTTGTCTGTATTATCTGGATGGTTTCTTGCAGGTTTATCGGATATACGTCGAATGTGTATAAACACACATTCTTGACCGTGCATATCGATGCACATCTTTTATCTGTATTGTCTGGATTATGATCTTGTACAGGTGTATTAGCCTCAGATGTGTATGATACACATTTTGGTTATGTTTCCTATATCTCCGCTTGTTTCTCATCGGATTTCTTTATTGCGTGCTGTTCGCGTTAAAAAGTGACGCGCGAGGGAATCGAATCTGAATTCGGATTCTCTGGCTTGAAACGATTTACTCTTTTGATTTGTTTATAAAGATGCCGCGAGCATCAAGCTTTATTTTTTCCAACACAAGAAAAATGATTATGAAAAAGGGGAAAGCTGCAATACCCTCAATTGATATGATATGCATTACGACTAGCGCGAACTAGACGTAACGCATTGGGGAGATTCCGGGCAAGGGGGTTTGTTATATTGTTGGCTGAAGATTTTGACATACATGATTCGAAATGGAATCATTGAGCTCGAAATGAAATAGGATTTATATTCGTGAGAATAAAGTGAATGCCACAGTTCAGAATGGGAGAAATGGCTTTTCGAATGGCAGTTATGATGATATATGTAAAAGAAGCTTCGAAGTGGTAATAAGGTTGTGTCTGTGAAGTGAGTTCGAAGCGAAGATAGCCAAGGCATTTGAAATTCAAACGCGAGCGGGATAATTGGAAGTTAGAATATATGCGCTGGAGACGGTTCGAAGACGCGTGGGAGCAAGAGAAGCGCAGTGTTCTGCATGTTCTGAACGTGGAAAGATCTTATAAGTCAGGCCGTTATGGTCGAAGTAGTATAAATAGAAGTCTTAGTGTTAGGATTTCGTGTGTCATATCTATTGTACAAAATTCAGTAAACATTCAAAATACCACATGGCTAGGGAAACGAATGCTCGAACAATGTACGTATGATTGCACCAAAACCTTTATTATTCAGTAAAACATCTTTATCTTTCCAGTTTATCCTTTATCTTCTCATCAATGTCTTTTAAATACCTTTACATTCAAAGCCATTTAACTATTCCTTGCATTTAAACGTTTTCTTTTATTTCGAAATCTTTACATTCAGAAATCCTTTACATTCATGTCCTTTACATTCATGTCTTTTACATTCATGTCTTTTACATCCACGCTTTTACATTAAAAGTCTTTTACGTTTGAAAGTCATTTACGTATTCCTGCAACCATACATTTCTTTGCAAATCGAACCTTTACTCATTTACTCATTCAAGTCAGTCTTATGTTTCTTTATTTAATCATGTCATTAAGTTATATAACACTGCAATCGGAATACGTTGGATATATATAAAACACTCAAAATACAAGTCTTAAACATGAATACTAGTTTAGTTAATAATTTTATCCAAACGACCAATACCCCATAGGATCAATCTAGTCGATCCTGCAAGTTACCAGAGGAATTGAATAACAGTCATAAAGATTATTCGATAGTTTGGAGGACTAGCGGTTGTTTCACCAGAAATCACTGTGAACATATATTAAGGGAATAGATGGAGCACCCTAAATATATATAGTTATCTATAGCTTTATATATGAATATGTTTGATATGTTTGTGTGTTTTAATTGCTATTTCTATGATTGGGAAAGTTTCTCCTTTGGATTTTAAGAAGGATAGATTATGTGGGATCCTAGGTTTTGTTATTATTGTGCTCGCAAAGATCATTGGGATCTTCTGCATACATATCCCTTAATGGGAATCAGAGCATTTGTAGCTCGGATCTAAAGGGATCCATGGTTTGTTTGGTTTGAGGGAGAAAGAAATTTGCTCGCCAAGGATGAGACCTTGTGCCTACGTATTCTCAAAAGGATGTTGAGAAAGTCAGAGTAATCGTAGTTCCCACTTATGCTAGTGGAAGCAACGGGATGTTATTAAGAGACAAAGACAAATGTCAGCTTAATTAAAAATGTATCTAATATATTTCATAACATACATTTTTGAAAGTATTGATTGATTAAATCTTTCATCGTAAGTTATAGGTGTTTTGCTTGAGGGTACAAGCGTTACCACTTACGTGTTAAGAAAGATGTTTGAAAAATGATTGAATCTTTTAATTGTAAGCATTGGGTGTTTTGCTTGAGTGTACAAGCGTTACCACTTACGATTAAGAGATGTTTTTGTTTGAAAAGAGTTTGAAAAGTTTTTGATTGTATGTGATGTGATAGAAGAGATACTTCTTCCATAGAGATGATAAATGTCTAAATCTCGAGGAGAAATTGATTGGATTAGGGGGATGCTTTTAAGAAGCCCATGGGTCCTTGTATTGTAAGCCCAGAGGAGGCATTAGAGGTCATCGAGGGTCCTTGTATGAAGCTCAAGAGGAAGCTATAGGGTATGACTGGCTTTGGCTTTAAGAGTGGTTTCACCGGGAAACCATCCTCTTAGGATTTGAAGAGCGATTTCACCGGGAAATCATACTCTCAGGGTTCTATCCTAGCGCGGGTGATTCTTTGTATTGGAAGCCCAATAGGAGGTGTTAAGAGATTTCTGGTCTCTTTCTTGTATTATGCCCAAGAAGGCTAAACTCAATGAGGAGTTCTTTTGAGCGAAGTCCAAGAGGAGGACTCGGCGAGTGTTGTCTTATATGAAGCCTAGCGGAGGCTAAACTCGAGATGAATGAGTTTTCTTATATGAAGCCTAAGAGGAGGCTAACTCAGATGAATGAGTTATCTTGTACAAAGCCCAAGAGGAGGTTATCTCAGTAGGGGACCTAGTTGTTAGACTAGTTGTTATGTTATAACTAGACAGTTATATAAACCATGTATAAAGTCTATTCACCAGGAGTTTATGAAGGAAATATAAACAAGTGTGTAAAAACGTGCGTTTAAAACGAGCATAACTTGATTATTTACAAGTTTGATTGTGTACAAGGGAATGAATATGTGCACGAATGGGTATTTGTGTACAAGGAAATATGTATGTACATAGGAGGGTTGGGACTTACACCGTGAGGGAGGCCCATTGGTTTAAAAGAAGTTTCACCAGGAATAATGCTCCTCTTAATACCAATGGAAATGGGGTGTAAACAAGCGAATAAACGAACGAAAGTTTGCTATACTTGAATATTCTGAAGGTATCGTATTATGTACAAGTAAAATTGGTATGTACATAAAAAATTGGATATATACAAGGAAATAACTATGTACATAAAAAGAATTGGATATGTACAAGGAAATAACTATGTACATAAAAAGAATTGGGACTTACACCGTGAGGGAGGCCCATGATCGGTTAAGAAATTCGAGGAAAAACGGGTTCGGTTTTATCTTCAAATCGAGTCGATCATGGAAAAAAGATGTGTAAAGTTGATGGAATGTTTTGAAAAGGTCTTGAAAGTGTTTTTGAAAGATGAAATATATCCACAAGAAGTTTGAAAAAGTTTCGAGTTTCAAAAGTTTGAAAGAATGCCTTTGCAAAGTACTTGAAAAGTACTTAAAACGTCTCGTTTTCGGCTTAATGAAAATATCATCAAAAGAAAGTATTTTTAGATTTTTTTGACATCATCATAAAATAGACATGTTGAATGACAAGTGTGCAAAAAATCACCTCAAAATGAGGAGTTTTGATTGGGTTTTGAAAGTGTTAAAGTTTGAAAAAAATGTGAAGGAAAAGCAAAATTTTTTGACAAAATGGTCCCAAGGGGATTCGACCCTGGGACCATTGGGCAAGGCAAGGCAAGTGACTTAAGAGTGAGCTGGAAACCGCTGGGGCGGCAATATATCCGTTCATATATCCAACTTCATGTCATTATATTATAAACTAATTTTTGAATTTCTGAAAAAACCAAAAACACGCGCGAATTGTTCTTCTTCTTCCTCAATCCTCATTCAATCATGGATTCTTTGTTTCTTGATGAAATTGAAAACTATAAACATCAAACTTGCTCGAAATTTAACCAGGAACATGATGGTGGTGGTTAATTTCATTTATTTTTAGTTTTAGATGATTAAATTCTCCAGAAACACGAAGAACCCTAATTCCTAAAAATCAATGTGAAATCGTGTATGGCCATGGAATCAAGCAATTGATTGAGGGTTATCAATCAGTGAAGGTGCAGAAACAAAATGGCCAAGCCATTTTTGAACTGGAAGTTGGAAATCATGAAGTTCAAAGTTCGAGTTCTTACCTCTTGAAGCTGAGATCGGATTCTTTGAAAGAGGTGTTACAGAGTTGATTTGATGATTACTATAGCACCAATGGACCTCAGGGAACGTGTGGAAGTGCTATGCTTGCTTTGAAATAGCCTGGATTACTCTGACCAAGTACAACTGCAGTTCCTTGGCATGAGTTTCGAATTCGAGCTTGAAGGTGTTACAGGTCAAGGGTAATGATTTGTATCATCCATATGAAGTATGTTGATGATGTTTGAATCATAAAATCAAGACTAGCTCGAGTGAATTATCAGTTTGAAAGTTAAGGCAGTTTTTTGCAAGTTTGGAAATTTGAACATTGATTCTGGTTTTTAGTTGTTCTTGAGTTAATTTTAAGTTTCAAACAAGTTCTATATTGAGTTTAAAACATGTTAGACACCAAATTTCTCTCAATTTTTCACAGCATTTGAAAAATGCAAAAATCCTCACTTTTGAACTATAAAACTTGAAATTCAAGAAAGAAGAATGAAAGCTTGTTCTTGCATAGCTTTGGTGTAGTTTCAATTTGAAAACATGACCTCTATTTATAGGTCAAGAAATCAGAATGGTAAGTGAAGAAGATTGGCTTGAACTTGAGCAACTTGCCTTAGAGGGCAAGAAAGTCATTTTTGCCATAAATGCAAATGGAATATTCTTTTAACCATGGTTAAAATCTTACTTGATCTTATCTCCATCATAATTACTTCTCATCTGATTTTTATCAGCTCTAGCCTATCCCTAATTGGTGACAAGGCTTCTAGAAGGAGATTTTGCAAAAAATGACTTATAATTTTGAAGCATGTACTTGAAAATCATGGCTTTTGGAGCTTTATGTTTCAAAATCAAAAGTATAGCTAGACAAGATGCTTTTGCAAGTTCTTGGACATTTTGGAAAGCTTGTAACAAGGGCTACAACTTTCATGTTTTGAGTTTTTTCTAATTCCAAATGGAACTATGTGAAAAATTGCCATGAAAGTAGGAAAAAACATGAAATTTTTAACACTTAAAAATTTTCTAAGTGTTGAAAATTTTGACTTTTTGTTGACTTTTCCAAATTTCTTGATTTTTTATGATCATGATGGATCATTTGAATTATTTTGATGATTGAAAAAGTTTTATCTTGAAAAAAGTTGACCAAAAGTCAAAGTTTGACTTTTCAGTGCAGATGAAATTTCATCAGATGATCCAGAAATTGACTGATGAAAAATGTGAACTTCTGTGATGTTTTGAATCAAGAAATTAGGTCAAGATGTTGTATTGAAGATATAAAGATCAATCTCCAAACAAAAAAGTCATTCATTGATCAGAAAATCAGTAATTCCTTATCCTCGACAAAAACCCTAATTGGTCGATCCTTGATAGATCATGAGAAAAAATTGGGAATCTGAAGATCAACTGTTGATGATTGATTAAGATAGATCAATTGAGGTGAGTGGAAGCTCAAACCCTAATTGATCACATCTGAAGAGAAATTTTGAAGAAACCCTGATTTTGACTTTTAGAAACCACACACGATCTATTCTATTTTGAAATTGTTAGTGATGCAGTGATGCATATATGAGGTGGTATATTAGGTCAAAAATTGGGGTATGACACGTGCCAACAGTACTTGAAGTTTTCTGGAGTATTCTTTAGCTTGCGTTGCTCTTCGGATCCTATATCCGTGTGGTAGTTTCTACACTGTTTACCGCATTTCTTTTACCGCTTTTCAAGAGAGCATGAGAAGTAGGGTTTTTACCGCTTTCCTTGCCATGAGAAGTAGGAATAGAGATGTATGAAGGGGCTTCCGTAGTTGGAGCATGTTTAGGAACCCCTCTGGTTTATTTAAAGACCCGTTTAGGGCTTACATTTGCTAAGCGTGTTTGGTTTTTAAATCCTCCATCGCATAGGGGTAATTCTCGATAAGTGTTTATATTTGTGCTTGCATAGGTCAAGAGTGGTTAGGACACCCGACGTGGCACCACCAAGCGAAGTCCCTTTTTATATTTCCTATATCGAGTCATGATGATATAATGGGCGCGAAAAGGGTTCATAATCGACCCTGCAGTTCTAGTCCGTGTCATTTCGGCCTGCGAATCGTGTTGCTTCCTTTATCGAGTCAATAATAATAAAGTGGCAAGAGTTCCCTATTCTGACTCTCCACGCTTTCCCGGGGTTCGAATTTATTGCAGAGCTCGCATCATTTGCTCTTCACACTTGACAATTCATGCCATGCGGTGATACTATTCACATGAATCGGATGTGTCGGCTCCTGGTTGACTCACGGTATGCTCGTTACTGTCGAGGCTATAGGACTTCCTCCTTTTCCTGCGCTTGCGTGGCATTTGTTTGTTTGCATCGCATTGTTTGTGTGCTTCTGCCAAAACATTTGTGTGCTTAATCCCCCTTCATCCCTTGGTCATTCAACCAAGGCAGATGTTAGGATAGTTTCCCTAGGTTTGCTCGGTTAAGATAGTCTTTGAGCTTAGACTTTAATCCTTGACCATAGGTTTTCTTTTGGCATGACAACATTAGGGATAAAGTTAGTTAGTTTCCATTTGTTTTTGCTAGTTTCTTTTGCATCCTTGCATGTAATAAAACTAAAACTTGTTTTCTTCTTTTTTCTTTGCAAATAAAGAGACGTAATAATGGTTCAAACTCCTTTTTCAAAGGTAAAAGCAACCAACCAATGCAAACTCTTTTTCTTTCCTACGGGTTTTCTTTTGTGTTTAAAACTCTTTTTCATAAGTAAAAAACACATAACCCACCAAAACATATGAGCCGAACTACGACGCTCTGACTTTCCCATTGCACGCGGGAATACGTAGGCATCTTGTCACGGGGCTCGATCGAGCAAACTTTGTAAATACTTCCTTCTTTTCCTCGTGGTTTCTTATTTTCTCATTTCTTTTGCATGCATGATTAGCAATTAAGCATAGATATAAAAACACCCTTTAGCTAGAAGTAGAAGTGGATACCGTAGAGTACTACGGGCGTGTGGGGTGCTAATCCCTTCCCCTCGCGTAACTAACTCCTTTACCTAGATTCTCTTGATCTCTCGGTCATAGGACCGCAATTTCTCCCCTCAGGTTTACTCGATGTTTTCCTTTCTCCCTCGTGAGATAAAAGACGTTCGATGGCGACTCTATTGATACCGAGTATCAGTCAGATGTTCAGCCAATCATTTCAACTGGCGACTCTGCTGGGGATCGTATAGACCTCTTGTTGGTCCGATCAGGAGTTGATCCTAGCTTTTATTTTCATGTTTATTGGGTGTTTATTTATCTGCTTATTTATTTACTCTCTTTATTGCAACATCCTTTGTATGCTTGCATTGCATTCTATGTGACATATTTACTGCTTTCATATACTGGTTGGGCTATTGTGCTGTGATCGGTTCCTGAATTGGGTGGGAGTTACAAGAGGTAAAAGGCCCCGTACCCCGGCCAAGAGACACATAGGATACCTAGGAATAGAGTGGAACATGTCAAATACCGGATGTAGATCTTGTAGTCTGGCATGTCGTCCATGCTTCAGAGGAGGTTCAATCAGGGGGCTATCATCTTCACGTAGGTGATAAGATGTTAGTTTCTCTAGGCGAACTAGATCCTAGAGTTACCTTGACCTTACCCAAGCCTTAGTTTCACCTGTGAGCGGGGCGGGATCTTGATTATTATAGGTACCGTTGGTGACTATTGGCGACTATGTTCTAATGGTGACTCAGTATTTTCTGTTAATGATTTGGTATTTTCTGTTGGTGACTACGATTCCATTCAGTGGTATTTTCTAGCCGTTACTCTGTCCAACTTTTCCTGGTTCTCTTCAATCAGAGCAGAAGCAGCACAACAGTTTGATCAGAGTTCATGGCAGTAGTAAACCCATGATTAATGCATAATGTACTTGCATCATAGTATGTTTATTTTTCTCAAAAGAAATGACAGAAAAATATGTTATTTCATCTAACCCTGCATGCATATCATTTCCAGGACTTCTTGTGGTTTATTATCGGCATCAGGATGGATACCAACAATCAGACCAATACTGAGGCCCTAAGGAAGACTTCCTCATATTCTTTTTGTTCATTCGACTTATCTGAAGTGAGAGTCAGAGGTATCCTTGTGAAGGATCTGATTGAGAGAGAATTCAAAAAGGATCACGGGAACATATTACCGTTACTAATGGAGGATTACGAGTTCTTTGCCATACAGTCTCTGCTCCAATTTTGTGATAGTGAGCTCAGGTGTTTCACCTTTCAAGACTACCAGTTAGCACCTACTCTTGAGGAGTACTCTTTCCTCTTGGGTATCAATATCACAAGTAGTTTGCCTTTCGTCAAAAGAATGGATACTCCTGATTTCGAGGCTGTTGCTAAAGCACTTGGTTTGCGTGTTAGTGAAGTAAGGGATAATTGGGTTCCAAAAGATCACACTTGCGGATTTCCCTTGGGTTTCCTTTTAGTCAAAGCTGATGAGTTTGCCAATGTTGGTTTTTGGAAGAACTTAAATACTATACTAGCCGTCATGATCTACGGTATGGTGATTTTTCCCTCTTTTGAGAAGTTTGTGGATTTCGCTGCATTTTCTGTATTCATGAATGGCAATCTGGTTCCTACCATCTTGGCTGATACGTATTATGCTATTCACGCTCGCCATGGTCGAAAGGGGTGTGTCATGTGTTGTATGCCTTTGCTTTATCGTTGGTTCAATACACATTTTCCGAATAGAGGGGCATTTGTGGATTATGCTAAAACCATGAAGTGGTCTAGCCGGATCATCGCACTCACCTCTTATGATATAGTTTGGAACACCATGTCGAGTGGCTCTGAGGTCATTACTAGTTGTGGAGAGTTTCCAAATGTTCCATTGATGGGGACTAAAGCTTGCATCAGTTCTAATCCTACACTGGCCCGCCGCCAACTAGGATATCCTTTGACCGAAGCACCCGCTGTTCGTCAGTTGACAGAAGGTATTTTCTTTGCAAATAATGAGAATCCGGTTTTGCTAAATCAGATTGTTGTCGCATGGGGTTCGGTTCACAAAAGGGGCACGGTTTTCTTTGGCCAAAAAGGAAACTATGCACTTGATTCTTATACAAATTGGTTAAAAGATCGGGTTGAAGGAAAATCGCCTCTTAAAATTGCAGCGGAAATTCGATTTTCCTTTAGGATCCTTACGAATGGACATGGTCAGTGATAGAGGATTTTTACCTCTTGTGGTGATTCGGTTTACGGCGTGATCACGAGCGTTGATGAAGAACAACGTCTCTACGATCCACACGAGCGACTTGCTTCCGATCACGGTGCTAGCTGCTCCGACGGAAACTTTGGTGAGAGAGTGAGCGGAATCTCGGCGAGGATTCGGGACCGAATTTTCATCAAGTGTTAAGCTTCATCACAAGGGTCCTATTTATAAGACCACAAGTGTGGGCTACAAGCTTAAAAGCCCAACAAAGGCTGTAAACTAAAAGCCCAATAAAGCACACGAAAATCATACATTTATGATGTATCGTGTATCACTTAAGCATGTGGTACCTTACCATATTCCGTATTCCACTTCCGTATTCCATTTAAGTACACGTACCCTACGATGTTCCTTATTTTCACTATCTCTCATTAATCGTCCTTATGTGTGTGACCACCAGGTTTCATGACGTTGGCAATTATATTAAATCATATTTAACATAATAAGCGATGGCGGTATCTAGCAACATCACTACCAAGTCACGAAAATGTCATGTGATCGACAAATCCTTTCCGTGATAATACTTGTGTGTATAATTACCCTTTTGCCCTTATGTCTATATTGAACACAAGGCATATACCGTGTCATCCTTGTCGGTTCAATATTGGGCCCTCGACATTTATCCGTTATGCGGGATGGGCAAATTCCATCTAGGTCACTCATGTCCCTCGGCATGCTTTGTGAAGTACCCATCAATGTCTTTATGATCATCCGATTCTGGACAACGTTTGATCGACAATAAAGCACTTGACTCTACATCTAGGGTCCATAGTGGTTTCGGTCGAAGGGTGGTATGCACCACTTATCACCATGAGAATAACTTATGACACTTTGCATAACATTCTATGTAGTACTCTCATAGCGGGTCAATCCAGTATAAATATTACTCCTAATATTTATACCTATGTCAAGACTTGATAACTCCTTATCCATGATCCACGAGATGCGATCATCAGTCTATCTTCATAATAATCTTAATGCTTTAATGTTATCCACTTCACAATAAAGCTCGATTATGGATACTTTAAGAATAGTGTCCTTATGTTTAATAGATCTCATGATTAAGTCACACTTAACATTGTATTAAACAAACTAACTATTCTAGGGACTTTATTATTTCAAAAAAGAAAACATAATAAAGAAAAGCCTTTTATTATTTAATAAATAATTCGATACAAGTACCAAAAGGTATTGGCCTCTAGGGCTTACACCAACAATCTCCCACTAGCACTAGAGCCAATCAGGCATACCCCTAATGCCCATAGATCTAGTATGGCCATCATGCTTCTGCTGTGCAAGAGGCTTTGTTAATGGGTCAGCGACATTGTCAAGTGTTGGTACTCTGCATATCTTCACATCTCCCCGATCGATTATCTCCCGAATGAGGTGATAACGCCTAAGTATGTGTTTGGATCTTTGGTGAGATCTAGGCTCCTTAGCTTGTGCGATAGCACCATTGTTATCACAATAGAGATCAATGGGATCCACAATGCTAGGGACTATGCCAAGTTCACTAATGAACTTCTTGATCCAACGACTTCTTTTGCCGCATTTGAGGCGACAATATACTCGGCCTCGGTTGTAGAATCGACAAGCTGTTTCTTGCTTTGAACTCTTCCACTCACGGCGCCACCATTTAAGCAAAACACATAACAGTTGCGATCTAAAGTCATCCTTATCGGTGCGGAAGCTAGCATCGGTGTATCCAACTATAGCAAGCTCTTCCGACCTCCATATATCAAGAATGAGTCCTTAGTCCTTCTCAAGTACTTAAGGATATTCTTGACCACCGATGAGCATCACCGGGATCGATTGGTACCTACCGTCGCACTTAAAGCATACGAGACATCGGTCGAGTACATAACATGGCATACATGATAGATCCTATTGCGGATGCATATGGAATCTTATTCATGCGATCCCTTTCTTCCTTCGTTGAAGGGATTGTGTTTTGATAGACACAAGCCATGTTGCATAGGAATGAATCCTTCTTGGAATCATGCATATTAAAGCGTCTCGACACTTTATCTATGTATGTACTCGACTTAGGCCAAGCGGTTTTGTGATCTATCTCTATAGATCCTTATTCCCAATATATATTTGCTTCACCAAGGTCCTTCATAGAAAAGCATTTCCTAGCCAAGTTTTTACTTGTTGCAAGGTAGGGACATCGTTTCCAATGAGTAATATGTCATCTACATATAATACTAGGAAGACGATCATGCTCCCACTAACCTTCTTGTAGAACAAGGCTCATCTTCGTTCTTGATGAATCCATATTGTTTCTTGTTTCATCAAAGCGAAGATTCCAACTTCTGAAGCTTGCTTCATCCATAGATTGATCATTGTAACTTGCATATCTTTTGGGATTCTTATGGAATGTTAAATCCTTCAGGTTGTGTCATGTACACATCCTCTTGAAGGTTCCCATTTAGGAAAGCAGTTTTGACATCCATCTGCCATATTTCATAATCATGATATGCAGCGATTGCAAGTAAAATCGAGCATTTAAGCATTGCAAGCTGGAGAAAAGGTTTCATCATAGTCAACCCCATGAATTTGTTTATAACCTTTTGCAACCAGTCTTGCCTTATAGGTATGTACCTTACCATCCATGTCAGTCTTCTTTTTAAAGACCCACTTGCATCCTATAGGATTAACTCCTATAGGTGGCTCTACCAAGTTCCAAACTTGGTTAGTGTACATGGAATCCATTTGATTTCATGGCTTCTAGCCACTTCTCGGATTCGGACGATGTGGCCTCTTGGTAGGTCACAGGCTCATCTTGATCCATGAGCAATACATCACCTTGACCATTTATAAGATATCCATATCTTTCGGGTTGGTGGCGTATCTGTTTGACCTCGTTGGTCTTGTTCTACTGGAGCAGGTTGTTCTTCCACAACTACTTGTGTTTCCTGCTCCAATTCCTCCATAGGTGTATCAATGCTTTGTGATTCTTGAATTTCATCAAGGTCTACTTTCCTCCCACTTATTCCCTTGGAAATAAAATCCTTTTCAAGAAAACTCGATTCGGCGACAAACACTTTGCCCTCGGAAGGATTATAAAGTAATATCCTCTTGTTTCTTTAGGATACCCCACAAATAAGCATTTGTCGATTTGGGCTCAAGCTTAGTTGAGATCTGCCGTTTCACATAAACTTCAACCCCAAATCTTCATGTAAGACATATGTGGTTTCTTACCACTCCATATCTCATATGGTGTCTTTTCAACCTTTTGGTAGGAACACGGTTAAGTGTGTGTCATGAGCATGTCCCCAAAGGAGTTTGGAAGATCGGCGTGACTCATCATGGATCGGACCATGTCCAACAAGGTTCGATTTCTTCTCTCGACACACCATTCCATTGTGGTGTTCGGGAGGAGTAAGTTGGGATACAATCCCACACTCTTTAGATGGTCATCAAATTCTAGGCTTAAATATTCACCGCCTCGATCGATCGAAGAACTTTGATATTCTTACCTAGCTGGTTTTGTACTTCATTCTTAAATTCCTTGAACTTTTCAAAGGTTTGATTTGTGTTTCATTAAGTACACATATCCATATCTACTGAAATCGTCAGTAAATGTGATGAAGTATTGAAAACCTCCTCTGGCAGGTATGTTCAGTGGTCCACATACATCAGTATGTATGAGTGCCAAAAGTTCATTAGCCCTTTCACCTTTTCCTGTGAATGGGGATTTTGTCATCTTTCAATTAAACAAGACCTGCATGTCTCATATGATTCATAATCAAATGAGTCCAAAATCCATCTTTATGGAGTTTTGAAATGCGCTTCTCATTTATGTGGCCTAAGCGACAATGCCAAAGGTAACTTGGATTTAACTCATTAGTTTTAATCCTTTTAGTATTAATGTTATAAATTGGCATTTCAAGATCAAGGATATACAATCCATTGTTCATTTGTGCAGTAGCATAGAATATATCATTCAAATAAATAGAGCAACAATTGTTCTTTATTATGAATGAAAAACCAAACTTGTCCAAACAAGAAGCGGAAATAATATTCACGCTAATTGCGGTACATAATATGATTCTCTAATGAATTATTAAACCACTAGGTAAAGTTAATACATAAGTTCCAACAGATAAAGCGAACCTTTGCTCCATTGCCAACTCGTAGATCAACTTCACCTTTTGCCAATTCTCTACTTCTTTTTAGCCCCTGCACATTGGTACAAATGTGAGAACCGCATCCTATATCTAATACCCATGATGCAGTAGATAAATTAATTTCTATAACAAAAATACGAATTTGAAGTCTCTACTCCATTTTCTTTATCTTCCGGTACTTTGGGCGTTTCTTTTCCAATGTCGGTCTTACAAATGGAAGCAAGTGCCCTCTTTTGCTATCCTCCACTAGGCCTCAAGCGGGAGCGGTAGGCTTGGATTTGGCAACTTCCTTGCCTTTCCCTTTACCAACCCTTGGTGGGCCTCTTGTTCGACTTCTTTCCATTCTTGATCATCGAATGGACTTCCTTTGACTTCATATTACGCTCGGTGGTTCTCAACATACTTAGCGCTCGAAGACTTTTGTCCAAGTCATTCATATTGAAGTTCATAACAAATTGGTGAAACTATCGGCGATTGCAAGATCGGATCGATCAAGTTCCTTTCAAGTGGAAACCCTAATCTCTCAAGGTTCTCCACATACCCAATCATTTTGAGTACATGGGGACCAGCAGGGGTTCCCTCGATCAACTTGCTATTAAAAGGGCCTTTGAAACACGAAACCTCTCATTCCTTGCCTCCTCTTGATAGAGCATTTTGGATGTTCGATCATATCGAGCATGCCATGTTCTCATGTTGCTTTTGCAACTCTGAGTTCATGGTGGCAAGCATGAGACAAGCGGTTTCATTTGCATCATCGACATGCTTCTTATGAGCATCTCTTTCAGCCTTAGCTGCAGGCGGGAGGTTCCTCGAGAGCAGTGTCTCTAAGACATCTGACCTTTTGTCATGCTTGAGGACAATCCTCAGATTTCGGTGCCAATCCAGAAAATTTGTCCCAGACAATTTTTCCTTATCAAGGATTGATCGCAAAATGTTGTTAGATGATGTGTTTTGAGTCATGGTAATCTACATAAAAGATATAAAGTTATTAGTATCATTAAAACAACATATTCAATTAGGCCTTTAATTAAATATGCTCCCACTATTTTACTCAAACCAAATGACCCTCATCATTTGATTCGGAAAATCCCGTTGGAAGATTTTCTAGTGGGTCGAGATCCATATTTCACTTCGTTTTAAGTCGGTTAGGTGATTACACAAAACTCAGTTATTTAGGTAGGAACTCCTTCCAATTGTATCCAATACAATTCTCGAATACCTCAGTTGGTGAATAACTCTTTATTCTAATCCATCACATGGATCATTCCCAACTCATGCTTCTAAACACATATAATCTCATTATAATTGTTTAGTTAAGTTTGACAAAGTTTTAGCAATTGGATATTACACTTATCCCATCGCACCTTACCAATATAGAACATGCACCTCGCGTTAGAAACCTACATTGTTCGATACTAGTCTTGATGAGTGCTAAAACTTGGAAAGCATAAACTTAATATTTACTTTGAGGAATTTGTTATTAGTTTGATCTCACCGCTTAACATGCAAATCGTCTCTCACATGCATCAACATACAAACACATGCATCAACATACATACAAAAGATACGATTATGGCCCTAAGCGATTGTTCTCTCAAGCCAATGAGAGAACCTAAGCTAAACCTAATAACGATCTAAACTTCTCCAAGCAAGACCTCCAAGGTTATCCTCCTTTGATATTGTATTCTTCTCTTTCTTCTTGACATTACATTACATAAAAGAATACTCGTTTTACATACGAGGGTGAGATGAGAAAAGAAGTTACATCAAGAGATTAAGAGGAAGGCACGACGCGGTCGTATTTTAAAATACCAAAATAAAAGAGTCTAAGGCCATAGCCGATCACCAAGAAAATAATAAAACACCTTTTATTATTATTATTTAAATTCATTAATTAAGAAAATCAAATTAAGTTTTGGCGATTGATCACACTACTGTGAGTTAGCCAGAGTTAGCCGTCGCCTCTTAAAATTGCGGAAATTGATTTTCCTTTAGGATCCTTACGAATGGACATGGTCGGTGATAGAGGATTTTACCTCTTGTGGTGATTCGGTTTATGATCACGAGCGTTGATGAAGAACAACGTCTACTCGATCCACACGAACGACTTGCTTAGATCACGATGCTTGCTCCTGACGGAAACTTTGGTGAGAGAGTGAGCGGAATCTCGGCGAGATTCAGGGACCGAATTTTCATCAAGTGTTAAGCTTCATCACAAGGGTCCTATTTATAAGACCACAAGTGTGGGCTCTGCTTAAAAAGCCCAACAAAGGTGTAAACTAAAAGCCCAATAAAGCACACGAAAATCATACATTTATGATGTATCGTGTATCACTTAAGCATGTGGTACCTTACCATATTCCGTATTCCACTTCCGTATTCCATTTAAGTACACGTACCCTACGATGTTCCTTATTTTCACTATCTCTCATTAATCGTCCTTATGTGTGTGACCACAGGTTTCATGACGTTGGCAATTATATTAAATCATATTTAACATAATAAGCGATTGAGCGGTATCTAGCAACACATCACGCTACCAAGTCACGAAAATGTCATGTGATCGACAAATCCTTTCCGTGATAATACTTGTGTGTATAATTACCCTTTTGCCCTTATGTCTATATTGAACACAAGGCATATACCGTGTCATCCTTGTCCGGTTCAATATTGGGCCCTCGACATTTATCCGTTATGCGGGATGGGCAAATTCCATCTAGGTCACTCATGTCCCTCGGCATGCTTTGTGAAGTACCCATCAAGCTGTCTTTATGATCATCCGATTCGGACAACGTTTGATCGACAATAAAGCACTTGACTCTACATCTAGGGTCCATAGTGGTTTCGGTCGAAGGGTGGTATGCACCACTTATCACCATGAGAATAACTTATGACACTTTGCATAACATTCTATGTAGTACTCATGGCGGGTCAATCCAGTATAAATATTACTCCTAATATTTATACCTATGTCAAGACTTGATAACTCCTTATCCATGATCCACGAGATGCGATCATCAGTCTATCTTCATAATAATCTTAATGCTTTAATGTTATCCCACTTCACAATAAAGCTCGATTATGGATACTTTAAGAATAGTGTCCTTATGTTTAATAGATCTCATGATTAAGTCACACTTAACATTGTATTAAACAAACTAACTATTCTAGGGACTTTATTATTTCAAAAAGAAAACATAATAAAGAAAAGCCTTTTATTATTTAATAAATAATTCGATACAAGTACCAAAAGGTATTGGCCTCTAGGGCTTACACCAACACGGGTCTCTAGGGTTCGGCTCCCATACAAAAGGGAAGCACCTTTGTATTCTCAACCTGATTCTATGGTTGAAAGTCTGGCACCTGATTTCGCTACTTCCTCTTCTTCATCCGTAATCTCTCCTCCAGGTTTTTTGCGCATTGAGGTTTACAAACAGCTCCAATCGGAGAATTCACCTTCGAAGGAACAGTTACAAGCCCAAGCCATGGATCTAACATTCGCTCTTCAAGATAAAAGGAGGTTGTTCGTCAAGATCGAACAGAAAGACCAAGTTCTGAAGGCTTACGGCTTACTTGAAGAAACCAAAAGAGTTAGAGATGGTAATTCCTTTTCTTCTGATCAGATGACCAAAGAGTTTGACAAGGTGCAAGAGAAGTTGAAAAATATGCAGATAGCTAATAGGAAATTGAAAACCAAGCACGGTGAAGAAATCCGAGTCTTAAAGAAGCAACTCTGCAAGGAAGAAGCCGATGCTAAAGAGTCCCTTGAACGGAGGAAAGAACTTGAAGTCGAAGTACAGAGTCGACAGGAGCAGGCAACTATCCTCTCTAAAGAATTCGAAGAGTTGAAGACCCATTTGCTACAGGCTAGAGATGGTGAATATGTAGCATACACCATGTTGAGGGGTCGAGACATTCATGTGGCTAAGCTGATGGCCGATATCCATATGCTCAAAATTATAAGTGGTCCTTAAATAAGTAGTCGCAAATGTTATTTTTGATGTTATCTGATTTGATGAATCACCCCCAGGCTTGTTGGGCGGGGTTCGCTCACTATTGTGATTGTATTATTACTCCATGGTCGTGGATTCTTGTATGACTTTATTTCATCTATGCATTTGGGAAATTGATTCTCAATTTGATTGTGTGATCCGTCTTGATGATTATTGTTGTCAATATCCTATCATTTATTTGATGTTCGATGAAAAATCGCAGGAATGTCCTGGAAATGATCATTTCATACATCATGCATTACATTCATATACATATATTGTTGTGATACGGTGAACTGACTTTTTAGTTTTTGTATCGCAAATGTGCGGATAGCAAGAGTCGCCACCGACTTTTATTTTTATCCAATTAAGGGAAGGTAAAAGTACAGAAAAAGACCTTCGTTAGATTACGAGTAAGAAGGTTATGAAAAGGGAAGGTATTAGCACCCTTTCCATCCGTAGTTATCTCGGGCTCTTAGTTGCTCTTAGATCACTTTAAAATTGTTTTACGTGTGTTTGACAAAATGTTTTGAAAAGGCATTTCGCTTTGACTTTGTAATGATTCATGTAGGAATGTATACAAAGTGTTAGAAATGTTTCGTTTTGAAAAGAGTTTGAACTTTGACAAAAAGTGTGAGGTGTGAAAAGCATTTGGTAGAGCGAGCAACTAAAAGACTTATTACCCACTCAGAATTGGTCGTTTTCGTGCTTCTACGTTCCTTTAGAATAGCGCTAGCCGTACCATTAGTTGGTAGGTAACTCCATTCGTTGGATGTAAGCGGGACATTCGAAGGGACATTGGATGGTCATAGAAAGCAACTTGTAGGAAGTATCCTAGCACATTCGAAGGGACTATCATCATTTTTCGTAGGCAACAATCGAGGGTCAAGATCATGTATTCGTAGGCGACATCGTGGGTCTATGATCTTTGTATCGAAGGGACTATGATGATTTGTTTGGAAGGCAACGGTGCTAGAATACCTCTACGTTCGAGGGACATGACCATTTTGAATTCGTAAGGCAACGAGAGAGAATTACCCTAAGGGGTGCATGTGTGAAGAGAGTGTGTTGATTCAAATATTTTATCTTGCAAATTAGTGAGCTATGTTGATTATTATCTTGCCATACACGCCTAATTACTAGCAATTTATAGGGCATGGAAATTAAAATGCGGAATGTAAAGATGCGGAAAGGTAAATCATACGCTATTACAAGGCTTTGGGGCAGATACATAATTTAAAATGCGGAAAAATAAAGGCCTAATTTAAACTATTACATCCCATATCTGTTACATTATTGGAAAAATAAAATGATAAAGAAAAAAATTATGCGAATCGGATCAACACAAGAGACGAGAAATCGGAAAATGCGATATGAATCGAACAAGAGAAAAAATGTTAGAAAAATGCAAATTTTAAAATAAGAAAAATATGTCATGCTGGAAATACTATAAATATGTTAAAATAAATTTTTGGGATTTTTTTGGATGTATTTTAATAATAAAAAATGAATTAAAAGTGATTCAAATGCAAAATTATGAATAAAAATAAATATGCATGAAAAATTATATTTTTTAATTTATTAAATTAAATAAAGATTTTATGAAAATAATGTAAAAAGAAAAATAATTTTTGATGATTTTTTAATGCAGAAATAAAATTATGAAATTAACTAAAATAGATGCAAAAATATTAAATAATGAAAAATATGAAAAAATATTGAGTTTGTGAAAAGGAAAACAAAACCGGTCCCTGGAGGGATCGAACTCGTGACCCTTTGAGGCATCTGGGAACAGGGAACGCCTTTACCACTACGCCATGTGTGCAAGTGTGTTTGAAAGCTGGGTTGAGGGGATTACAACACGCGTCGTCCTTCCATTGCTTCGTCTCCGCGCCAAGAACTTCATCGTTCTCATTTGAATTCTGGGAACTTTGCGTCGGCCTCAGAGCGACGCTACAACCCCTGCAAATTCCAAAATCCAACATAGGCAATATAAATTCAATTCAAAGGCATGGTTCGATTAGATTCATCATTCTAAACATGATGGTAGTATTCGTTTTGTCCAATTTATCCTATTTCGTGGGATCCCAATTCGGTCCATGAAACCCTAGCTATGGCAAGTTTCGATTCCGGCCATGAAAATGCAATCAAACTATGCAGAAAGCTTGCAAACTTCCATCTAAACACAAAACAAACCACAAAACATGTTAAAAATGCATGAGAATTAAAATACGATTTTGGATTTTTCAAGAATAATTTTGGATGAAGAAAAAGCAAGCCCATTTGCAAAAAAATTGATTTTTAGAAGTATTTCTCTTTGTGCATTCCTTCAAAATTGCCCAACTTGTGAATGGTGTATCTTGCTCATTTTTCCATATTTTTGAGTGTTCTTGGACTTTTTGAAACGCTCTAAGAGTCCTCTAACCAACCTCTTTGGTCTCATATCAATTGGAGTTACCATGCTCAATATATCTTCAAAACAAAAAGTTGACTTTTTGTTGACTTTGAAAATGACCTGTAATGTTTTGAGCCATACCTCTCAAATGAAGCATTTTTTGGACATTCTTGTGAGACATGAAGTTGTAGAGAATTGAATTTCCTTCAAAACAAGAGGTGGTGGAAAACTTTCTGAGAAAGTATGAAGAAGTTATGATCAGTCAAAGTTCTTTATCTAGAAACCCTAATTTAGAAAGTTTGACTTTTGAGCAAATCTTGAGTTTTCTTGATGAATCATGATCAACCCTTGATCAAATGATGAATGTAACTTCAAAATGAGGATGTTGACCAAAAATTATGAAGTTTGACTATATGTTGACCATAGTTGACTTTTTGTCCAATACAACTGATTTTCAACCATCTGAGCAATTGTCTGAGGAAACTTGACTTATGAGGCTTGAAACTTGACATGGAGAATCTTTGAAGCATATGAGGAGGCATGAAGACCATTGGAGATGTTGGAAGTCCATCTTGACCTGAGAATTGTCAAACCCTAGTTTGGGTTGATTGTCTAGGAGAGAGTTTGTCTGATCAACTCTTGAGGAATCCTTGAGTATGGATGTATGAAATATCTTGAGAAGATGGAGGGCAAATTTTGGGGTATGACTGCCCTGTTCAATCTTCTTGTATTGGAAGGTTAGATTGACACGCTGGTCTTTCGTGACCTGGAGGTAGAAGATGATTGAACACTCGATACACGAAAATTTGCACTCGCGGTTGGTGATGATGCGGGAATGGGCTTCGGATGCCATTTGGAGAAGGGGAATGAGTCGTACGTTAGACTCGAGATTATTGATAGGAGGATTCTGGAAAGTGAGCCGTCGCTAGACTCTGAGCGTTTGGAAGGAGCATGGAGATGGGCTTAAGATGCCATCTGGAGGGAGTCGTATGTTAGACTTCGTGTTCATTTTTTTTGAATGAAGTTATTGGTTTGTATTGATTTTTAACCATATATGCAGCATTCTGAAAGTGAAGCACTATTGACAAATAGTCGGAGATGGGCTTAAGATGCCACCCAAGGCAACTGAGTCGTACGCCAGACTCTGTAGTCGCTGTTGAAAATCGGGAATCAGAATAAATCTTCGTGCTGATTACTCTGAGGGAGGTTGTAGTTGGCAAAAATGTGGATAGCTTCCGTGCATCGGTGTTAATCCATTGCTGTTATCGGAGGATAACCGGGGTCTTCGAGATAGTTTTCCGTCGATTGGGGCTTAATCACAGACCATCGTCGGAGGACAACCAAGGCGGTCTTCGAGATAGTTTTCCGTCGATTCGGGGCTTAATCTGGACCAATCGTCGGAGGACAACCAAGGCGGTCTTCGATAGTTTTCCGTCGATTCGGGCTTAATCTTGGACTGTTTGCGTCGAAGTGGTATTGTTTGAAAAAACAAGAGAACTTTGATAAAATATTTGTTAGTTTTATGCAAAGTATGATGCATGACAGTGTATATGAATGACATATGCATGAATTATGACTTTATGAGAAATGTATGAATGATAGATGATGGTATTTCAAAACATATCCATCTTGAAGAAGATGCAGATGTTCTGTTTGAAGATTTCTGACTTCTGCTTGGGGATTGAGTAAATGAGAATCCTGCTTTGGAAGGAGAAGAAAGATATCCATGGACTCCTCCGATGCACTATCTGACCAAGTATTGGGCCTAGATATGGTTGAGGTGATAGAGATCAAAATCGCGTTTGTTGAAGATCTCATAGACCTGTGAGGAGAATCGGGAGGAGTCCGTTGGGGATCTTGTATGAGATCTGCGAGGAAAAATTAGGGGCTCTGGGGATTACGAGTGTAGATCTCATTGGAGAGCATTTGATAACTAGGGAGGGTTGGAAGAGTCGAGAACCCATTGTAATCCTGGTGGGGGATGAAGATGTAGTTTCCTCCGATGCACTATCGACCAAGTTTCGGGTTTGGATCTTGTTGGGGAAAAGGGAAAGGATGAGAGATATCCGTGAGGATAAATACCTTATTGGGGTGAAGTGTTCTTGCTGAGGCGATGTAACATTGCTCGGTTGAATGGAATCACTTTGCTTGGATTAACGCATACTCGGAGGGAGGTTTGTTGTGAGTGACACATTGTGGGGATCATGCTGTGGGGAATGTTTTGGTGACCTTCATCGTCATCTCAATTCACGGAGCTGCATTACTTTTGTATGTTCACTTTTCGTATGTTTGCCAAGAGATTTTTATTGTCAAATGCGTGTAATCATTCAAAGCAAACGTTGGACTTTATACAAACCACAAAAGTGAAAATTTGTAAAGAGAAAGAACTTGTATTTATTTGAAATATGGCGTATGGCCAAGTAGTTTGTACACAAGAAAGGTAAAAAGCTATGCGGAAACAATCTCGTTAAGTTCCAACTATGCTAGTACTCATATATTTCAACTATCTCATCTCCTGTCGAGAAAGTGAGTGAATTGATCTCTGCGATTTGAATCTTGAAGGCTGATAGTAGTCTGGAAGTAGGTGATCTGGAAGAGACATAGTCGTACGCTTGAATCCCTAACTTTTGCCTAGACCGCCCTTTCAGGTTTCGATCTACGGGATACCCTTTTTGCCCAAGCCGCCTTTTCAGGTTTTCGACTTGCTGGGTGTACATGTTTTGTATATATCCTTAACTTTTGCCCGAACCTTTTTTTGGCTCGCCAGGATGCCCATATTTTTGCCTAGGTCAGTCGACCTAGCGGGTCTCGTTCATGCGTAGTATTTTTAGACTATGTCTGCGTTCACGGGGTGTGGGAAGTCTTCACCATCCATGGTGCTAAGTATCATAGCTCCGCCGGAAAACACTGTTTTGACTACAAATGGTCCCTCATAGGTGGGAGTCCATTTGCCCCTGGGATCACCTTGTGGAAGGATGATGCGCTTGACTACTAGATCACCGACTTGGTAGACTCGGTGCTTGACCTTCTTGTTAAATGCTCTGATCATTCGCTTCTGATAGATCTGTCCATGGCAGATGGATGCGAGTCGTTTCTCATCAATCAAGTTAATCTGGTCAAGGCGAGTTTGAACCCAATCGTCTTCGCCTAACTCTGTGTCCTGGAGGACTCTAGTTGAGGGTATCTGAACTTCGATGGGTAAGACGGCTTCCATACCGTACACAAGAGAAGGGGTTGCCCCGGGACGTTCGTCTTTGTAGTCGATAACCATGAAGAGCAAATGGTAACATCTCATGCCAATCTTTGTAAGTCACCGTCATTTTCGTATAATCTTCTTAATGTTCTTGTTGGTGGCTTCCACGCCATTCATCTTAGGCCGATAAGGAGAAGAGTTGTGATGCTTGATCTTGAGCTGCGTGCGAGTTCGGTGATCATCTTGTTGTTGAGATTAGAACCGTTATCGTGATAATCCTTTCGAGTGCCATACCGAGATAAGATTATGCTTGATGAATCGAGCCACAACATTCTTGGTAACAGATCGACGAGGCTGCTTCTACCCACTTGGTAAAGTAATCGATTGCCACAAGTATGAAACGATGTCCGTTGGAAGCTGTGGGCTTGATTTCTCCAATCATGTCAATGCCCCATATTGCAAAAGGCCAAGGAGAAGTTAAAACATTCGAGTCTTGGAGGTACGTGTACTTTGTCGGCATAAATCGGCACTTGTGACAAGATCGAGGCATACCGTGGAAAATCGCTTTCATTGGGGGACAATAGTAAACCTGTTCTCAAAATCTTCTTAGCCATGGTATGTCCACTGGAATGGGTACCAAATGCGCCTTCGTGTAACTCTTCCATGATACGTATTGCTGTTTTCTGGTCTACACAGCGGAGTAAGCACAGATCGTGGTTGCGCTTGTATAAGATGTCGTTGCTGAGGAAAAATTTGGATGCAAATCTTCTCATGAACTTCTTATCATTGACAGATGCCCCTGCGGGATATTCCTGAGTCTCAAGATACCTCTTCACGTCATAGTACCAAGGTTTCTCTTCTGTGTCAAGCTCATAACAATACGCTGGTTCGTCGAACATCTCAATGATGATGCGGGAGCCTCGTTGTCCCATCTAACCTTGAACATAGGCGACATAGTAGCCAATCGTGCGCTTGATTCTCTTCTCGTGGAATGTGATCAAAGTAATCTCTTGTAGGGGACCAAACTCAGGACATGCTCTTGATACGGAATGAGATTCGGATGTTTAGTATCCCACTCGCCCTTAATCTGACTGATCACTAAAGCTGAGTCTCCATATACTTGCAAGAACTTGATTCTTAAGTCAATAGCAGCTTTGATACCCATGATGCACGCTTCATATTTGGCCATGTTGTTGGTGCAACGAAACATAATCTGGTGAAAGGCGATGTCCGCTGTAGGGAGGTAATGATGGCGCCAATGCCATTGCCAAGTGCGTTTGAGGCTCCATCAAAGACCATAGTCCATCGGGATCCTTGTTCGGGTCCTTCGTCCGGCCGGTTCTTCACGATCGTAACTAGTAAAACATCTTCATCGGAAATTGAACTGCATAGTGATAGTCATCTACGGCTTGGTGAGCCAAATGATCGGCTACCACTTCCTTTGATCGCTTTAGAAGTGTCTTGGATGTCGTATTCGGTCAAGATCATTTGCCATCTTGCTATTCTTCCGGAGAGCTGGTTTCTCAAATATGTATTTTATTGGATCCATCTTAGAAATCAACAAGGTAGTGTGAGTCAACATATCTTGTCTTAGTCGGTGAGCAGCCCAAAGCGTTGCAAGTTTTCTCATTGTGAGTATCTTGTTTCACGATCGGTAAAATTTTGCTAAGGTAGTATATTGCATGCTCTTTTCGACCAGACTCGTCATGTTGCCCCAACACACACCCATTGAATTCTCTAGCATCAAGTACATGATAAGAGGTCTTCCTTCGGGCGGCATCGGGATAGGAGGATTACATGGGTAATCCTTGATTTTGTCAAAGCGATCTGGCAATCGTCGTTCCATTCCACTACTTGATCTTTCTTAAGTAACTTGAAGATTGGCTCACAAGTAGCAGTTAAATGTGCAATGAATCTGGCAATGTAATTCAATCGGCCCAAGAAACCTCTGACTTCCTTCTCGGTGCGGGGGGCTGGCATCTCTTGAATAGCTTTAACCTTGGCGGGATCAACTTCAATACCTTTTTCACTAACAACAAACCCTAAGAGTTTTCCAGATCTGACTCCAAAGGTGCACTTGTTAGGATTGAGTCTTAATCTGTACTTCTTCAACCTATCAAATAGTTTCTGCAAATGATCAAGATGTTCTTCTTTAGTCTGTGATCGAGCTATCATGTCGTCGACGTAGACCTCTATCTCGTGATGAATCATGTCATGAAATAATGTCACCATAGCGCGATAAGTGGCACCCGTTCTTGATCCAAACGGCATAACCTTGTAGCGAAAGTGCCCCTGTGTAACAAAAGTAGTCTTCTCCATGTCTTGGAGCCATTTTGATCGATTGTAGGAGAAACCATCCATGAAGGAGAAACCTTATCTTGGCGGTGTTGTCAACGAACATCAATATGGGAAGTGGAAAATCATCTTTCGGACTTGCTTTGTTCGGATCTCGTAATCCACACACATTCGTACCTTGCCATCCTTCTTAGGTACAGCGCCACATTTGCAACCCATGCAGATAAGAAGTAACAACTAGAAAACCGGCGTTGAGCGTTTCATAACCTCGGCTTTGATTTTCTCGACATCTCGGGACATCGACGAATCTTCTTTCCTTTGGAGAAAACCTTCTTTTGTTGGCAATCGGTGTACCACAATATCAATGTCCAACCTCATGTCTTCGTATGACCAAGCAAAACCTCAATATAGTCTCGTAGCATCGAACCAACCTTTCTTTAACACTGTTCTCAAGACCGCTCTATCTTGATCTCTTTTCTGATCCAAATTCACAACCTCAACTTGCTCTTCGTGTGGGTATAACTCGCTCTTCTTCTTGTAGTCGACAAGTTCTCCGGCACTTCACAATCCTCCTCACTTTTGTCTTGGCTTGGTAGATCGGATTATCGAAGTCATATTTAGCAATAGCATAGTATTAACGAGATTCGAGTGATTCGTGTATCACGTGGGTGTGTGAAACACATAGCTTTTGAAGGGGTGATAAAGTAAAGAAAGAAAACAAACAATTGAATGCAAAAGTCCAACGAATTTATTGAATGAAAATGCGCAAACAATGATAATAACCCTCGCAAGCGAGCCATGATGCCCGGCAAGGCACTAGCTTTCAAAGTTTATTGTTCAAAACATAAAGAAATACGAAAAGCAAAACAAAACAAGAGCAATTACTCCTGGCTAAAGGAGATTGGTATGACGTCTTCAGTCTTCCAATTGCTGAGCCCTTTGTCTGGAGTTGGGAAGATCCACTTGCTGATGTCGAAGTCGTTGTCGTCTTCTATAGCATGGATTCCACTTTGGCTGATGCGGAAAGGAAGTTGGCCGACACGTTCGCGGCGTATCATCTTCTGACCTTTGATGGTGAAGCCTAAACCAGTCTTGTCGGACTTGAAAGGAAGATCAGGGAGCTGACCCCAAATAGAGCTACCTTCTTCAACTGCAGCTTGAGCATCTTTCAGTGAGGCCATCCTAGGCGGAGCTTTAGCAACTTCAGGAGTGACAGGAGAGTCAACAGGCATGACTCTGGGTATTGTTTCAAAAGCTTGACAGGGAGTCTCAAAGAATTCACCTTCCATCTCGAGATATCGGAATGACTGTAGATGACTGACCATATACTCTTCTTCGCCACACACTGTAACAACCTTCCCTTTCACCGGGTACTTCAACTTCTGATGTAAGGTAGAGGTAACAGCGCCTGCCCCATGTATCCAAGGGCGTCCAAGTAGGCAAGAGTAAGCCGGACGAATGTCCATGACAAAGAAAGTAGAGTCAAAAGTCTGGGAACCGACTTTGACAGGCAGAATGAGCTCTCCAAGTACTGTTCGCTTAGAACCATCAAAAGCTCTCACAATGATGTCACGGGGTCTCAAAACCAACCCTTCAACATCGAGTCGATCAAAAGCAGTCTTTGGTAGAATACTCAGAGCAGAACCGGTGTCAACCAAAACATGAGACAGGGTAACGCCCTTGCATTCAACGGAGATGTGCAAGGCTTTGTTGTGTTTCTTTCCGACAGGAGTCATATCAGCGTCAGAGAAGCCTAGGCCGTTGTTGGCAGCCAGGCTAGCAATACAAACTTCAAACTGGTCAGTGGTAGTGTCTTGCGGTGCGTGAGCATTCTTGAAACTTCACCAAGGCATTAGCATGAGCCTCGGAGCACAAGAGCAGAGCAAGCATGGAGATTTTGGACGGAGTCTGTCCCAACTGTTCCACAACATTGTAGTCACTCTTCTTGATAATCTTCAGAATTTCCTCCATTTCTTGTTTGGAGGTATCTTCAGTAACTTCCTTTGGTACTTCTGGTTGAGCAGGATGAGTCACTGGTTCTTTCCCTCTAGCTTGGGGAATGTATTGAATAGCTGGAATGCGAGTTGGAGTCGCGGTGTCTTTTGGAGGAGAGATATCTGGAGAGAATACCCTTCCGATTCTGGTCACCTTACTAGATCTGGTGATGTTGTCAATGTCTGGAATGGTAGCTTCAACAGTAAGATCTTCAATGGTCAGAGGGTCTTGCTTGACGCCATGATAGTAAACATCAGCTCCATAGTTCCAAGGGATAGCTTTGTCAGAGGAATATGGAACTGGTCTGGGAGAAGTAATGATGAGAGGTGCCACCCTAGGCACAGGATCAGCAGGGGAAATCCTTATAGTGTTAACATTAGCATAGTCTTCTGGGAAATCGTCACCCCATCCGGTTACCTTAACATCTTCAATAGGAATCTTGTAGCTCTCAGGAACAGTGTACTTCACCATGTAATCATACTTTCCACTTGGCTGCCCCAAGGTGTCCCACACAGATGGTACAGTTTCGTTTGCATTGTCAATCTTCAACTTAGACATTTCTTCACACACGCACGGTGGTTTCGAAATAGTATCTCACGGTTATCTATCATGCATCGAACACGTCTTCTCAACCAAGCACAACCATCGAGCGGATGGGCACCAACATTCTCTGGGCATCTGGGTTGACACCGCTTGCAACAAATTCTTCTTAATCATCGAGGAATGGTCAAGTCATCTATGTTGAAAACATAAGTATCGTCCCAACACATTGGAACCCTTGTCATGGTTAGGCATAGGCGCGTTGATCACATTCGAGTCTCAACAGAGGATCAAATTCAATGCTTAGCTTCAATCATATCTTGAATCTTGTTCTTGAGCCCAACAATCATCAATTACTATGTCCTGGGCTATTGGAATGGTAAGCACACTTAGCATTAGGATTGTATTTCGGAGAGGAGGTGTTGACATTCTGAGGAGGATCCCTCAAAGTAATCAGCTCTGCTTTCAACATGTGTTGCAAGGCTTGCGACAATGGCATGTTGATCTTTGTAAATTGTCTTCGTTGCGCGTTCTGGTTACGCGTGTTGTCTCGCTGAGGTTGTGCTGATGTAGGATTGGAGATCACAACTTCCCCACAGATTGAGCACGGTCGGTCTTGGCTCAGCTTTTCTGACCATACACAGCATTGGCTTCTTTCTTACCACCAAAAGATCTCTTCGCAGCGTTTGAAGATGTCTCTATCTGAATCTTCCCACTCTTGATACCAGCTTCAATACGCTCGCCTATAAGTATCAGCTCGGTGAATCCGGCTGAAGAGTTTCCAATCAGATGATTGAAGAATGGGCCTGTCAGTGTTCCCGTTAACATATCAACCAACTCCCTATTGGACAAGGGTGGTTGAACTCTGCCTGCTAGATCTCTCCATTTCTGAGCATACTCCTTGAACTTCTCATCACGACCCATAGACATGCTTTGTAGTTGCATGCGGTGGGTGTCAATTCACATTGTACTCATACTCAGAGAAAGCATCACCAAGTCACCCAAGTATGGATACGGTCATTCTCTAGCGATAATACCACTCCAATTGAGTTCGGACAAACTCTCTTGAAAATAATGCATCCACAACTTTCATCATCGTGGGGATTGATCTTGAACATAAGACTTCAAATGCACTTAGGGCAAGACATGCCATCATACTTAGCAAAAGTTGGAACTTTGAACTTGGGAGGAATCACAACACTGTGGACGAGACTCGGATCATCAAAATTCAGCCGGACATCTTCGTGTTTTCCACATTGAGACGGTCTTCAAGTTGCTTGTACTTGTCATCTTCATCGAGTATTGTCCATTATCATAGTTCTTCTCAAGTTCAGGCTGACTTCCTTCACCATCACCTTTGTTACTTTGCTCATCTTCCTTCTTGACACTTCCTTCAGAGAGCTCAATTCGACTAACCACTCTAGGACCACCTTTGTAGCGTCTGCCCATGTTGAGGAGACCAACAACCTTCTTCTTTCGTTGATGAGCTTCTTGGATCTTCTTGGCCTTGGACCAAACTGAACATCTGGCCGAGCATTCGAGCTTAGAGATCTTTGTGATGTTCAAGAGCCATTTCTGCTAAAATAAATAGCGAGCAAATGAGAAAACTAATCTTCAATGTACCTGTGATGCAGTGTTATGCTATGCTATGCGATGTTTATGCGAATGCAATGCAATGTTTTCAAGGACCTTAGAGATTTAAATTTGTTAGACAAGCAATGAACAAACATTTATTAGTACTCTTTTATTCTTTTTCCTTTTAAGTACAAGAGATAGTTCAAAACAATAAAAGAAAACAAATAAATCCTAAATCTCTAAGTCTCCCATGGGCGCTTCCTCTTGGTGCCGATGTAGGCGTTGATGTTTCGCTCCTCGTGAAGTAGCTTGGTCAACTCTAGCACTTTCTTCTCACTTGCATAGCACTGGCTTCAAAGGTATCCTCTCTTCTTGTCGAATCCGTGATCTCTTCAAGTCTTCAAAATCGGTAGGCATGTCGGGATAGAGAACGGTATAGGTACGCCACCTATAGCAACAGTTCCATAATTCTTGGTAAAACAGTGAATGGCATCATGAGGTTTTGAGCTCGAGCTCGCACCCATTTGAGGTAAGGTTCCCAAGGAATGGAGTTTTGGTGCCCCAAAGTCTTGGTATCGTCTTCTTTACCATGCCCCAAGCGTGTATAAACCTTCGTCGGTAATTCTGGAGATCATGATTGTAATCGAACATAATATCTTGGAGAAGCATATCATGTGGACCATCTCTTCGGGCAAAACCAAACTGACGTAGAGCTAAAGAAGGGTTGTAAGTAATACCTCCCCTTATACCAAGTAGTGGTACATTAGGGAATTCTCCACAGCGCTTGATGAAAGTGAAATCTTTTTGAGAGAAAAGATTCCAACGGATATCTGAATGAGAGAGTGACATTAGTCTTTGAGACCACTTCATCCTTTGTTCATTCTTCAAAACTGATGGAGGAAGGTGCGAAATAAACCATCTAGAAAGTAACGGTATGCAACACATGAGAGTTCCTTGTCTTTTAGTAGTACGAGTGTGGAGAGAATGTAGGATGTCTCCAAGTAAAGTAGGCACAGGATTACGGGTAAGAAACAACTTGATGGCGTTGACATCTATGAATTGATCCGAGTTAGGAAATAGAACCAAACCATAGATTAGCAAGGCCACAATGTCTTCAAATGCATGGAAACTCATAACTTTGAGGAATTCTCGGGCTTTCTTAATCAGGAACTTAGAAAGTAAACCCTTAACTCCGCTTCTAGTTTCCCAATTGGCTTCAATGTCTGAGCGCTTAAGATGTAAGGTGGATGCGATGTCTTCGTACCTAGGAACCTTTTCTAAACCGGTGAATGGCATTTGGTCAAGAATAGGTATCCTAAGTAGCTTAGAGAACTCTTCCAAGGTAGGAACTAACTGATAATCTGGGAATGTAAAGCAATGGTGTTTCGGATCAAAGAACTGGAATATGACATGCATCATATCTTCTTCAAAACCGGAGATAACCAAATCAAGTAGATAACCATGTCTTTTGATGAACTGAGCATGGTCCGGAATTTCTGAAACCAATTCTTTGAGCTGAGAAGGTATACCCATGAAGTTGATTCGGATAGTCTTTCTAGAAGCCATAATCCCTACAAAACAGAGCAAAGATAAATCCCTAGGTCCTTGAAATAGTTAGAAATGATATGCAATGCAAATGATGTCATGATGTCATGTTTGGCACACACAAGCAATTCACACAATGAGCCTAGATTTAAGGCTTGCATGAGGTATAGGTGATTACCCCACCAAAAGTTTGAGTCGGTTCATCCTGTCCTATAATAGTAACCGGGTTCTAGGAATCTCACATCATTGATCTTTCTCGTAGGCGCTTATTTCAATACGACTACCAAGTGGTCGACCGAAAATGTCCCAAAAGTCTGATCTCAATGAGCGTAGCATCGAGTATCAACCAACCTCGGTCTGCACCAAAGCCGGCCATCTCACTACCTTCTAATGGCCAAGATGGGTCAATTAAGGTTCTAAAAGTTTAACTAGTGCTTGACGACACCACGCAGAAGCCAAATACTATCCTCAACTTGGAAATGAAGAGTATCAGGACATCCAAAGTGTCACACTAACGTAGCCATCATGTTGACCGTTTTGATATACGTCTAACGGTCGCGACGATTTATTGCTACTTACCTAAAAGGAAACCCGGATCCGGGTGTAGGATCCCCCATAAATATAATACCCAAGCAACCGTTAAAGATAAAGCAAGCAAGTCAAACAGAAAGCAATAAAGGTGATTTAGAAATCCTTAAGGCATTCTCTCTTTTTAGGGTGTCCCCAGCAGAGTCGCTAGTTCTGTGATACGGTGAACTGACTTTTTAGTTTTTGTATCGCAAATGTGCGGATAGCAAGAGTCGCCACCGACTTTTCTTTTATCCAATTAAGGGAAGGTAAAAAGTACAGAAAAAGACCTTCGTTAGATTCTGAGTAAGGGAGAAGGTTATGAAAAGGGAAGGTATTAACACCCCTTTCCATCCGTAGTTATCTACGGGCTCTTAGTTGCTCTTAGATCATCATAAAAGTGTTTTCTGTGTGTTTGAAAAAATGTTTTGAAAGGCATTTCGCTTTGACTTTGTAATGATTCATGTAGGAATGTATACAAAGTGTTCGGAAATGTTTCGTTTTGAAAAGAGTTTGAACTTTGACAAAAAGTGTGAGGTGTGAAAAGCATTTGGTAGAGCGAGCAACTAAAAGACTTATTACCCACTCAGAATTGGTCGTTTTCGTGCTTCTACGTTCCTTTAGAATAGCGCTAGCCGTACCATTAGTTGGTAGGTAACTCCATTCGTTGGATGTAAGTGGGACATTCGAAGGGACATTGGATGGTCATAGAAAGCAACTTGTAGGAAGTATCCTAGCACATTCGAAGGGACTATCATCATTTTTCGTAGGCAACAATCGAGGGTCAAGATCATGTATTCGTAGGCGACATCGTGGGTCTATGATCTTTGTATCGAAGGGACTATGATGATTTGTTTGGAAGGCAACGGTGCTAGAATACCTCTACGTTCGAGGGACATGACCATTTTGAATTCGTAAGGCAACGAGAGAGAATTACCCTAAGGGGTGCATGTGTGAAGAGTGTGTTGATTCAAATATTTTATCTTGCAAATTAGTGAGCTATGTTGATTATTATCTTGCCATACACGCCTAATTACTAGCAATTTATAGGGCGTGGAAATTAAAATGCGGAATGTAAAGATGCGGAAAGGTAAATCCTACGCTATTACAAGGCTTTGGGGCAGATACATAATTTAAAATGCGGAAAAATAAAGGCCTAATTTAAACTATTACATCCCATATACAGTTACATTATTGGAAAAATAAAATGATAAAGAAAAAATTGTCTGAATCGGATCAACCTGCAAGAGAATGAGAAATCGGAAAATGCGATATGAATCGAACAAGAGAAAAAATGTTAGAAAAATGCAAATTTTAAAATAAGAAAAATATGTCATGCTGGAAATACTATAAATATGTTAAAATAAATTTTTGGGATTTTTTGGATGTATTTTAATAATAAAAAATGAATTAAAAGTGATTTAAATGCAAAATTATGAATAAAAATAAATATGCATGCAAAATTATATTTTTTAATTTATTAAATTAAATAAAGATTTTATGAAAATAATGTAAAAAGAAAAATAATTTTTGATGATTTTTTAATGCAGAAATAAAATTATGAAATTAACTAAAATAGATGCAAAAATATTAAATAATGAAAAATATGAAAAAATATTGAGTTTGTGAAAAGGAAAACAAAACCGGTCCCTGGAGGGATCGAACTCGTGACCCTTTGAGGCATCTGGGAACAGGGAACGCCTTTACCACTACGCCATGTGTGCAAGTGTGTTTGAAAGCTGGGTTGAGGGGATTACAACACGCGTCGTCCTTCCATTGCTTCGTCTCCGCGCCAAGAACTTCATCGTTCTCATTTGAATTCTGGGAACTTTGCGTCGGCCTCAGAGCGACGCTACAACCCCTGCAAATTCCAAAATCCAACATAGGCAATATAAATTCAATTCAAAGGCATGGTTCGATTAGATTCATCATTCTAAACATGATGGTAGTATTCGTTTTGTCCAATTTATCCTATTTCGTGGGATCCCAATTCGGTCCATGAAACCCTAGCTATGGCAAGTTTCGATTCCGGCCATGAAAATGCAATCAAACTATGCAGAAAGCTTGCAAACTTCCATCTAAACACAAAACAAACCACAAAACATGTTAAAAATGCATGAGAATTAAAATACGATTTTGGATTTTTCAAGAATAATTTTGGATGAAGAAAAAGCAAGCCCATTTGCAAAAAAATTGATTTTTAGAAGTATTTCTCTTTGTGCATTCCTTCAAAATTGCCCAACTTGTGAATGGTGTATCTTGCTCATTTTTCCATATTTTTGAGTGTTCTTGGACTTTTTGAAACGCTCTAAGAGTCCTCTAACCAACCTCTTTGGTCTCATATCAATTGGAGTTACCATGCTCAATATATCTTCAAAACAAAAGGTTGACTTTTTGTTGACTTTGAAAATGACCTGTAATGTTTTGAGCCATACCTCTCAAATGAAGCATTTTTTGGACATTCTTGTGAGAAATGAAGTTGTATAGAATTGAATTTCCTTCAAAACAAGAGGTGTTGGAAAAATTTCTGAGAAAGTATGAAGAAGTTATGATCAGTCAAAGTTCAGTTGACTTTTCATCTAGAAACCCTAATTTAGAAAGTTTGACTTTTGAGCAAATCTTGAGTTTTCTTGATGAATCATGATCAACCCTTGATCAAATGATGAATGTAACTTCGAAATGAGGATGTTGACCAAAAATTATGAAGTTTGACTATATGTTGACCATAGTTGACTTTTTGTCCAATACAACTGATTTTCAACCATCTGAGCAATTGTCTGAGGAAACTTAACTTGTGAGGCTTGAAACTTGACATGGAGAATCTTTGAAGCATATGAGGAGGCATTAAGACCATTGGAGATGTTGGAAGTCCATCTTGACCTGAGAATTGTCAAACCCTAGTTTGGGTTGATTGTCTAGGAGAGAGTTTGTCTGATCAACTCTTGAGGAATCCTTGAGTATGGATGTATGAAATATCTTGAGAAGATGGAGGGAAAATTTTGGGGTATGACAATTGTGCATAACAGGTGGTTCATGCTGGTTTTTCTTATCTCTGCATCTGGTGCTTTTCAGAAATTTCTTCCTCGACCTCTTACCGATACAACACCAGAGGGAATTCGAAGAGACAGATGGAACAGATACAGGCAGATATGGCGGATCTGAACACCTGGATGGACACTAGGGTTAATCAGTTACTCGAGGTTATTCAAAATATGGTCGTTCAGCAAGCTGAGTTAAGGGCTATAGTTTTGAGGAATGCTACTAAGGCTAATGAGAGGGGCCAAGCTGTGGTCAATCCTCCCACCAACAACGGCCCTGGCAACGGCCCGGTCGATAATCAAGTTGAGAATGGGGTTGTGAATTAAAACAATGGGCTGAACGGAACTCCGATTGATGGTCTTACTCAGGGTTTGGCAGGTCATGCAATGAACCAACCTGTGCATGTTGATAACGGCAACAGAGTGGTACCCCCACCCATGATGAATCAACAGGTTGAGCAGGTCGTGGCACAGCCACAGGTTCGCAGGGGTATTCCGACCCCTATCCTCCAACCAGAGGAAGATGATATGGAAGATTGGTATTTTAATGCTGACGAACAAACTGAGTCTGACAAGAAGTTGCGTATGCTCGAGGAGAGTTTGCGCGCTTTTGAGAACCAAGGGGTTGTGGGTTTTGATATGACTGATTTGGGACTTGTGCCAGGAGTGAAGATTCCTCCTAAATTCAAGGTGCCTGAGCTGATCAAGTACAAGGGGAATACTTGCCCCAAGACTCACATAAGATCTTATTACCGGAAGATGTCTGCGTACTCCAAGGACGAGAAGCTCCTGATGCACTTCTTCCAGGATAGCTTGGTTGGTGGTCCCTTGGGTTGGTACATGAGTCTTGAGAGTTCTCACATTCGAACTTGGAGAGATTTAGTCCAGGCTTTTGTGCTGCAATATCAGTATAACAGAGACATGGCTCCGACTAGAACTCAGTTACAGAATTTGTCTCAGAAAGCTAATGAGTCATTCAAAGAATACGCGCACAGGTGGCATGAGATAGCGGCGAAAGTTCAGCCCCTTATGGTTGAGCGTGAAATGGTGGATTTGTTTGCTGGTACTCTACAAGGTCAATACTATGCAAGTTGCAGTATGTCTGGATCCTTTGCTGACATGGTAATGTTTGGCGAACGAATTGAAATTGGGATCAAATTGGGGAAGATTCAAGACACCAGTGTTGACAGAGGCCAAGCTAGTGGTGCCAAGAAAGCTTTTGCTGGGTATAAAAATAAGGAAGGTGAGTCCAGTGCCTTGTATGACAGAAAAGGGAAAGGTAGATACCGTGAATCTGATCATCAGGTTGCAGCCGTAACCATCCCTACTAAGACAACACCTCAACAACAAGCTTACCCAACGAATAATCATCAGCCGAGGGTGCAGAGGAAATTTGATCCGTTGCCCATGCCACTTGTCGACATCTTTGCCTATCTACAGTATTTGAAAATGGTGGAGCTTCGTACTCTGAGGATTGATCCTAACCGGTTACCCAGGAACTTTGATCCTAATGCCCGTTGTGCCTTCCATTCTAATGCGCAGAGGCATACTTTGGAAAACTGTTACGCTTTTAAGTGTAAAGTGCAAGATCTTTTGGACTCAGAAGCTATTAACTTCGGCCCGCCACCGACACCAAACGTCATTCAACAACCATTTCCTGCTCATGGTGGTGCCTCCGCCAATGCAATTTACGATGATGAAGGTCTTGACTTAGTCGTGAACGTTGACCAGTTGACCGTCCCATTGACGAGGGTGAAAGAACAATTGTTGGCGCAGGGAGAGCTCCTCGAGTGTGTCCCCGATTGTAAAGAGTGCTTGGTACAGTATGATGGTTGTGAATCCTTGAGAAAGGAAATTCAAAGTCTAATTGAGAGGAGGACCCTGCAGTTTAAGCGAGTGGTTGTAAATGCACGAATTGCTGCAAATGAGGTTGATGTTGTAACCATTCCAGTTCCTCCAAAGAAAACTCCGATAATTATTCCAGTGCCTGCTAAGAAGTCTGTTGTTACTATTACTTTGCTAGGTCTTGTTCCATATTCTAATGAGAAAGCTATTCCGTGGCATTATGGTGCTCAGTTTTACCGTAATAGAAAAAGGTTGAATGTCGAATCTCCATCTGATAAAGAGAAAGATAAGTCTGAAGTCGACGACATTGTGGGTGAGAGAAGAATGACCCGTAGCGGTCGGATTTATCCTGCTCCAGAAGCAATCGCCGAAGCCCAGGTTAGGGCGAAAGCAAAAGGAAAAGGGGTTGTAACCGAAGGCGGTGAGTCGGTTCCGAAAGCTTCAACACCTATTTTGAACCCAGATTTGGCTAAGGACGTGACTGAGCTCATGAGGTATATTCGTGTCATACCCCAAAATTTGCCCTCATACTTCTCAAGATATTTCATACATCCATGCTCAAGGATTCCTCAAGGGTTGATCAGATAAACCCTCTCCTAGACAATCAACCCAAACTAGGGTTTGGCAATTCTCAGATCAAGATGGACTTACAACACCTCCAATGGTCATCATGCCTCCTCATATGCTTCAAAGACTCTCCATGTCAAGTTTCAAGCCTTACAAGTCAAGTTTCCTCAGACAATTGCTCAGATGGTTGAAAATCACAGATTGGACAAAAGTCAACTGTGGTCAACATACAGTCAAACTTCATGATTTTTGGTCAACATCCTCATTTTGAAGTTACATTCATCATTTTATCAAGGGTTGATCATGATTCATCAAGAAAACTCAAGATTTGCCCAAAAGTCAAACTTTCTAAATTAGGGTTTCTCAGTGAAAAGTCAACCAAACTTTGACTGAGCATAACTTCTTCATACTTTCTCAGAAATTTTTCCACCACCTATTATTTTGAAGGAAATTCAATTCTCTACAACTTCATGTCTCACAAGAATGTTCAAAAAATGCTTCATTTGGAAGGTATGGATCAAAACATTACAGGTCCTTTTCAAAGTCAACAAAAAGTCAACTTTTTGTTTTGAAGATATATTGAGCATGGAAACTCCAATTGAGATGAAACCAAAGAGGTTGGTTAGAGGACTCTTAGAGATTTCCAAAAAGTCCAAGAACACTAAAAAATGTGGAAAGTTGAGCAAAATACATTATTCAGAAGTTGGGCATTTTTGAACAATTGCACAAAAGGAGATATTTGTCAAAATCCAATTTTTTCCAAATGGGCCTACAATTTTATGATCCAAACTTGATCATAATATCATTTGTGACCTATTGATGTCTTGCCATGACCACATTCTATTTTATTGATTTATTTTTGAATTTAAAACCATTTAATTCAAAATTAAATTATATAAAATATGAAAATAAGATATATTTTCAAAAGGAGTGGATTTTTATCAAACTTGAGGTCCAAGATAGCCCACAAAACTTGCCAATTTCGTGATAGCTTGCACATGGAAGAGAAAATCAAATTTTCTCCAAAATTTGATTTTATTTGAAAGGAATTTATTTCACATTCAATATCCAATCTTTTTTCCTTCTTTTTGCTCTAGCATTACACTCTATAAATACCTAGTACATTGCCAAGAACAGGACGAAACCCTAGCTCAAATCATAACCCTTATTTTGCCAAAAAATTTCTCAAAGTTGTAAAATTCGAATTTTACTTTGCAGCCTCTTTCAGCCTCTCTCAACCATCCAAACGTGTTCCTAGGGTAAGTTTGAGTAAGTACACACCATTAGCAATGATCAAAGCAACCTGAATCGATGCATACATGTTCATACATATTCAAATATTTCTTGATTTTGCATTTTTATTATCTGCCCGTTTTAATTGATTCTAATGATTTTAATGTGCTCATGAGATGCTAAGGGATCGATCTGGGCCATCGTTTGTGAGTTTGAACGTCAGAATCATGTATTGCCATGTTTAGGGTTTTCAAACTGTGAAGCTTCGAACCGGCTTGTACATTTGTTTTCAGGTCAAACGGAGGCCACCATTGAACTCGCCATGGTCGATTTAGGGGGGTAGGGTATCCCTTTGCTTTTGCGTTTGCTTATTTTGCAGGTTTCGAAATCGGACTAGCCGGAGAAGATGACCGGAGCCCTAGCTCCAGCGAAGACCGGCTGGAGGTGTGCGTGGCATCTTCGCGCTTTATTATTCGCTCTGTCGTGCCAACTGGGGTCCACGCATGGCTGACTGTGTTTGATTCAAATCAGTGACACGTTGACGTTTATATTCAATTGATTTCCACTTCAAAAACACCAGATGTCATATGGCGCAGTGGTTAAGGCATTGGATGGAAGAGATTATCTCAATGGTCATGAGTTTAAACCACACCAGGACCGGTTCTATTTTCCTTTTTCACAAACTTCATATTTTTCATATTTTCTATTTTATTTTCTTTAATATTTCCATCTATTTTAATTTATCTTTAAATAATTTTTATCATGCATTAAAAAACACCAAAAATATTTTTCTTTTTTGAATTATTTTCAGAAAATGTTTATTTAATTTATAAAATTAAAAATATTATTTTTTCATGCATATTTAATTTAATTTCTATTTTACCATTTAAATCACTTTTAATTGTTTTTTAATTATCAAATTAACCCCAAAAAATCCCAAAAAATTATTTTAGCATATTAATGTTATTTCCAGCATGAAAACATTTTTCTCATTCAAAAATTATTATTTTTACTAACATTTTCATCTTATTCAATTTTCTCGTATTTCCCGATTTTTCATCTGTTCACAAGTTATCCCGTTTCGGACAATTTTTTATCGTTTTCTTTTCATATTATGTAATTTCCTATGGGATGTAATAGTTTAATTAGGACTTTTATCTTCCACATTTTTCAATTATGTATCTGCCCCAAAGCCATGTAATAGCGTAGGATTTATTTTTCCGCACTTTATATTTCCGCAATTTACTTTCCGCATCTTACAAACTGTTAGTAATTAGGCGTGTATGGCAAGATAAAATTGAACATAGCTCACTCTAATTTTCAAGATAACATATATCTGAAATCAACACACTCTTTTCACACGTGCACCCCTTAGGGTAATTCTCTCTCGTTGCCTTTACGAATTCAAATGGTCAAGTCCTCGAACGTAGAGGTATTCTAGCATCGTCGCCTTCAAAACAAATCATCATAGTCCCTTCGATACAAAGATCATAGACCCACGATGTCGCCTCCGAATACATGATCTTGACCTCGATTGTCGCCTGAAAAAATGATGATAGTCCTTGAATGTGCTAAGATACTTCCTACAAGTTGCCTTCTATGACCATACGATGTCCCTTCGAATGTCCCGCTTACATCCAACAAATAGGGTTACCTACCAACTAATGGTATGGATAGCGCTATTCTAAAGGAACGTAAAATAACACGAAAACGACCAATTCTGAGTAGGTAATAAGACTTTTAGTTGCTTGCTCAAATCAAATACTTTTCACACCTCACACTTTTGTCAAAGTTCAAACTCTTTTCAAAACAAAACATTTCCAAACACTTTGTATACATTCCTACATGAATCATTACAAAGTCAAAGCGAAATGCCTTTTCAAAACATTTTTGTCAAACACACAGAAAGCACAATTTTAAAGTGATCTAGAGCAACTAAGAGCCCGTAGATAACTACGGATGGAAAGGGATGCTAATACCTTCCCTTTTCATAACCTTCTCCCTTACTCAGAATCTAACTGTTCGCGTTAAAAGGTGACGCGCCTGAGGATGCAAACGTGAGTTCGGATCTTCTGGTACGCAACGATTTAAATCTTTTGATTTGTTTATAAAGATGCCGCGAGCATCAAGCTTTATTATTTTCAACACAAGAAAGATGATTTAATGATTATGAAAAAGGGGAAAGCTGAAATACCCTCAATTGATATTGGTATGCGTAACGACTAGCGCAAACTAGACATAACGCATTGGGGAGATTCTGAGTAAGGGGGATTGTTATATAAAGGGAATAGATGGAGCACCCTAAATATATGTAGTTATCTACAGCTTTATATATGAATATATTTGATATGTTTGTGTGTTTTAATTGCTATTTCTATGATTGGGAAAGTTTCTCCTTTGGATTTTTTAGAAACAGATTGTGTGGGATTCTAGGTTTTGTTATTATTGTGCTCGCAAAGATCTGTGGATCTTATGCATACATATCCCCTAGTGGGAATCAGAGCATTTGTAGCTCGGATCTACAGGGTTCTATGTTTTGTTTGGTCTGAGGGAGATAGAAATTTGCTCGGCAAGGATGAGACCTTGTGCCTACGTATTCTCAAAAGGATGTTGAGAAAGTCAGAGCAATCGTAGTTCCCACTTATGCTAGTGGAAAGCAACGGGATGTTAGTAAGAGACAGACAAATGTCATCTTAATGAAAAATGTATCTAATCTATTTCATCACATACATTTTTGAAAAGTTTGATTGATTAGAATCTTTCGTCGTAAGTATTAGGTGTTTTGCTTGAGTATACAAGCGTTACCACTTACATGTTTAAGAAAGATGTTTTGAAAAAGATGATTAAATCTGTAAACTATAAGTATTGGGTGTTTTGCTTGAGTGTACAAGCGTTACCACTTACAATTAAGAGATGTTTTTTTGTTTGAAAAGAGTTTAAAAAGTTTGAAAAGTTTTTGACTGTATGTGATGTAATGGATGAGATACTTCTTCCATAGAGATGATAGATGTCTAAATCTCAAGGAGAAATTGATTGGATTAAATGGATGCTTTTAAGAAGCCCATGGGTCCTTGTATTGTTAGCCCAAGAGGAGGCATTCCGAGGGTCATCGAGGGTCATCGAGGGTCCTTGTATGAAGCTCAAGAGGAAGCTATAGGGTATGGCTGTCTTTGGCTTGAAAGGGATTTCACCGAGAAATCATCCTTTTCTGAATAAGAGCAATTTCACCGGGAAATTTTACTCTCTGGGGAATTTGAAAGTGATTTCACCGGGAAACCATCCTTTCAGGGTTCTATCTTAGCGCGGGTGATTCTTTGTATTGGAAGCCCAATAGGAGGCTGTTAAGAGACTTCCTATCTCTTTCATTGTATGATGCCCAAGAGAAGGCTAAACTCAATTAGGAGTTCTTTTGAACGAAGCCCAAGAGGAGGCTGACTCAACAGGGGAGTATTGTCTTATATGAAGCCTAAGCGGAGGCTAACTCTGTGGGGAGAGTTTCTTTGTACAAAGCCCAAGAGAAGGCTAAACTCTGTTGGAGATAAATTATCTTGTATAAAGCCCAAGCGGAGGCTAGTCCATGCTGGTGATGGATTGTCTTGTATGAAGCCCAAGCGGAGGCTAACTCTGTGGGAAACCTATTGATTAGTCTAATTGTTATGTTATTATTAGACGGTTGTATAAACAGGGTGTGTGTGTGTGTGTGTGATGTGTATTCACAGGAGTTTATGAAGGAAATATAAACAATGCATGATGTTTATTTACAGCAATTTATGAAATATAAACAAGTGTTTGTGAACGAACGTTAAAACGAGCGCAACTTGATTATTCACAAGTTTGTACTGTGTACAAGGAAATGAATATGTACACGGACGAGTTTTTATGTACAAAGAAAGATGGATGTACATAGGAGGGTTGGGACTTACACCATAAGGGAGGCCCATTGATTTGAAAGAAGTTTTACTCAGGAGAATGCTCCTTTCAATACCAATGGTATTCAGTGTAAAATGTACAGATGAAACGGAAACAATTGATTGAAGTTTTATCTGTAAAAGGTATGTGTATTATGTACAGATAAAAAGTATTTGAAAAAAAGAAGAAGTATCTGTGTTATGTACAGATGAAAATTTGTATGTGTTTTGAAAGTTTTTGATATGTACAAAGAAATATTATGTACATAAAAGAATGTTATGGGACTTACACCGTGATGGAGGCCCATTGGTCAAAAAGAAATTTCACTCAGAAGAAACCTTCCTTTAGAACCAATGGATTCAGCGTATAAACAAACGAATGAAAACGAAAGAAATTTGTTTATGTTTGAATATTAACAATGATGATTTGAGTATGTACAAGTAAAACTAAATATGTACATAAAGGATTGGGACTTACACCATAAGGGTGGCCCATGATCGATCGAGAAATTCGAGAGAAGACGAAATTAATTTTATCGTTTAAATCGGATCAATCATGGCAAAAAAGATGCAAGTTTGATGAAATGTTTTGAAAAATGATTTGAAAAAGTTTTGAAATGTGAGGTTCATTTATGAAAAGTTTTGAAAAAAATCGGAAGTCGAAAACTTGAAAAATTCACCTTTTAAGGAGGTTTGAAAAATGTTCAGAACGTCGTTTTCGGCTCGATTAAAATTTAATCAGGTGGAAGTTTTTTTCTGAAAATTTTTGCATTATCACAAAATAGATGTATTTATTGACAAGTGTTCAAAAAATCATCTCAAAATGAGAAGTTTTGATTGGTCAAAAAAATGTTGAAAGTTTGATAAAAAAACATGAAAATATTGGAAGTTTTGTAAAAAAGAGTAAAAAAATGGTCCTGATGGGTGTTGAACCCATGACCATTGAGTGGGACGCGTGGCAAGAAGACTTAAGACCAAGCCAGGAACCACTGAGCCAAATGCGCTGAAGTGTTTAGTGGATTAAAACACGCGTTGAAAAAGGATTGGATTATTTTAAATATTTGAAAATCAAGAACACATGAAGAACGCGCGCAGCCTGGGTTTGCATTTTGATTTTCAGTTTCATGAATTCAACCTAAAATCTTTATTTCTCAATGAAATCCAATGATGTAAACATCAAAGTTGCTCGATTTTGCACCACGAATATGAATATGTATGTTAATTTCATTTATATTAAGCCCATAACGTTTTGGTTTCGAAGAACACTCATGAACCCTAATCTGAAAAACTCAAATTAAATGATGAAGGTTTGATGATTCTTTGATTTTATTGAGGGTTAAGGATCGCTATGAGTGCAGAAAACAATTGGCCAAGAGCTTTTGTCAAAAGATTCAAAGAATTATGAGAACCAAGTTCGTGTTCATACCTGGAAAAATGAGAATCGAATTCTGGGCAAACGTGTTTCCAGTTGTTGTTTCTTGATTGTGTGAGCTCCAACGGCATGTATGGAAGCTTTGTGGATGGCCTGCACCTCTTGAATCAAGCTGGATCGTTCTACACAAGTTCACCTGCATACACTCAAAAATGGAATCTGGAAATCGTGTTAAAGGTGTTACAGGTTGTTGTTCTTGTTTTGGATTAACTCCATGATGTATATGGATTGTGTTTGGCTGCTCAGAACTCAAAGGAATTAAGCCAAGCTTCAGTTTCGATTGCTATGGCAGTTTGTACAAGTTTGAAAAATACAAAATGAAAATTGATTTTATCTTGAATTCAGTTTGATTTTAAGCTTGTAACAAGTTTGATAGTGATTCTGAAACATGTTGGACACCAAAGATCATCATGTTTTCAACTGATTTTTAAAAATGCAAGTTTATCAATTTTGCTCTATGTTACTTGATTTTCAAGAAAAGAATGAAAGCATGGATTTTTGCATTGCTTTTGGTGTTGATTTAGCCTTGAAATGTGATCCTTTTATAGGCAAGAGGTTCTGAAAATGTTAGGCAAGAAGGACAAGCCATTTGGTGATTCATGGATTGCTTAAGGGGCAAGAATGGTATTTCAAAAGCAAAAGGAACCTTCCTTTTTTACCATGTGCTATATTTTTACATTTTGATCCAATCCTTTCAATTATCACTCTAAGCTGATATTTATCAGTTCATCCATCCACTTGGCAAGGTTAGAAAGCTTCTAGATGAAGAAACACAAAAATGACCTATAATTTGATGTTTTGAACTTTGAAAATCAAGTTTCATGGAGCCTTATGTTTCAATTTCAAAAGTATAGCTAGACTCCATGGATTTGAGAGTTCTTGGACATTTTGGAAATATCTTTCCACAAGCTACAACTTTCATGTTTTGAGTTTTTTCAAATTCAAATTGGAACTTGGTGAAAAAATGGCTTGAAGTTTGGAAAAAGTAAGAAATTTCAACACTTAGAAAAATTTCTAAGTTTAAAAACTTTTGACTTTTTGTTGACTTTTCCAAATTCTTTGATTTTTTATGATCATGATGGATCATGTGAAGTATTTTGATGATGGAAAAAGTTTTGTTTTGAAAAATTTGACCAAAAGTCAAAGTTTGACTTTTCTGTGCAGATGAAATTTCATCAGATGTTTCTGAAAACGACTAATGAATTCTGTGAACCTCTGTGATGTTTTGAATCCAGAAATTAGGTCAAGATGTTGTATCTAAGATATAATGACCAATCTCTATCCAAAAAAGTTATTTCTTGTTCAAAAAGTCAGAGAATTCTCATGCCCGATCAAAACCCTAATTGGTCGATCCTCGATTGATCTGTGAGAAAATTTGATATCTGAGGATTGAAGGTTGATGATTTGATCAAGATAGATCAAATGGAGTGAGAAAATCTCAAACACTAATTGGTTAGCTCTTGAATCAGATGAAAACCTGATGAAACCCTAATTTTGACCTGTGAATGCTACACCCGATTAATACTGTCTGAACTGTTAGTTATGCAACAATGCAAATGTAAGGTGGTATATTAGGTCAAAATTTGGGGTATGACACTAACGAAGGTATTTTTCTGTACTTTTTACCTTCCCTTAATTGGATAAAAGAAAAGTCGGTGGCGACTCTTGCTATCCGCACATTTGCGATCAAAAACCTACAAAGTCAGTTCACCGTATTACAGAACTGGCGACTCTGCCGGGGAGACACCCTAAAGAGAGAATGCCTTAGGGATTTCTAGATCACCTTTATTGCTTTCTGTTTGACTTGCTTGCTTTATCTTTAAGGGTTGCTTGGGTATTATATTTGTGGGGGATCCTACACCCGGATCCGGGTTTCCTTTTAGGTAAGTAGCAATAAATCGTCGCGACCGTTAGACGTATATCAAAACGGTCAACATGATGGCTACGTTAGTGTGACACTTTGGATGTCCTGATACTCTTCATTTCCAAGTTGAGGATAGTATTTGGCTTCTGCGTGGTGTCGTCAAGCACTAGTTAAACTTTTAGAACCTTAATTGACCCATCTTGGCCATTAGAAGGTAGTGAGATGGCCGGCTTTGGTGCAGACCGGGGTTGGTTGATACTCGATGCTACGCTCATTGAGATCAGACTTTTGGGACATTTTCGGTCGACCACTTGGTAGTCGTATTGAAATAAGCGCCTACGAGAAAGATCAATGATGTGAGATTCCTAGAACCCGGTTACTATTATAGGACAGGATGAACCGACTCAAACTTTTGGTGGGGTAATCACCTATACCTCATGCAAGCCTTAAATCTAGGCTCATTGTGTGAATTGCTTGTGTGTGCCAAACATGACATCATGACATCATTTGCATTGCATATCATTTCTAACTATTTCAAGGACCTAGGGATTTATCTTTGCTCTGTTTTGTAGGGATTATGGCTTCTAGAAAGACTATCCGAATCAACTTCATGGGTATACCTTCTCAGCTCAAAGAATTGGTTTCAGAAATTCCGGACCATGCTCAGTTCATCAAAAGACATGGTTATCTACTTGATTTGGTTATCTCCGGTTTTGAAGAAGATATGATGCATGTCATATTCCAGTTCTTTGATCCGAAACACCATTGCTTTACATTCCCAGATTATCAGTTAGTTCCTACCTTGGAAGAGTTCTCTAAGCTACTTAGGATACCTATTCTTGACCAAATGCCATTCACCGGTTTAGAAAAGGTTCCTAGGTACGAAGACATCGCATCCACCTTACATCTTAAGCGCTCAGACATTGAAGCCAATTGGGAAACTAGAAGCGGAGTTAAGGGTTTACTTTCTAAGTTCCTGATTAAGAAAGCCCGAGAATTCCTCAAAGTTATGAGTTTCCATGCATTTGAAGACATTGTGGCCTTGCTAATCTATGGTTTGGTTCTATTTCCTAACTCGGATCAATTCATAGATGTCAACGCCATCAAGTTGTTTCTTACCCGTAATCCTGTGCCTACTTTACTTGGAGACATCCTACATTCTCTCCACACTCGTACTACTAAAAGACAAGGAACTCTCATGTGTTGTATACCATTACTTTCCAGGTGGTTTATTTCGCACCTTCCTTCATCGTTTTGAATAACGAACAAAGGATGAAGTGGCCTCAAAGGCTAATGTCACTCTCTCATTCAGATATCCGTTGGAGTCTTTTCTCTCAAAAGGACTTCACATTCATTGAGCGTTGTGGAGAATTCCCTAATGTACCACTACTTGGTATAAGGGGAGGTATTGCTTACAACCCTTCTCTAGCTCTACGTCAGTTTGGTTTTGCTCGAAGAGATGGTCCACATGATATGCTTCTCCAAGATATTGTGTTCGATTACAACCACGATCTCCAGAATTACCGACGAAGGTTCATACACGCTTGGGGCATGGTAAAGAAGACTGATACCAAGACTTTGGGGCACCAAAACTCCATTCCTTGGGAACCTTACCTCAAATGGGTGCGAGCTCAAGCTCAAAACCTCATGATGCCATTCACGCCTGTTCTACCAGTAATTATGGAACCTGTTGCTATAGGTGACGAGTCCTATACCGTTCCCCATCCTGACATGCCTACTGATTTTGAAGACTTGAAGAGATCCTGAATTCAGCTTAAAGAAGAAAGGGATACATCAACGCCTACCTTGGCACCAAGAGGAAGCGCCCATGGGAGACTTAGAGCTTTGGGATTTATATGTTTTCTTTTATTGTTTTGAACTATCTCTTGTACTTAAAAAGAAAAATAATAAAAAGAAAACTAATAAATGTTTGTTTGTGCTTGTTTAACAAATTTAAATCTCTAAGGTCCTTGAAAACATTGCATTGCATTCGCATAAACATTGCATATCATAGCATAGCATTGCATCACAGGTACATTGAAGATTGGTTTTCTCATTCTCTCGCTATTTATTTTAGCAGGAAATGGCTCTTGAACAGACTGTCAAAGATCTCCAAGTTCAGAATGCTCAGTTCCAGCAGATGTTCACTAGCTTGGTCCAAGGCCAAGAAGATCTGAAGAAGCTCATCAACAGAAAGAAGAAGGTCGTCGATCTTCTCAACATGGGCAGATGCTACAAAGGTGGTCCTAAAGTGGTTAGCCGGATAGAGCTCTCAGAAGGAAGTGTCAAGAATGAGGGGAGTTTCAAGGGTAATAAAGATGACCAGCGTGATCCTGAGAAAGAGAGAGAGGATCGCTCTGACTATAGCCAGTACTCTGATGAAGGTGACAAGTACAAGCAACTTGAAGACCGTCTGAATGCTGTGGAAAACCTGAAGATGTCCGGGCTGAATTTTGATGATCTGAGTCTTGTCCCTGGTGTGGTGATTCCTCCCAAGTTCAAAGTTCCCACTTTTTCCAAGTATGATGGTATTTCTTGTCCGAAGCTGCATTTGAAGTCCTATGTTCAGAAAATCAACCCCCCACACTGATGACAGAAAGTTGTGGATGCACTATTTTCAAGAGAGTTTGTCCGAAACTCAATTGGAGTGGTATTATCAGTTAGAGAATGACCGTATCCGTACTTGGAGTGATTTGGCAGATGCTTTCTACAGACAGTATGAGTACAATGCTGAATTGACACCCACTCGCATGCAACTACAGAGCATGTCCATGGGTCGTGATGAGAAGTTCAAAGAGTATGCTCAGAAATGGAGAGATCTAGCAGGCAGAGTTCAACCACCCTTGTCCAATAGGGAGTTGGTTGATATGTTAACGGGAACACTGACAGGCCCATTCTTCAATCATCTGATTGGAAACTCTTCAGCCGGATTCACCGAGCTGATACTTACAGGCGAGCGTATTGAAGCTGGTATCAAGAGTGGGAAGATTCAGATAGAGACATCTTCAAACGCTGCGAAGAGATCTTTTGGTGGTAAGAAAGAAGCCAATGCTGTGTATGGTCAGAAAAGCTGAGCCAAGACCGACCGTGCTCAATCTGTGGGGGAAGTTGTGATCTCCAATCCTACATCAGCACAACCTCAGCGAGACAACACGCGTAACCAGAACGCGCAACGAAGACAATTTACAAAGATCAACATGCCATTGTCGCAAGCCTTGCAACACATGTTGAAAGCAGAGCTGATTACTTTGAGGGATCCTCCTCAGAATGTCAACACCTCCTCTCCGAAATACAATCCTAATGCTAAGTGTGCTTACCATTCCAATAGCCCAGGACATAGTACTGATGATTGTTGGGCTCTGAAGAACAAGATTCAAGATATGATTGAAGCTAAGCAGATTGAGTTTGATCCTCCTGTTGAGACTCCAAATGTGATCAACGCTCCTATGCCTAACCATGACAAGAGTTCCAATGTTGTTGAGGAGGATACTTATGTTTTCAACATAGATGACTTGACCATTCCTCTGATGACTATTAAGAAGAATTTGCTGCAAGCCGGTGTCAACCCAGGATGCCCAGAAAATTGTCGTTGGTGCCCATCTGCACCTGATGGTTGTGCTTGGTTGAGAAGACGTGTTCAGTGCATGATGGATAACTGTGAGATACTATTCCTGAAACCGCCTGTGGAGAGTCTGTGTAAAGATATGTCTAAGAAACTGAAGATCGAAGATGTGAACGAAGCTACACCGTCTGCATGGGATACCTTGGGGCAGCCAAGTGGAAAGTTTGATTACATGGTGAAGTACACTGTTCCTGAAAGCTACAAAATTCCTATTGAAGATGTTAAGGCGACCGGATGGGGTGACGATTTCCCAGAAGACTATGTTGATGTTAACACCATAAGGATTTCCTCTACTGATCCTGAGCCTAGGGTGGCACCTCTTATCATCACCTCTCCCAGACCAGTTCCATATTCCTCTAACAAAGCTATCCCTTGGAATTATGGAGTTGATGTTTACTATCATGGCGTCAAGCAAGACCCTCTGACCATTGAAGATCTTACTGTTGAAGCTACCATTCCAGACATTGACAACATCACCAGATCTAGTAAGGTGACCAGAATCGGAAGGGTATTCTCTCCAGATATCTCTCCTCCAAAAGACACCGCGACTCCAACTCGCATTCCAGCTATTCAATACATTCCCCAAGCTAGAGGGAAAGAACCAGTGACTCATCCTGCTCAACCAGAAGTACCAAAGGAAGTTACTGAAGATACCTCCAAACAAGAAATGGAGGAAATTCTGAAGATTATCAAGAAGAGTGACTACAATGTTGTGGAACAGTTGGGACAGACTCCGTCCAAGGTCTCCATGCTTGCTCTGCTCTTATGCTCCGAGGCTCATGCTAATGCCTTGGTGAAGTTTCTGAAGAATGCTCACGTACCGCAAGACACTACCACTGACCAGTTTGAGGTTTGTATTGCTATCCTGGCTGCCAACAACGGCCTAGGCTTCTCTGATGCTGATTTGACTCCTGCCGGAAAGAAACACAACAAAGCCTTGCACATCTCTGTTGAATGCAAGAGCATTACGTTGTCTCATGTTTTGGTGGATACCGGTTCTGCTCTGAATATCCTACTGAAGACTGCTTTTGATCGACTTGATATCAAAGGGTTGGTTCTGAGACCCAGTGATATAATCGTGAGAGCTTTTGATGGTTCTAAATAAACAGTACTTGGAGAGCTCACTCTGCCTGTTAAAGTCGGTTCCCAGACTTTCGACTCTACTTTCTTTGTCATGGACATCCGTCCAACTTACTCTTGCCTACTTGGACGCCCTTGGATACATGGGGCAGGCGTTGTTACCTCTACTTTGCATCAGAAGCTGAAGTACCTGATGAAGGGGAAGGTTGTTATAGTATGTGGTGAAGAAGAGTATATGGTCAGTCATCTACAGTCATTCCGATACCTCGAGGTGGAGGGTGAATTCTACAAAACTCCCTGTCGAGCTTTTGAAACAGTCCCCAGAGTCATGCCTGTTGACTCTCCCGTCACTACTGAAGTTACGCAAGTTCCGCCTAGGATGGCATCACTGAAGGATGCTCAAGCTGCTGTTGAAGAAGGAGGTAGTGCTATTTGGGGTCAGCTCCCTGATCTTCCTTTCAAATTTGACAAGACTGGTTTAGGCTTCACCATCAAGGGTCAAAAGATGATACGCCGCGACGTCGGCCAACTTCCTTTCGCATCAGCAGTGGAATCCATGCTATAGAAGACGACAACGACTTCGACATCGCAAGTGGATCTTCCGACTCCAGACAATGGGCTCAAGAATTGGAAGATCAAGACGTCATACCAATCTCCTTTAGACAGAGTAATTGCTCTTGTTTTGTTTTGCTTTTCGTATTTTCTATGTTTTGAACAATAAACTCTAAAGCCTAGTGCCTTACCCGGGGCATCATGGCTCGTTTGTGAGGGTTATCATCTGTCATTTGCATATTTTCATTCAATAAAATCGTTGGACTTTTGCATTTAGTTGTTGCTTTCTTTCTTTTACTTTATCACCCCTTCAAAAGCTATGTGTTTCTTACACACCCACGTGATACATCGAATCACTCTGAATCTCATTGATAACAGCTATGCTATTGCTAAATATGACTTCGATAATCCGATCTACCAAGCCGAAGATGAAAGTGAGGAAGATTGTGAAGTGCCAGGAGAACTTGCCAGATTGCTACAACAAGAAGAGCGAGTTATACAGCCACACAAAGAGCAAGTTGAGGTTGTGAATTTGGGCACTGATGAAGACAGAAAAGAGATCAAGATAGGAGCGGGTCTTGAGAACAGTGTCAAAGAGAGGTTGGTTCAGATGCTACGAGACTACATTGAGGTTTTTGCTTGGTCATACGAAGACATGCCAGGTTTAGATATTGATATTGTGGTACACCAGTTGCCGACAAAAGAAGGTTTTCTCAAAAGAAGGTTAAATGCGTCCCGAGATATCGAGAAAATCAAAAAGTCATGAAGCAGTTCAACGCCGGTTTCTTAGCTGTTACTTCCTATCCACAGTGGGTAGCTAATGTGGTTCCTGTGCCCAAGAAGGATGGCAAGGTACGGATGTGTGTGGATTACAGAGATCTGATAAAGCGAGTCCGAAAGACGATTTCCCACTTCCTCATATTGATGTCCTGGTTGACAACACTGCTCAGCATAAGGTCTTTTCCTTCATGGATGGTTTCTCTGGTTACAATCAGATCAAAATGGCTCCCGAAGACATGGAGAAGACTACTTTTGTTACACAGTGGGGCACTTTCCGCTACAAGGTTATGCCGTTTGGGCTAAAGAACGCAGGCGCCACTTATCAGCGTGCTATGGTGACGTTATTTCATGACATGATTCATCACGAGATAGAGGTCTCGGCGACATGATAGCTCGATCACATGTAAGAAGAACATCTTGATCATTTGCGTAAACTGCTTGATAGGTTGAAGAAGTCATCGAGACTTAATCCTAACAAGTGCACTTTTGAGTCGATCCGTAAACTCCTAGGGTTTGTTGTCGTGGTAAAGGTATTGAAGTTGATCCAAAGGTTAAAGCCATTCAAGAGATGCCGCCCGCAGAGAAGGAAGTCGAGGTTTCTTGGGCCGATTGAATTACATTGCCGATTCATCGCACCTCGCTACTTGTGAGCTAATCTTCAAGTTACTTAATAAAGATCAAGTGGTAGAATGGAACGATGATTGCCGATCGCTTTGACAAAATCAAGGAGTACCTACGTAATCCTCCTATCCCGATGCCGCCGAAGGAAGACCTCTTATCATGTACCGGTGTTAGAGAACTCAATGGGGTGTGTGTTGGGGCAACATGACGAGTCAGTCGAAAAGAGCATGCAATATACTACCTTAGCAAAAGTTTACCGCGTGAAACAAGATACTCAAAACTTGCAACAACTTGGTTGCTCGCCGACTAAGACAGATATGTTGACTCACACTACCTTGTTGATTTCAAGATGGATCCGATAAAATACATATTTCAAAACCAGCTCTCAAGAATAGCAAGATGGCGATGATCTTGACCGAATCGACATCCAAGACACTTCTCGAAAGCCATCAAAGGAAGTGTAGTAGCCGATCATTTGGCTCATCAAACCGTAGATGACTATCGGTCTATGCGTTCAATTTCGGATGAAGATGTTTTACTAGTTACAGATTATGAAGAACCAAAAACCTGAACAAGGATCCCGATGGACTATGGTCTTTGTCAAGCCTCATTGCAATTATATGGACATTCACCGCTTTAATGATCGGTGGATTGGCGGGTGGAGATTCACGAGATGGGATATCTCATTCCGTATCGAGAGCATGTTTTGAGTCTGATCCCCTACTTTGAAGAGATCACTTTCAACCACATTCCACGAGAAGAGAATCAGTTAGCAGACGCATTGGCTACTATGTCGTCTATGTTCAAGGTCAGATGGGACAACGAGGCTCCCTAGATCATCATCGAGAAATTTGACGAACCAGCATATTGTTGTGAACTTGATACAGAAGAGAAACCTTGGTACTATGACGTGAAGAGGTATCTTGAGACTCAAGAATATCCCGCAGGGGCATCTGTCAATGATAAGAAGTTTTTGAGAAGATTTGCATCCAAATTCTTCCTCAACAACGGCATCTTATACAAGCGCAACCACGACTTGTGCTTACTCCGCTGTGTAGACCGGAAAACAGCAAAACGAATCATGGAAGAGCTACACGAAGGCGCATTTGGTACTCATTCCAGTTGACATACGATGGCTAAGAAGATTTTGAGAACAGGCTACTATTGGTCCACCATGGAAGTTGATTGTCACCGCTATGCTAGATCTTGTCACAAGTGCCAGATTTATGCAGACAAAGTGCACGTACCTCCAGTACCTCTGAATGTTCTAGTAGCTCCTTGGCCGTTTGCAATGTGGGGCATTGACATGATCGGGGAAATCAAGCCCACTGCTTCCAACGGACATCGTTTCATCCTTGTGGCAATTGACTATTTCACCAAGTGGGTAGAGGCAGCCTCGTTCGCATCTGTTACCAAAAATGTTGTGGCTCCTTTCATCAAGCATAATCTTATCTGTCGGTATGGCACTCCCGAAAGGATTATCACAGATAATGGTTCCAATCTCAACAACAAGATGATCACCGAACTCTGCACTGCACGCAGTTCAAGATCAAGCATCACAGCTCTTCTCCTTATCGGCCTAAGATGAATGGCGTAGTGGAAGCCGCCAATAAGAACATTAAGAAGATTATACAGAAGATGACAGTGACTTACAAGGATTGGCATGAGATGTTACCATTTGCTCTTCATGGTTATCGCACTTCAGCACGAACATCTACAGGGGCAACCCCCTTCTCTCTTGTGTACGGTATGGAAGCAGTCCTACCCATCGAGGTTCAGATACCCTCAACCAGGGTCCTCCAGGACGCAGAGTTAGGCGAAGACGATTGGATCCAGACTCGCCTTGACCAAATCAACTTGATTGATGAGAAACGACTCGCATCCATCTGCCATGGTCAGATCTATCAAAAGCGAATGATCAGAGCATTTAACAAGAAGGTCAAGCACCGAGTCTACCAAGTCGGTGATCTAGTAGTCAAGCGCATCATTCTTCCACAAGGTGATCCCAGGGGCAAATGGACTCCCACCTACAAGGGACCGTTTGTAGTCAAGACAGTATTTTCCGGCAGAGCTATGATACTTAGCACCATGGATGGTGAGGACTTCCCACACCCTGTGAACGCAGACATAGTCAAAAAATACTACGCATAAAAGAGACCCGCTAGGTCGACGGGCCTAGGCAAAAATAAGGGCATCCTGGCGAACCGAAAGGGTTCGGGCAAAAATTAAGGATATATACAAAACATGTACACCCGGCAAGTTGAAAACCTGGAAAGGCGGCTTGGGAAAAAAAGGGTATCCCGGTAGACTGAAAACCCGAAAGGGCGGTCTAGGCAAAAGTTAGGGATTTAAGCGTACGACTATGTCTCGTCCAGATCACCTATCTACAGACTACTATCAGCATTCAAGATTCAAATGGCGAAGATCAGGCTACTCACTTTCTACTGACAGCAAGGAGATGAGATAGTTTAAATATATGAGTACTAGCATAGTTGGAACTTAACGAGATTGTTTCCGCATAGCTTTTTACTTTTCCTGTATACAGACTACTTGGCCATACGCCACCTTTCAAATAAATACAAGTTTCTTTCTCTTTACAATTCTTGATGTTGTCGTTTGCATAAATTCCAACTTCTGCTTTGAATGATTATATGCATTTGACAATAAAAATCTATTTGCAAACATGCGAAAAGTAAACATAACAAAGTAATTGCTACAAGCTCCAGGAATTGGGATGACGACAGAAGTCACCAAAGCATTCCCCCGCAGAACACAATCCCCGCAGAGGTGTCACTTACTATAAACCTTCCCCAACGGAGTATACGTTAGTCCCCGAGCAGTGATTCCACTCAACTAAGCAATAACATTTCATCCCCAGCCGAGGTATTTATCCCCAGCAAAATATCTCTCGACAATTTCCCTTTTCCCAGCAGCAGTATCCAGACTTGAAACTTGGTCAGATAGTGCATCGGAGGAAACCTACATCTTTTATTCCCCAGCCAGAGATTTCAACGGGCTCCAGATCCTTCTAACCCGGTCTCCCAGCAACTTTTCAAACACTCTCCAGCAGGATTTATGCGCAAGATCCCCAGTAGAGTACCTCCCAGACTCTCCCCAGAAGGGTCTGTATATGAGATCCTCAACAACGTGTTTCTTGATCTCTACCATCCTCAAAAATATCTAGGCCCAAGACTTGGTCAGATAGTGCATCGGAGGAATCAAAGTTTTCTTTCTTCTCAGGGTCTCCATCCCTTCCGTCCCCAAACAGAAGTCAGAAATCCTCAAGCAAACATCTGCATCTTCTTCAAGATGGATATGTTTTGAAATACCACAACATCTATCATTCATACATTTCTCATAAAGTCATAATATACGCATATGTCATTCATACCCATCGTCATGCATCATACTTTGCATAAGACTAAAAATATTCTATCAAAGTTTCTCTTGTTTTCTCCAAAACAGGTGAAAATCACTTCTGACGCAAACAGGTCCAGGATTAATACCCAAATCCAGACGGGAGAACTATCTGAAAGACCCCCCTAGTTATCCTCCGACAACTGGTCCAGGATTAATACCCGAATCCATACGGGAAAACTATCTGAATAACCGCCCTTGTTGTCCTCCGACAACAGATCCAGGATTAATGCCCGAAGCTAGACGGGGAAACTATCTGAATGATCACAAGTTATCCTCCGATAACAGGCATTGGATCAGTACCCGAAGCACAACAGGGAAGCTGTCCACATTCTGCCAACTACTATCCCCCTCAGAGCAATCAAGACGAAGACTTGTTCTGGCACTCTCCTATTATCGTGAACTACGAGTCTAACGTCGACTCGATTGCCTTGGATGGCATCTTAAGCCCATCTCCGACTACTTATCAACATTTCTCCGCTTATAATCGGTTAAAACCAATACAAACCAATAAACTTCATTCAAAGATGAGCATAGAGTCTAACGTACGAGTCCCTCGGATGGCATTATACCCATGCCATCATCTTCACTTTCAACCGTCTCAGAGCCTCAACGGCTTCTCAGCATCGATCATCTTCAAGATGGCTTATGATCATGCCTCCGCCCTCTCCATGTCAAAAAAAAATCTCGAGTCTCATGCATACTCAGAACATCTTCAAACCAAATGGCATTTATAAGCATTCCCCATGACCAATTAAACAAATTTTCTTAGTGTCATTCACCTCTACTTCTCGAAACGTAACCAAACAGACAAGACAGGCATTGTCATACCCCAAAGATACTTCTCAAGATATTTCATACATCCATGCTCAAGGATTCCTCAAGGGTCGATCTAAACCTCTGAAAATCAAAACTCAGGGTTTGGGCATTTTCAATCACTCAACATCTCAATGGTCATCCATCCATCCTCTTCCATGTTCAAGTTTATTCCTTCAATTTTTCGAAAATCAATGGTCAAACCAGATAGAAAAAGTCAATGTGGTCACATATCAAATTTCATGATTTTTGGTCAACATCCTCATTTTGAAGTTACATTCATCATTTGATCAAGTGATCATCAAGCATTCCAAAACTCAAACTTTCCAAATTAGGGTTCCTTAGTGAAAAGTCAACCAAACTTTGATCGAGCATAACTTCTACATCATACTTTCATCAAAACCACCTCTTGTTTTGAAGGAAATTCAATTCTCTACAACTTCATGTCTCACAAGAATGTTCAAAAATGCTTCATTTGCAAGGTATGGATCAAAACATTCCTTTTCAAAGTCAACAAAAGTCAACTTTTTGTTTTGAAAATTGACAAAACTCAAATTTACAAACCAAAGAGGTTGGTTAGAGGAATCTTAGAGCTTTCCAAAAGTCCAACACACAAAATTGAGCAAAATACATCATTCAAGTATCATTTGAACAATTGCACAAAAGGAGATATTTGTCAAAATCAATTTTTCCAAATGGGCCTATAATTTTATGATCCATACTTGATCATAATATTATTTGTGACCTATTGATGCCTTGCCATGACCACATTCTATTTTATTGATTTATTTTTGAATTTAAAACCATTTAATTCAAAATTAAATTATATAAAATATGAAAATAAGATATATTTTCAAAAGGAGTGGATTTTTATCAAACTTGAGGTCCAAGATAGCCCACAAAACTTGCCAATTTCGTGATAGCTTGCACATGGAAGAGAAAATCAAATTTTCTCCAAAATTTGATTTTATTTGAAAGGAATTTATTTCACATTCAATATCCAATCTTTTTTCCTTCTTTTGCTCCAATTACACTCTATAAATACCTAGTACATTGCCAAGAAGGGAAACCCTAGCTCAAAGCATAACCCTTATTTTGCCAAAAATTTCTCAAAGTTGTAAAATTCAATTTTACTTTTCTTTCCTCTCAACCATCCAAACGTGTTCCTAGGGTAAGTTTGAGTAAGTACACACCATTAGCAATGATCAAAGCAACCTGAATCGATGCATACATGTTCATACATATTCAAATATTTCTTGATTTTGCATTTTTATTATCTGCCCGTTTTAATTGATTCTAATGATTTTAATGTGCTCATGAGATGCTAAGGGATCGATCTGGGCCATCGTTTGTGAGTTTGAACGTCAGAATCATGTATTGCCATGTTTAGGGTTTTCAAACTGTGAAGCTTCGAACCGGCTTGTACATTTGTTTTCAGGTCAAACGGAGGCCACCATTGAACTCGCCATGGTCGATTTAGGGGGGTAGGGTATCCCTTTGCTTTTGCGTTTGCTTATTTTGCAGGTTTCGAAATCGGACTAGCCGGAGAAGATGACCGGAGCCCTAGCTCCAGCGAAGACCGGCTGGAGGTGTGCGTGGCATCTTCGCGCTTTATTATTCGCTCTGTCGTGCCAACTGGGGTCCACGCATGGCTGACTGTGTTTGATTCAAATCAGTGACACGTTGACGTTTATATTCAATTGATTTCCACTTCAAAAACACCAGATGTCATATGGCGCAGTGGTTAAGGCATTGGATGGAAGAGATTATCTCAATGGTCATGAGTTTAAACCACACCAGGACCGGTTCTATTTTCCTTTTTCACAAACTTCATATTTTTCATATTTTCTATTTTATTTTCTTTAATATTTCCATCTATTTTAATTTATCTTTAAATAATTTTTATCATGCATTAAAAAACACCAAAAATATTTTTCTTTTTTGCATTATTTTCAGAAAATGTTTATTTAATTTATAAAATTAAAAATATTATTTTTGCATGCATATTTAATTTAAGGGTTAAATACACTTTACCCCCCTGTAATGTTAGCGAGTTTAGGATTACCCCCCTGTAATGTTAGCGAGTTTAGGATTACCCCCCTGGTAAAGTTATTTTTTCAATACCCCCCTTATGTTATGTAGATTCCTTCATAGAACCCCCTTAAAATGTTAAAATTCTAAGTCTTTTGCCCCCTAGGTGTAAAATTACCCCCGAAAATATATATTTTTGATTTACCACCGATTTTTACGCTTAAGGGGTCCCAAAAATTATAGGGGGGTAATTAAAAAAAATATTTTTAAAGGGGGGTAAATCAAAACTCGCCTATATTGCAGGGGGGTAAATAGCTATTAACCCTTAATTTAATTTCTATTTTACCATTTAAATCACTTTTAATTGTTTTTTAATTATCAAATTAACCCCAAAAAATCCCAAAAAATTATTTTAGCATATTAATGTTATTTCCAACATGAAAACATTTTTCTCATTCAAAAATTATTATTTTTACTAACATTTTCATCTTATTCAATTTTCTCGTATTTCCGGATTTTTCATCTGTTCACAGGTTATCCCGTTTCGGACAATTTTTTATCGTTTTCTTTTCATATTATGTAATTGCCTATGGGATGTAATAGTTTAAATAGGACTTTTATCTTCCGCATTTTTCAATTATGTATCTGCCCCAAAGCCATGTAATAGCGTAGGATTTATTTTTCCGCACTTTATATTTCCGCAATTTACTTTCCGCATCTTACAAACTGTTAGTAATTAGGCGTGTATGGCAAGATAAAATTGAACATAGCTCACTCTAATTTTCAAGATAACATATATCTGAAATCAACACACTCTTTTCACACGTGCACCCCTTAGGGTAATTCTCTCTCGTTGCCTTTACGAATTCAAATGGTCAAGTCCCTCGAACGTAGAGGTATTCTAGCATCGTCGCCTTCAAAACAAATCATCATAGTCCCTTCGATACAAAGATCATAGACCCACGATGTCGCCTCCGAATACATGATCTTGACCCTCGATTGTCGCCTACGAAAAAATGATGATAGTCCCTTGAATGTGCTAAGATACTTCCTACAAGTTGCCTTCTATGACCATACGATGTCCCTTCGAATGTCCCGCTTACATCCAACAAATAGGGTTACCTACCAACTAATGGTATGGATAGCGCTATTCTAAAGGAACGTAAAATAACACGAAAACGACCAATTCTGAGTAGGTAATAAGACTTTTAGTTGCTTGCTCAAATCAAATACTTTTCACACCTCACACTTTTGTCAAAGTTCAAACTCTTTTCAAAACAAAACATTTCCAAACACTTTGTATACATTCCTACATGAATCATTACAAAGTCAAAGCGAAATGCCTTTCAAAACATTTTTTCAAACACACAGAAAACACTTTTATGATGATCTAAGAGCAACTAAGAGCCCGTAGATAACTACGGATGGAAAGGGGTGTTAATACCTTCCCTTTTCATAACCTTCTCCCTTACTCAGAATCTAACGAAGGTCTTTTTCTGTACTTTTTACCTTCCCTTAATTGGATAAAAGAAAAGTCGGTGGCGACTCTTGCTATCCGCACATTTGCGATACAAAAATCTACAAAGTCAGTTCACCGTATTACAATTCGGAAGAGTGATTATAAGATCATCGATCAGCTTGGTCAAACGCCTGCAAAGATTTCCATCTTGGCCCTATTGAGAGATTCTGAGCCTCACAGGAACGCCTTGATGAATTTGTTGGGAACTTCTTTTGTGCCCCGGGAGATCTCTGTTAATCAGTTTGAAGGTATTGTGAATAGTTTCTCTGCAAGCAACGGATTGGGCTTCACCGATTGTGATTTGCCTCCCGAAGGAAGAAATCATAATAAAGCTCTCCACATATCTATTGAAGTCATTCATACAACTTTGTCTCGTGTGTTAGTTGACACAGGATCATCTCTTAATGTACTTCTGAAATCTGCTTTGATGAAACTTGATTATGATGGAATCGTGGGCAAGTGATTTGGTTGTCAAGGCTTTCGATGGTTCTAGAAGGTCTGTGTTTGGAGAAGTGGACTTGCCTGTGAAGATAGGCCCCCAAATATTTAAAGCAACTTTCTTTGTTATGGATATTAATCCATCCTACTGCTGTCTACTCGGTCGCCCTTGGATTCATGGGGCCGGTGCGGTCACTTCGACCTTGCACCAAAAGCTGAAGTTCCTGGTCAATGGGAAGGTAGTCACTATTTGTGGAGAAGAGGAATATGTGGTCAGTTGTTTGAGCTCTTTCCTCTACGTGGATGTCGAGGGGGAAATTCATGAGACTCCTTTTTCAGGCGTTTAAGACCCCTCGTGCTGAGGTTAGAACGCCAGAAGTCTCCATGACATCTTACTGTGAGGCTCGTGCTATTGTTGAATCGGGACACCCTGAAGGTTGGGGTAGAGTCTTGGAGCTCCCGACTCAGAAGGATAGGAAAGGTTTGGGTTATGTGCCTGGAAAAGCGCCATTGGTTATTCTTGCATGTCCAAAGATCCCCCCGCCAATTCAGTTTGTCAAAGGAGGTATTCAGGTTGAAGATGTTGACACCATTGGAGGTGAGACCGATAGTGAATGTCGTATGGATCAGTGGATTTATCCTACTACTCCCGGGCGAGAGCTAGTCAACTGGTTTTCTGAGGATATCGTCGTCATCACCCGTCTTCAAGAGTAATTTTCTTTTGTTTTCATCATGTAATAAATTCCTACACTCTGCCCAAGGTGTAGTGAATCATGTTGTAGGGCCATCAATGTTTTAAATTTTCAAAGTTTATCATCAATAAAGGACGTTTTTGCATTCAAACATTTCGTTCATTGTCTTTCTTTTGTTTTTACAAATTTAACATTGGCAATGTGATCTTTATTTTTCTTTTTTAATCTAAAACTAAAATAAGGAAATAAAATCAATCATGCAGATCTAGTTCCCCTTTATCCCGAGATTTCAACGGTAATGACTTTGCTATGGCCACTTATGACTTCGAAAATCCGATCTATCAAGCTGATGAAGAAACTGAAGAGGGTTGTGAAATTCCCGAAGAGTTAGCCAGATTGTTGAGGCAAGAGGAAAAGTCTATTCAGCCGCATGAGGAGACTTTAAAAGTGATCAATTTGGGTACTGAGGAGGTCAAGAGAGAAGTCAAGATTGGGGCCGCCTTAGAAGAGAGTGTCAAGCAGAGATTGATTGAGATGCTCCGAGAATATGCGGATGTCTTCTCTTGGTCTTATGAAGACATGCCTGGGCTGGATACTGACATTGTTATGCATGAATTGCCTTTGAAAGCAGAGTGTCCGCCTGTGAAACAGAAACTCCGTCGAACTCATCCTGAGATATCAAAGAAGATCAAGGAGGAAGTTCAGAAGCAGTTTGATGCTGGTTTTCTGAAAGTTCTTTCTTATCCTCCATGGGTTGCAAATATTGTACCAGTGCCAAAGAGGGACGGTAAGGTTAGGATGTGCGTTGATTACAGGGACTTGAATAGGGCAAGCCCTAAAGACGATTTCCCACTCCCGCATATTGATATATTGGTCGATAACACCGCTCAGGCTAAAGTATTTTCTTTCATGGATGGCTTTTCTGGCTATAATCAAATCAAAATGTCGCCAAATGATATGGAGAAAACTACTTTCATTACACCTTGGGGAACATTTTGTTATAAAGTGATGCCTTTTGGTTTGAAGAATGTTGGGGCAACATATCAACAGGCAATGGTCACTCTTTTTCATGATATGATACATAAAGAGATCGAAGTCTATGTTGATGATATGATTGCAAAATCCTAGACGAAAGAGGAACATCTTGTTCATCTCTTGAAGTTGTTTAAAAGATTACAAAAATTCCGGTTGAGGTTGAATCCTAATAAATGCACCTTCAAGATATTGTAAGTGAAAAAATCGAGGTTGATCCGCCAAAGCGAAAAAAATGCTTGTCGAGAATTGAAAAGGAGGTTCGTGGTTTCTTAGGGAGGTTGAACTACATTGCTAGGTTCATCTCTCATCTTACAGCCACTTGTGAACCGATATTCAAATTGCTAAGAAAAGATCAGACGGACAGGTGGAACGATAACTGTAAATTAGCTTTCGACAAAATCAAAGAATACCTGCGGGAACCTCCGATCCTTTCACCTCCAATTGAAGGTAGACCTTTGATCATGTATCTAACTGTGCTTGAAAACTCAATGGGTGCGTCACAAAACATGCCATCGAAAAGAGCATGCCATATACTACCTTAGCAAAAAATACCACCGCCGAAAATTGTTGCGCTTTGCTGCTTTTCCGACTGAGGCAGTATATGTTGACCCATACCACTTTATTGATATCCAGAATGGATCCGATTAAGTACATCTTCGAGAAGCCGGCTCTCACAGGAAGAGTAGCCCGTTGGCAGATGATTCTCACAGAATACGACATCCAATATGTCACCCAGAGGGCTGTCAAGGGAAGTGTATTGGTGGACTACCTTGCTCATCAGCCTGTCGATGATGATTATCAACCGATGAAGTTCGAATTTCCGGACGAAGATATCATAATTATCAGGGAATGTAATATTCCAGGCCCAAATGAAGGTCCCGAACCAGGATCGCGATGGACGATGGTGTTCGATGGTGCCTCTAATGCCTTGGGTAATGGAGTAGGCGTATTACCTAATGTTTTCACATCCCTTTCACCGAGATTTGTTTTACAAATAATGTGGCTGAGTACGAGGCTTGTACCTTTGGGATCGAGGCAGCCATTGATTTGAGAATCAAAATTTTGGCAGTATATGGAGATTCAGCTCTAGTAATTTGCCAAATCAACGGAGATTGGGAGACTCGTCACCCTAATCTGATTCCGTACAGAGAGCATGTCTTAAAGTGGATCCCGTATTTTGATGAGATCACTTTCAGTCATATTCCAAGAGAAGAGAATAGCTTGGCTGACGCATTGGCTACTTTGTCGTCCATGTTTAAAGTCAAATGGGCTAATGAAGCCCCCTCTATTACCATCATGAGGTTGGACGAGCCCGCATTTTGTTATGAGATGGAAGAGGAAGTTGACGAAAAGCCCTGGTTTTATGATATCAAAAGGTATCTCGAGACTAAATAATATCCAGAGGATGCTTCGATTATTGATAAGAAGACTCTACGGAAGTACTCCGCCAAGTTCTTCCTGAACAATGGCGTGTTGTATAAGAGAAACTATGATTCTGTTTTGCTCAGATGCGTGGATAGACACGAGGCAGGTAAGATTATAGAGGAAATTCACGAAGGCCCTTTTGGGACACATTCTAGTGGACCTACTATGGCCAAGAAAATCTTGAGAGCAGGTTACTATTGGTCGACAATGGAAACAAATTGCTATAATCATTCCAGGATATGCTACAAGTGCGAGATCTATGCTGATAAGATGCATGTGGCTCCTTCTCCCTTGAAGGTCCTGACTTCTCCTTGGCCTTTCGCGATGTGGGGCATCGATATGATCGGAAGGATAGAACCGACCGCTTCCAATGGCCATCGTTTCATTTTGGTCGCCATTGATTACTTCACTAAGTGGGTCGAGGCGGCGTCTTATGCCAATGTGACCAAGTAGGTGGTTACGCGCTTCATTAAGAATAACATCATCTGTCGGTATGGAGTTCCTGGGAAGATCATCACGGATAATGGCTCCAATCTCAATAATAAGATGATGAAGGAACTATGCGATAGTTTCAAGATTAAACATCATAACTCTTCTCCTTATCGCCCAAAGATGAATGGGGCTGTGGAGGCAGCAAATAAAAACATTAAGAAGATTGTGCAAAAGATGGTTGTCACCTATAGAGATTGGCACGAGATGTTACCTTTCGCTCTGCATGGTTATCGCACTTCGGTGCGTACTTCAACCGGGGAAACTCCCTTTTCTTTGGTATATGGTATGGAAGTTATCCTGCCAATAGAGGTTGAGATCCATTCTTTGAGGATTATGATAGATGTTCAGTTAGATGAAGCCGAATGGGTCCAGAATCGTTTAGACCAGTTGAATCTCATTGACGAGAAGAGGCTGACGGCCATTTGTCACGGACAAGTGTACCAGAAGAGGATGAAGGCTGCTTTCGATAAGAAGATACGTCCTCAGAACTTTCAGGTTGGTGATCTCGTGTTGAAGAGAATCTTGCCTCCTAGCAATACAGAAGCCCGGGGTAAATGGGCTCCGAATTATGAAGGACCATACGTTGTAAAGAAGGTTTTCTCAGGGGGATCCATGATGCTTACAACTATGTATGGAGAGGATTTTCCTCACCCCCGTCAATGCAGACGTAGTTAAAAAATACTTCGCATAAGATAAGACCCGCTGAGTCGACTGATTCAGACAGAAAAGGGCAGTCCCGACGAACCTGGTGAGAGGTTCGGGCAAAAGTTAGGGACAAGAAAGAGCGGCAGAGTGAAAAATAAGTACACCCGCTAAGTTGGACCCGGCAAGGGATAATTTAGGCAAAAAAGGGTATCCCGGTGGATCGAAAACCCGAAAGGGCGATCCAGGCAAAAGAGGGATTTAAAGCGAATAACTACGATCCGCATTGCATCTGTATCATTTCACTTTGTTGTAAGTGACTGACTCGGAAGGGACATGGAAATAATCCAATTAGTTTGTGCAGAAAGCAAGATGGTTGAGGTGCTTTGAAGATATGGAGGGGCACAGCGAAGTCAGATCCGTTGAAATCTGTCGTTACATTGCCATTTATGTTTCCCCATTACTTTGTTGTGTATGTAATTACCTCTTTTTAGGAATTGCTTCTTGATGTAAATGCCTAGTCGTAGGCCATGAAATCAATAAAAGTTTCAACTTTTGTACAAATTACTTTTCTCTTTCTGTTTTTTTTATGGTTTGATTTGCAAAAGACGTCCAATGTTGATAAATTCTGCATTTTTTTTCAAAAAAAAAAACGTTGATGGTGCTACAATGCATGATGTAAATTGTTGAAGTTGCTTGAGATTTTGGGGATATTAGTGACGGTATCCAAAGTTCACCTCTCCATGCTTAGAGACTTCGCCATGATTTGCAGCCACTAGTGATCCGCATTTCGACGTGATGACTTTCCCTTGCTCCTCAGTGGAAGTTTAGGTGTTAGGCAAGGCTTGTCCCCAGTGGATGACTGTCGAAGTTTGGGGAAGAATATTTGTTTCCCCAGTAGAGTTGAATCGCTGAATGTATTCCCCCAGTGGAGTCTTCGGTCCAAATCAGATTTATCCTTCCTAGTAAGGGTTAAACGTGCCTCAGTTCCGGTATTTCCACGCCGATGAGCATTCCCCAGCTAAATTCCTCACAGAGTCTCCAAATTCTCCAGTGAGGGTAAGAGTTTTTTCAAGAGAAGTTTTCTGTATCTTCAGCGAAGAGTAACTGATCCCGTCCCAGGAAGTAAGATTAGTTGCAACTCGGTGTTCCCTAAATGAAGAACTCTTCACGCATTGACTTGCAATTTATTTTTGCAAGTGTTCTCCAAAGTCCACTCACCAGTGGTACCTCTCTCTCAGATGTCAATGGCTTCTCAGCAGCTGATTGTTGCTACTATTACTTCTCATGTAGTTTGTAAGCATGCATTCATTACATTGCATCTACCTTAAACGCGTAGCATTCCATTGATTGGGAGCATTACGCCCTTAAAACTCAAACATGCATTTTCATTGTTTGCCAATCATGTGTATCCAGAAGAAATAAACAATCCATGGGACCTACCCCCGGGATCCTTTCTCAGCGGATTTCTACTTCCTTAATTGTCACTTTAAGCCAAGTGTTTCATGGGAATCTGTCCCTCAATGGGGTCTTCTGTGACGTATTCTACCTCATTCAGGTCAAGTCATACCGCCTTATCCCTGTTGTTCTCATTTACCTTAAACCTGCGAAGTTAACAAGCTCTTCGTGTTGAGGGTTTATGTTTGGAGTGATGTTTTTTCTCCTTATTTGAGTGCTCATTTTCTTAAGCCTGCAAAGTTAACTAGCTCTTTGTGTCGAGGGTTTATGTTTGGAGTGATGTTCTTCCTCCCTTATTGAGTTCTTACTGTTTAGGTCCGCGAAGTTAACAAGCTCTTCGTGCCGAGGATCTATGTTTGGGGTTCGTCTATTAACAGTCGTTTCTCCTTACTTGTTGAGTTCACCGTGGTCAGGTGTTCTCATTTACTTAAACCTGCGAAGTTAACTAGCTCTTCGTGCCGAGGGTTTATGTTTGGAGTGATGTTTATCCTCCATGTAGAGTTCTCACTTGTTTCAGATTCGCGAAGTTAACAAGCTCTTCGTGCCGAGGATCTATGTTTGGGGTTCGTCTATCAACAGTCATTTCTCCTTTCTTGTTGAGTTCTCTTGTGCCTAGATCCGCGAAGTTAACAAGCTCTTCGTGCCGAGGGTCTATGCTCGGAAGCTATGTCTTCCTCCTTGTTGGGTTCTCATTTACTTATATCTGCGAAGTTAACTAGCTCTTCGTGCCGAGGGTCTATGTTTGGAGTGATGTTCTTCCTCCTTTATTGAGTTCTCTTTGTTTAGGTCCGCGAAGTTAACAAGCTCTTCGTGTCAAGGATCTATGTTTGAAGTCCGTCGTTGCCCGACGCCTTCTCCCTTTTGAGCCCGCCGTGTCAGGTGTCCTCTTTACCCTTTGATCAGCGGAGTTGTTTATCAACAAGCGCTTCGTGCAGAAGATCATTGGTTATTCTCATCTTCAGTGAGTCGCTCTTTCATGGGTGTCCTATGTATCATCCTTGATGAGGCATTTCAATACTATTGTTCTCGTGAGCGGAATGCCCGAGTTCGTTTATATGAATTTATCTCCTTTATTTCTCATCCTCACTGAGTCGCTCTTTCATGGGTGTCCTTTCTCCATTACCCCTGGAGGGTCATTTCAATACAATTGTTCTCGTGAGCGGAATGCCCGAGTTCGTTGGTATAAGTGTGTCATCCTTAGGTCTCTCCAGTGTATATGTTCAAGCAGAAAATCCAAATATAATAATTCTCTGCTCGCCTTCAGAGCGCGAATTTTATGGTCCATTTCAGTATTCAATCATCTTCTACCTTGCTGGTTCGAAAGGCTTATGCCCATCTCACCTCCCCGGTCGAAGAAGATTGAATAGGGGCAGCTGTTGCACCCCAAAATTCGCCCTCTTCTTTTCTGTGTCTCTGGCCTATAATTTGATTGCATAGATGTGCACATGTTTGTGTACACAGTTTGGATCATAAGGTTGTCCAGTTTCTGGTGGTCCAAGTGGAAGCAAACAAAAAGGGAATTTTTTACGTCTGAAAGCTGGGCAGAAGCTTCGGAAATTTTTCTTGTCTTGACCGGTTGCCTAATCGTGTCAAAAATTTCATTTCCGCAAGCAAAATGGGATTCCGGACACTTTTCGTTTAGAGTCTGACCTCAGATTCTCAAAGGATTTGATGGTTTTGGATTAATTACGGAAATTATTTAGATAATCGTGATTTGGGCTTGATTATGGGTCCAAAACTATAAATACTTTTTAGCTCTCACAAAGAAAAGAGGGTTCTGGGGTTCCTCATTTTTTCTCTCTCACCACCAATTACTCTCTAATTTTCTCAATAATCCAAAAGTCAAAAAGAACTGAAATTTCAGCTTTCTCTCCAAGCAACCACCGCGGACCACCACCGGACCACCACCGGACCTCCGTCCAACACCGGTCTCAGCCACAGACCGCGCTAAGCGCGCCCTGCGATTTCTGGTTTTCTTCTTCTTTCTGCATCGCAATCTCTCACTATTCAATCCGGATCTTCTCTTCATTCTTCTGTTCGAATCAGTTATGGAAGGAGCATTTTCATCTTGATCTTTCTTAAATTCCAAGATCCAAGGGTTTTCCTTCTCCTTCTTCAATTCTCCATTGAAGATCTCAAGTTTTCTCAAAGAATTCGAGGTTGATTCCGCAAATTATCATTGATTCGCTGTGGATTTGGTATTTTCTTTGAAGAGCACAAGGAATTCCTCTTCAATTTGGCTCAAACTTCAAGTTCAAGTAAGTGTTAGGTTCAAATAAGCACTTATTTTAAGCTGTTTTGATTTTCAGCTTTTCTTGAAAATTGAATAATGAAATTGCATGCAAATTCAATGTAGATTCTGAATTTTGAACTTCTACTCTTGAATTCTTTGATTTAAATTGAATTTCTCCGCCTTATTGGTGTCGGAGTGAAGGTTTTTGTATATAGCATGCATATAGGAATGGTATTAGCATTTACCTTTGCACTTCTAGCCGTAAATCCATGCATTTTGCATTGCTTAGCTCATGTTCATGCATTGGAAGGAATGTAGTTTGGTTGAGTCGCGTTGATGCATGACGAATCGAAGCATAGCTTGCATTTGAAGTGTGTCGGCATGTAGTTCTCGAAGCATTTTGTTCATTAGTTATTGTATATTGTGTGTAGTCCATGCATATGCATTCCACGTGTTTGTGATAATGTGTAGCTAGGATTTGACGTGATCCTTCCATGCTCTTTCATGGCATCCCTCGCATACATCATTGCTTTGTATATAGAGTGTTAGGTTGTTGACATAATTCACATCATAAGCATGTTCATACACCGATTTGCATTATGTACATTGGGGATCTCAATTATTTTGCATCCTTCACACGGTTGCATTTGGTATAACACATAAGCCTAGAAATCTCCATGTTGCATTGTCTTCTTAGCATGATCATGCACAATCATGTATGTAGGAATTTTAGGAATCTTCATGTGCATCCTATATATGTTCATACATGCATGAACATTAGAATTATTCGAATCATTGTTTGCACACCGTACATGTTCACGCATTCATGAGTATTGGAATTGTGTGCATCCTTCATGTGCATCCTATATATGCTCACGCATTCATGAACATTGAAGTTAATAGGATTATCATTTGCATTTCACACATGCTCATGTACTCATAAGCCATGGAACTATTCAAAGTCATTGTTCACATCCTATATATGCTCATGCATCCACGAGTATTAGTGTCATTTGCATTGTCATGCATCCATCGTATGTCCATACATCCATCGAACATTGAAGTTATTAGCATTTTATTTGCATTCATGAGTAATGGAGTTTGTTCGCATTAGGAATTTGCATCCTACACATATTCATGCCTTTATAAGCATTAGATCCATGCATTCATGAGCATTGGAATGGTTGGTATCTTCAACCGCATTTCCACGCTTGTCCACGCATGACATCACATACATAAGCATTGAAATAATTGTCTGATAGTACGGATCAAATTAAAACATCATGAACAGGCGATCCGGACCAAAACTGCATTTTTCTGCAGGTTGCAGATCGCGCTTAGCGCCACCAGGAGCACGCTAAGCGCCAAACTCTCTGACTTTTCTCTTGCAGGTCGCGCTTAGCGCGATATAGCGGGCTTAGCGCGGTCTGAGATGATGCATTTTTCTGTTATTTCTCGTTTCTAACATCAAACAGTAGGCACTCTAGCCTTGTCTAGCTGCTGTTTGGGCTTTAATTCATGCAGAGGTTTGTATTGTGTACATCCATGACACATTTCTCCGATCTTGGTGCACCTACGCACATTTTCCGTTGGTTTTGTTCACGGGACCTAACTCCCTTATGCAGGTTTATTGGATATACGTCGAATGTGTATAGACGCACGTTCTTGACCGTGCATATCAATGCACATCCATTATCTGTTTTTCATCTTGACAATTTCATGCAGGTTTTATTGGATATACGTCGAATGTGTATAGACACACGTTCTTGACCGTGCATATCAATGCACATCCTTTTTCTGTATTATCTGGATGGTTTCTTACAGGTTTATCGGATATACGTCGAATGTGTATAAACACACATTCTTGACCGTGCATATCGATGCACATCTTTTATCTGTATTGTCTGGATTATGATCTTGTACAAGTGTATTAGCCTCAGATGTGTATGATACACATTCTGGTTATGTTGCCTATATCTCCGCTTGCTTCTCACCGGATTTCTTTATTGCGTGCCAGCAGTACTTGAAGTTTTCCGGAGTATTCTTTAGCTTGCGTTGCTCTTCGGATCCTATATCCGTGTGGTAGTTTCTACACTATTTACCGCATTTCTTTTACCGCTTTTCTAGAGAGCATGAGAAGTAGGGTTTTTACCGCTTTCCTTGCCATGAAAAGTAGGAATAGAGATGTATGAAGGGGCTTCCGTAGTTGGAGCATGTTCAGGAACCCCTCTGGTTTATTTAAAGACCAGTTTAGGGCGCTTCTGTTTGCTAACTGTGTTTGGTTTGTTTTAAATCCTCCATCTGCATAGGGAGGTAATTCTCAGTAAGTGTTTATATTTGTGCTTGCATAGGTCAAGAGTGGTTAGGACACCCGATGTGGCACCACCAAGCAAAGACCCGTTTTTTATATTTCCTGCTATTGAGTCATGATGATATAATGGGCAAGCGGAAAAGGGTTCGCAATCGACCCCTGCACAGTTCTAGTCCGTGTCAGCTCAGCACACGCGAATCGTGTTGCTTCCTTTATCGAGTCAATAATAATAAAGTGGCAAGAGTTCCCTATTCTGACTCTCCACGCTTTCCCGGGGTTCGCATTTATTGTAGAGCTCGCATCATTTGCTCTTCACACTTGACAATTCATGTCATGCGGTGATACTATTCACAGGAATCGGATGTTTCGGCTCCTGGTTGACTCACGGTATGCTCGTTACTGTCGAGGCTATGGGACTTCCTCCTTTTCCTGCGCTTGCGTGGCATTTGTTTGTTTGCATCGCATTGTTTGTGTGCTTCTGCCAAAGCATTTGTGTGCTTAATCCCCCTTCATCCCTTGGTCATTCAACCAAGGCGGATGTTAGTATAGTTTCCCTAGGTTTGCTCGGTTAAGATAGTCTTCAAGCTTAGACTTTAATCCTTGACCATAGGTTTTCTTTTAGCATGACAACATTAGGGATAGAGTTAGAGCCTGTGTGTTCTTGAAGATTGATCTCAGGTCAGGATATCATCAAATTCGGGTCAAGAGTTCTGATATGTCTAAGACCGCGTTTAGGATGTGATATGGTCATTATGATTTTCTAGTTATGTCATTTGGAGTGACCAATGCTCATGTTGTCTTTATGGATTATATAAACTGCGTGTTCCAACCATATCTGGACCAGTTCGTAGTAATATTCATAGATGACATCTTGATCTATTCCAGAACTGTGGAAGAACATATGGAGTACTTGAGGATCGTATTTTCAGTTCTTCGTGAGAAGCAATTATTTTCAAAACTTAGTAAGTGTGAATTCTGGATGTCTGAGGTAAAGTTCCTTGGACATGTCATTTCTGGTGGCAGTGGATCCACCTAAAGTGGAAGCAGTGATTAATTGGGAACGTCCTAAGAATGCGACCAAGGTCCAAAGTTTCCTTTGTTTAGCAGGTTACTATCGAAGGTTCATAATGGGATTCTCCAAATTGGCGTTACCTATCATAAGGCTTAAAAGAAAAGAAGTTTCATTTGAATGGGATGCAGATTGTGAGTGAAGTTTTCAGAAATTAAAGAAGAAGTTAACTACCGCTCCAGTATTAATAACTTCAGATCCTATGAAGTATTTTGTGATGCCTCTAATAAGGGTTTAGGTGGAGTCCTGATGCAAGATGGTCAAGTCGTGGTTTATACGTCTTGGCAATTGAGACCACATGAAGAGAATTACCCTACCCATGATCTTGAACTTGCTGCTCTTGTGTTTGCACTCAAGGTGTGGCGACATTACTTGTATGGAGTCCACTTTGAGATGTTTAGCGATCACAAAAGTTTGAAGTATCTCTTTGACCAGAAAGAACTCAACATGCGTCAGAGAAGATGGATGGAATATCTGAAGGATTATGATTTTGATATGAAGTATCACTTCGGGAAAGCCAACAAAGTTGCAGATGCCTTTAGTAAGAAAGAAATTCGAGTTGCTGAGTTTATGGTTTTAGGATTTGATCTCTTGGAGAAATTCAGGAACCTTGATTTGCAATTTGAGTGGGTACCTACATGTGTTTTGATTAGCAACCTCAATGTTAAGAGTGTTTTACGAGATAGAATCCTCCAGGCGCAATATGATGATGTAGAATTGCAAGATCAGGAAAAGTTTTCAGTATTCTCTCGAGAGTCAGATGGAGTCATTATGTTTAGGCATCATGTATGTGTGCCTAACTATGTGGCATTAAAGCGAATGATTTTGGATGAAGCCCACAAGAGCAAGTTCACCATTCATCCCGGATCTACTAAGATGTACCAAGACTTAAAAATGATTTTTTGGTGGCCAAGTATGAAGAAGAATGTTGCTAGCTATGTGGAGTAGTGTGGTGTATGCCAACAAGTGAAGATATAACACCAAAGACCCGGTGGTATGTTGCAACCGTTAGATGTTCCTATATGGAAATGGAACAACATATTCATGGATTTCATTGTGGGACTACCCTGTGTTCTAGGTGGTCATGATTCCATTTGGGGGATTGTAGACCATTTGACAAAGTCTGCACATTTCCTACCTATGAAAACCACTCATAAAGTACCTCACTAGCCCGACTCTTTGTAGCAGAAATTATAAGGTTGCATGGTGTGTCATCTAGTATTGTGTCGGATAGAGATCCAAAGTTCACTTCTCAGTTTTTGAGAGTATTTCATCGGGAAATGGGAACGGAATTGAATGTAAGTACTTCGAATCATCCTCAGACGGATGGACAAACTGAAAGAACCATCCAAACCATTGAAGATATGTTGAGAGCTTGTATTCTAGGAAATGGAGGAAGTTGGAAGGATCATTTTTCGTTGATAGAATTTTCATATAACAACAGTTACCACTCAAGTATAGGCATGGCACAATATGAAGCTTTGTATGGAAGAAAATGTCGTTCGCCTTTGTGTTGGTCAGAAGCTGGTTAAAAAGGAACTCTTGGACCGGAAATAATTCAAGAGACAATTGAGAAAATTAAAGAGATTCGAGAAAAGATGAAGAAATCTCAGGACCGTCAAAAGAGTTATGCGGACAAGAGGAGAAGGCCCTTGAGTTTTTAGGAAGGCGATTATGTGTACTTGAAACTGACTTTGAGGCTTAGATTGAAAGGAGCGTTTAAAGTTCGAAAGATTAGTTCGAGGTATGTAGGACCGTATCAAATCATGAGACGGATAGGTGAAGTGTCATATCAACTAGCATTTCCATCGTCACTATCTGGGCTACACGACGTGTTCCATGTGTCTCAACTTCGGAAGTTCGTGTTGGATTCGTTTCATCCTATCCTTCCAGATGTTGTGGAAATAGAACCAGATCTATCATTCCAACCTCAACTTGTTCGTGTTTTGGAATATGCTAGCAAGTCCTTGCGGAACAAGGAAATACCCCTCGTGAAAGTAAAGTGGGAGGAATTTCTCCTAGAGGAAGCTACGTGGGAGCTTGAAGCAGAGATGCGAGAATCGTACCCTTATCTGTTCTGGTAAGTTTTCGAATTCGAGGATGAATTCTAATTTAAGGGGGGAGAATGTAAAGTCCCATTTTATTTATTTCATGACATAGAGAAAATAAGAATAATAATAGAAGTGATGACCAATTTAGTTAGATTTGAACAAAAAGGGCAGTTTGGACATTATGGGTTAGTTTGAGGGCATCATGGTCCATTCACTCATTAAATGAAAACATAAGGGATTGTTTGGTATGTATCTCATAAGCCTTAGAAAAAAATCTGATTTGTAGATAAAGGAAGAAAGAAACGTGAAAAGGAAGAAGAATGAGGAAACATGCTCAAGCTCAATCTCATCATCCCTTACATGCAAGTCTAGATTTCTCATCCTCGTCACCTTCCGAATTAAACTCTGTAGCTCTTTCTTCATCCAATTCAAAGTGAGTCTCTTAGATAGAGACTTGGGGAAAATGGGGTTTTTGAAAAGAATTGGGGTTTTTGGGTTTTTGAGTGAAATTGATGTTGTATGCATGTTTAGATTGAAGAATATGATGGTATATTGTTGTATTTCATGTTCTGCTGATGTGGATCACAGGATGGAGGTGAAAATGGTGGATTTTGGCTCCATCACAGTTTTGTCAATGAACTGGTTTTCTGTTGAAAACAAACTGCACTTAGCACCCTACTGTATCTGAAAAATAAATAATTCCCAGAGGCCGCTCAGCACGCCCTACTGGGCAGAACTATAATATTTTTCCCAAAAGTGCAGAATGGTTCTAAGTTCAGAACCGTTTGCCTATGCTAATTCCTTAGTGCTACTACGCACAATCGAGTAATAAGGGAGTGGAATATGGACGCTAAAGGATTATCTAATTCGATGATCTATGGGATGTATTGATCGGAAATTAGTCTAGTTGTGTGTTACTGATGCAATAATTATATATGATTTATTTTTTGGTTATGAATATGTATCATGTGATGGTGTGATTTGTCTTTCCGTCATCCCAGTTGAATGTTCGGATGGTTGGTTTTCATGTGTGCCTTTTTGGCTTGATGTACATTGTGGTTTGATGTATGCTTGAATCGAAGTAGAACTTGAGCTGCTATTGGTATGCACGCTTACTCATCCGACCCACTATTGGTATATGGATAGTTGTTGTGACACCCCGATTTAATTCAGAAATTAAATAAATAGGAATTTAATTATTTAATTAATTAAGGACTTGAATTAATTATATTTTTGGAATTTATGGGATTAATTGAAGAAAAGAAGAGATGGAGGTGTGAGGTGTAATTAGGGGTGTGAGGAGTAAATTACACTACACTTACTAATTACCATTTGTTTTATTTTATTGGAATAAATAAAGGATTATTAGAAGGAATATAAAAAGGAAAAGAAAAGAAAATAGGTTTTTGGAAGAAAAGCTATTATACGAGAGTTGGAGAAGAGAGAGAGGAAGGAAAACCTAGAAGCGCCGAATCTCAAGAACCCACAAGGTAAGGGTGATTTCGGTGATTAATGCTTATTATAGGTTTTGATGTTGATTCTATAGATCATGGCATGTTAGGAATCTGTGTTTAGGAAATTCTAGGTTTCCATGGATGTATACCTAATAGTGTCAGTTGGTGTCAGATTGAGTCTGATTGTGTCAGAATGTGTATGGAATGTGATTAGAGTGTCAGGAGATGAAAATAGATGATGGAAACATGTTGTTTGATGAGATAGATGATGAAAATGATGTGTTTTAGTGTTTCCATGTTGGAGTTCGTATGGGTAAAAATGGGTTTAATTGAAAATGGAAGAATGTTGTCAAAAGTGCAGAAAATGACATTTTAACACGCAGGAACCGGTTCCTGTATATGACGGAACCGGTTCCCCATTCAAAAATCAGGGGCGGGGTAATTTCAACTTTCAGGAACCGGTTCCGTTCTGGGTAGGAACCGGGTTCCAGGTGCATTTTTCCAATTTTTCAAAACTTCAAAAATTCATAACTTTCAAACCGTAAGTCCGCTTTTGCGCTTTTGGACGTTATTTTCTAAATTTAAAGCTCTATTTTATGAAATGAAAATATTTTCCAAAACTTGAAATTATTTTGAAAATGGGCCAAATTCCGAAATAGATGACTATTGACTGACGCATATTGATGTGTATGCAGTAGAGATCCTGTGGTGATGGATATATTGATACAGAGTGAATGTAAAGCATGTTATGCTGTTGTTATTTGTGTGCATGATGGTTGGATTATCATGTTTTTTTTTTAGTTTGATTCGGTTTATGATAATTGGTGTAATCATGATTGTATTGATACCATGTGTTTGTTGGTGTTGTATATGACTGATGGCTTTTGACCTTAATTGTCGATGTTGTGATGAATTGTTCATGATAGGAGATCGTATCACGTTGTGGGTGATGGGGTGTGTGATGTGTGGTCATAACTGTGTTGATGTATGCATGATTGGTTGATATATCATGTTGATTGGTTTGCATGTTATTGCTGTGTTGATGTATGCATGATTGGTTGATATATCATGTTGATTGGTTTGCATGTTATTGCTGATGTTGATGCATGCATGATTAGTTGATATATCATGTTGATTGTTGAGAGATAATGATTGATGTTGCATGCTAGTGATGTGCGTGCATATGCATTGTTTGGTGAAGTTAATTCCCATTGTGCGGAATTTGACTTGGATCCGATGAAAAAATGGTTGTGGATTCGTGTCCGAGTGGTTATGGACGAATCGATGTGGATTGATGAATGGATCGTGTTGGGTTCGGTCATCCCATTGATGCATTATATTTGTATGGAATAGTAACATGTTATGTCTTCCGTTGTTACTATTCTCGATTGATGATTGTTGTGCATGATGATTATATGGTTGTAATTGTGTATTGAATGAGTTATGTTGAAATGGGTGGATTAATATGCTTGAAATATATTGTTAATTGAGAAGCTTATAATATGCTTTAATTATGAGAAGTCTCACCCTTACTTTACCATTTCAGATTAAATTAGCAGCTGAGGAGTCGGTGAGGATGGCTCTAGAGCTCATCATTTTAGTCCGTGTGTCAGTGTCATGCTCTGATTAGGTTGTAACACTGGGGAACGCTTAGTTAAGAGAATCATTATTGTTTAATAGTTTTGGATTTGAATTCCTTGAGAACTATGATGTTTTATTAAATTTTGGGTTGGTATCTCCGCTGTGTAAGACATGGTCTTATAATGATTAAATTGCTGAATGATGATCCTCAGTGTAGCATGGCTACTGTTTGAATGAAGGTTTATTCTATTTATTAATTGTGACATCCCGTGATTACCGTGTTAAACTCTGATTAAAGATGATTTAAATGTTAATTTAATTAATATATTCGGGGTATTTAGATGGGGTGTTACAGTTGTACACCGACTCACTATGGATATGTGGCACGGTTGCACACCGGAATACTATGGGTATGTATGTTCATCATCCTGAGTTCCATCGATTTACGTGGAACAGATACACACCTGAGCTACCTTTGCAGCGCGTTCTGAGTGGGCCAGTCAAGGGAGTTTCCAATGGAAGTAAGCATCGGCGTGCTTGGTATGGTGGGGTTGTGATGCCATGTAGGCGATATCACTTCAGACTCACCTCTAGTGACGCCAAGTAGGCAATGTCACTAGGCTTTCGCCTGGTGGGCTTGTGCGTCAAGAAGGCGTTTTTGCACTTGTATGGTTGTGGCCCAATCTTACTTGCGTTGGACGGAGGTGGGATCGTGACACCATATAGGCAAGGTCATGGTTGAACCCGTCACGGATGAACTCCATTTAGGACTGATTCATTGTCTAGCAGTTTGTTGTGCAAGTCTCTTAACTTATATGCACTCGTGACTCATCGAGGGTGTGGTAGAGTGACCGTTGCGGATAGGTATAACTTCTTGATTCCTCACATATGAATGTGGGTTTTCATATTGTGTGTTTTGCTGTTTTATGTTGTCACCCTCTTGGATAGTTATGGGACTTCCAATCGTGGTGTTAACCTATGTTTGTACTTGTACCCGACCGTGAGGTTTAATCTCGGATTCTAGGTGAATTCGTTCTTGATGCATGCTCCTTGTAAAACCGAGCGAACTCCTAAGATAGGGAGGCTCACTGAGATTTAGTAATCTCACCACATTCCAATTTTTTTTTTCCAGGTTCTTCGAGGGAGGACTGTAACGCCCTGTTTTATTTAATATTATATTATATTAATATTTTTGAGTTACCGTTAGACGATTGTTTTGGCAACGAGTATATTTATATTAATCGGCGACGTTCGTCCATTTTATATTCGGACCGATATTTAATTTCCCGGAGTTATTTTAATTAATTGGGTTAATAATATTATTAGATATTATTAATGTGTTAATTAATAAGACAAGTTAGGGGTGTGAGGACTAATTGTTGAGAATTGGGTGTACACCCTTGGCTAGTAGTAGGAAACAACATAAAACCATTATTTCCTCATTTCCTTCCATAACAACACTAAACCAAACTTAGAAAGAAAAATTAGAGGGTTTTGGAATAAGAAGAAGAAGAAGAAGAAGAAGAAGAAGAAGAAGAGCAAGAGCAAGATAGGAGTTGAAGTTGGTTGGAACATCTTGCAATCATCCAAGCTTTTAAGGTAAGGGGTTTGATCTTCCATTTCATATAGTTAGGGTTTGGTGATATATTTTGGATTTAGGGAAAAATTGATAGTTTGATTCATGAGTTTTGGTTGAGTGATTGTTGAAATAACTTAGAAAGGTTGAGTTAGGAGTATGGATTGTTGGTGTTTTATTGCTAAGCTAGTAAGAATAATTGCTAGAATGGAAAGAAATAAGAAAAATGTAAAAGAAAAACCAGAAAAGTGTCTGTATAATGGAACCGTGGAGGAAGAAGATGAGTGGAGGAATGAAACAAGGGGGAGGCGCCCACCTCACCATGAGGGGCGGCCGTCCCCCTCCCTTAGGTGTCCGCCTCTCTCTATTTGCAAGCATGGGACGATCGTCCCTTCATGCTGGGGGTGGTTTTGGAGAAATGTCATTTTTCTGTTTCCAGTGTTTTGTGTTTTCTGCATAATTATGTTACCTGCATAATTATGCATTTTGCCTCTGTTTCTTTCCTTTTTCCCAATTCCACAAAGTAATAGTTTATATTAATAAAATATAATTATGACATAAGTTAGCCGATTAAATTTGGAACCCGATTATGTTCCGATTTCACGATTTTGGTAATTTCGACGACGGAGCAAGTTGCTCCGCATTCAACGAAAATTGACGTACTAGCTAAGTTCGACGTGTAGAACGTAGTGGTGAGGTTAGTTTTTTGAAATTTCGAGTTTTACGAAACGACCCGAAATAGGCCAAATTACGGTTAAATTGAATCAGATTGCGTTTTAGTCGATTTAAGTCACGTATGGACAATCCAATTGCGATGTTAATGATTATGATTAATGCCGGTTATTAAGAATGGCTTTCGCGACGATTATTGGTGTTTTGACTATTTTTGCGTATTTGGAATTTGGTGAATAAATTGATAATGATGTGGTGTGATTAAACGTGATGTTTGCGACGGTGTATTTATAACGAATACTTGATGATATGTGATGCGATGATATGTTTATCTTGATGTGGATAAATATGGCGACGTGGACTTTATGTCAATTTTGATGAGCGATGATGATGTTTGTGTTGTGTTGTGTTTATTGTTGAGTCACATACATTGCATTGGCGACGAGGGCTTTTATGCCAAGCGACGGTGGGCTTTATGCCAATTGTTCCTAATTATGGACAAAACGACGGGTACCACATGCATAACATAGTCGTGTCTCATGGAGTCGGTTATGTTTATGTTTGAACTATTTGGCGTTGGGTTTTAATTGATGGAATATGTTGAATTGCGATGATATATGATACTTTGTGTTGATACGAGTATAATGATTATGTGACGAAATTAAAGTGTTAATTCTATACACTAAACGCTAAGTTAAAGCATGTAAGATTGTGATACATGTTGACATACGCTTATTAGCTTATATCATTTATAATTCCAAAACTATTTATATATTTTATCATGCCTTTAATTATATGTTTTGGAGTATCTCACCCTTTACTTGTTTCGCTGTTGCCTTTATATTGGTAACGTGCAGGTGATCCACGAGGATGATGAGGATTAGCTTGAGTCTCTTTATTTTGAGTCGCTCTGCTCTGATCGTAGTAACACTCGGGTTTTGGGCGACGTTATTATTCTGATAGGATAGTTTATGTATACTATCTTATGATGTTATAACTTTATGTATTAATGATAACATGATGATATGTATATTTTGTGAACACATCCGTTGTGCTGTGAATAGTCATATGTTTATATGATGATTTATGATATGAATCGGTATATCCGACTTTTGATTTTCGTGATGTGCATTATAATGCAAAGTGATGAAAACACGAATATGTGATGCCTCAATTTATGTTGGATGAAATTTTGAGACTCTGATTTTATTATTAATTACGAGGGGTAGAATTGGGGTGTTACAAGGACAAAGGCAAGGGTAACATGGCTTAGTCTTGTTGTGGTGCTTCGTTGGCGATGATTTATTCTCTTTGTATCTTTCCGTTTATGTACTCTTTTGGGATTATTTATTAGTGCCTTTCGAGACTTGTAACTTTTGGCCATGACAGTTTCGATTTTATTGAAATTTGTACTAATACTTATCTATGTTTCGCCGCTTATATATATGATCGTTTTACGTACCATTTAATGCCATATACGTATACCCTAGGCAATGTATGTATGGGGTATTACAAAAATTTAAATAAATTTAATAACAACACCCACGTAATATACTAAAAATAAAATCAAATTTAAAAAATAAATTGTTAAACATTAAAGATAAATCAGGTTTGAAATTATATAAAATTTCCTTTTATTATTAGATTTAAAAAAAAAGTCATATTGAAGTTAATGATATATTAGAGTTAAATATTTTTCTCATATTTTTTTAAAATATGTTATATTATGTATGATATATTTTTTCATAAATATCATTTAAGTTAAATTACAGTTTTGCTCCCCTTATTTTAGTGTTTTCACGATTTTCGTTCTCCTATTTTGTTTTTAAACATTTTTGGTCCCCCATCCCTACTTTGGCTACAAAAAAACGCTTATATGTTATTTTTTAAATTACGTGGCATATAATAAAATATCAGTTGTGTGTTATACAATTACAAGGAAGGAAAAACATGTATTTTAAAAAGTGAAACATAGTCGTTTTTTGTAGTCAAAATGGAAATGGAGACCAAAAGTGTTAAAAAATAAAATAGAGGGACTAAAATCGTGAAAATACTAAAATAAGGGGACCAAAAATATAATTTAGCCTATCATTTATCATTTTTGTTTATCATAATTAGCATATAAAGTTAATTTGAAAAGATTTTGTTTTGTTTTATTGATTATATAATTTAGAAAAATATAATTTTAATTAAGAAATTAAACATAGTTAGAGAATACAATAATTATGAGATATGTATCTTTTTTTATTTAAATAAATCATAATCATTATTTTAGTCGGTCCATATTATTATTAATCTTTTCTAAAAATGTATTAATATATAATAATATGATTATAATTTTTTTAAGATTATATTATCATCTATTTAAAACACTAACAAAATCATAAATGATTATGATACAAGCATCATAAATGGATTGATTTTACATATCATACTAAATCATAGATTTGATTTCCAATTCAATAATAATGATTTAATATATCAGTAACCGCTAACAAATTGAATTTTTCGACTTCACGATTTACTATATACAGAGAATCAATAAAATGTATTATAATAAATGGACTAAAATATAACTCACATACTTCAAATTAATACATATAAAATATAATTAAATATTTATAAAAAAATACACAAAATTAAAATACAATCTTTATTTATCATATGTATAGCATACAGTCTTCGTCTTCGTCTTCCTTTCCTTCCTTCCATAGGTGGCCGCCCAAACATCATCTTTCCTAGGATTTCCTAGGATTTCATTCTTGAATCAAATTTCTAATTCAACTAGTCAAGAGACTCGTGCTGCCGCACAGGTGAATTTATTTTAATATCGACGAAATAATTTTTTTTGATATACATATGAAAAATTCATATTTATTAAAAAAATATTTAAAAAAATTATTAAATTAAAATATTACAACAAATAATATGATTATACAAAATATAATGGTAAATTTGACAAATGATGTATTTAGATACACATGTGAATTTAAATTGAAATACGCAATGTTAAAATAAACTCAATGTATTAAGTAATTTTTAAAAAAACTTGTGACATGGAGAAAGAAAAAAATTAACATTTGAAAATAATGGTAATAATTTGATAGTGACTCGTAAGATAAAAAGTTAGTTGTGTGAATGATATGTTGTATTATTCAATTTCATAAAATATATTTTTAATTTTATTAAAGTTAAATAATAGATTAATTAGCATTTAATGAAAAAATACAATGAAAAATTATGAAATCAAAATATTATAACAAATAATATGATAATAAAAAATATAATGGTAAACTTGACAAATGATGTATTTAGAGACATATGTAAATTTAAATTGAATTACGTAATGTTAAAATAAACTCAATGTATTAAGTAATTTAAAAACTAAACTTCTGACATGGAGAAAGAATAATATTTGAAAATTATGGTAATAATTTGATAGTGACCCATAAGATAAAAAGTTAGTTGTGTGAATGATATGTAGTATTATTCAATTTCGTAAAATATATTTTTAAAGTTAAATAATAGATTAATTAGTATTTTCAGTGATAATAAACAAATAGAAAAAATAAAATATATCCTAAAATGTAAGTTTAAAATGAGATATTTAATTGTAAAAGAATCAATTATATTAAAATTAAAATGTATTAAATAGTTATATAAAATGAAAAGAGAATAGAAAGAGAAAAGAGAAAGTAGTATAAGATAGGAAAAAATGTTTTTTTAATTTGGACCAATGAGAAGTTGACAATTGATGCATGAAATCAAAAATGTTGAAAAAGTGAAGGGTTATTTTATTAGTTACTAAAATGTCCATAATGTAGTGTAAAATATTTTTAAAAAAAGTGTAGTTTAGATAGTTTGAGCAATCTTTTAGTATATGTTAGATTATATAAAATGAAAAGAGAAGAGAAAGAGAAAAGAAAAAATAGTATAAGATAAGAAAAATGTTTTTTAACTTGGACCAATGAGAAGCTGATCATTGGTGCATGAAATCAAAAAAGTTGAAAAAGTGAATGGTTATTTTGTTAGTTATTAAAATGTCCAAAGTGTAGTTTAGATAGTTTGAAAAATCTTTTAGTATAAGTTAGATAATAGATTGTTAGCAAACTCATCATGGAGAATCATGTCTCGAATTTCTATTTTTCTTAAAATCATCATTCACAACTTCGAATCTCCCGAATTGGTTGCAACCTACAACATTCATTCATAAATTAATTGATAAAGCACTTTTAGCTATTAACAAAGCATTATAGCTCCTAATATACTACCTGCAAAACATAATACATATAACTCAGCACTCAGCACAACAAGGCTTTTCAAGCCAAATTCAAAGTCGCTCTGATCATAAAACTCTGTGTCAAACATCAAACATTATTTTATCATCTGCATCCTAAAAAGAGTTATTAAAGATAATATTAGTTTTGAATTGGTTTAAAATGCATGAGTTTTGATATTAGTTTTATACATATTGTCATATTACAATACTTGAAATTCTCCTGCAACAAACAAAAAAATTGCCCATTAATATTGTTTTAGTTTTGTTCACCCCAAACCTAATTTGATTAAGAAATTGTGAACATTTTTGAATCTACCTGTTGTATTAATTTATAATAAGAGCATTCAGTTCGGACTTGAACTTTGAAACCAAAAACAATTAGGGTTTAGTAAGCGACAGAATCTACAATTTTGGTTACAACACTCGAAAGGAACAAAAACAATACCTTAGAATCAACCAAAATCATCTCTATCTCTATGTGTTCTTTGTTTGAAGAACTTGTGACAGACCAGATATGCTTACACGTTACCGCTATCTTCTACAAATCTTTCAACTTCCATAAAGGTTGAGCTTCTGATGTGAAGAAGATTTGTTTTGAACCACAATTGTTATAAATACCTTATGTTGCCATGGTTTTATTTTAGGGTTTTGAAGTTGGGTTTGAATAGTTGAGAAGACACAGATCTAATTTAGAATTTGGGAAGTTGGAGTTTTTTTCTACCAAAGTTGTGTTTTCGTATTCCCAAATGGCACTATTGTTTTGTTTTGAATTGGGAATAAATATTAATTATTAATAGACCAAGATTAATTAAAACTAATTTGAATTAAAAAAAGAAATTCAACAAATATTGTGGTGATGCTACATCACCCGTATTAAATACCAAAACAATATGGTTGTAGTATTTAGGCAATTATCATATTTATCCTTGGATTAAGAAAAGTTTAAGTTATTTAATCAGAGGGATTGAAGTGTAATTTATCAGTACTTTAGAGTTTATATATTTACTAGTAAGAAACTCGTGCTATCGCACGGGTCCTGTATGGATTTTACATTACATGTATCTAATATGACTCGTAAAGTTCTTTTATATATATCAAAGATAAAGATAAGCTAATGTAATTCAATAAAAATTCAACCTATTTTGAACCAAATAGTATTTTGAATCAAAACACACATTACACTACCAATTTTTAAGCATTTACTTGTATTTATAATAAATCGTACAACCATTTTTATAACTTCAATTATATATAACAATAAAGCAAATAGTTTAAAAAAAATGAACATTAAAATGAATATTCCAGAGCTTGATATTTCATAGATACGTTCACATTTAGAGTAGCAATAAATCTGAACCGTAAGATTGGCATATAATATAGATTTTAATTAGGATTATTATGGCATTTTAATTAAAAGAAATAATTAATTAAATAATACCAACTAAAAATAAGGGACTGACACGTCAGCCATATTAATTACTAATTTAATATAAAGAGAATTAGAGTTGTTAAGATAGAATTGTCCTTATAATTAGACTATGATTAACATTTAATTAATTGGATTTAATTGTAATTAGAAAGTACTTTAAAGTTTATAATATATTGATAATAGATAATAGATTTATAGCATGACTTTAATTGGTTTGCAAAAAAGGGTTATCTAGTGTTTATACGGTAGTTTTGGTGTCGAAGTCCAACTTAGGTTATCCAACAAAGAATCGACTTGCAACCAAGTACAAACTGAAGTGTGTTTTATATCTGCGTTTGACTAATGCTTAAGAGATTTTTATTTTACTTTTTGCTTGAGGACAAGCAAATGTTCAAGTATAGGGGAGTTTGATAACACGAATTTATATAGCATATTTGATTTAATTTTCATGGATAATGTTAGTATTTTTGTTTAATTATTTTGTTTTATTTTTGTATTACGCTGTTATTTTAATGTTTCAGGTATTTGTAATAAATAAAGACTAATTGAGCAAAGAAATGAAATTGAGGAGAAATCTAATTAAAATGCTAGAGAAATGAAGAAAAGGGGGTGTTATAGAAAAAGAAGGAGGTTAGAAGATGAGAAATAGTTATACAAAGGTCAAGCAAAAGCCCAGCACGCGTCAACCAGGCTGAGACGCTCGTCTCTGGCCCCATGGAGGCGCCCGCCTCCCAGCAAAAGGGCCCATCATGGCCACGTAATTTAATTGAGACGCACGTCTCATCTCATGCACTTCAAACTCGAGGCGTCCATCTCCCACTTTTTTTAGACAATTTTATTTCTACACGATCACCATTTTTCGTACAAGATTGGAAACATAAATTACTAAGTGAAGCTATAAATACAACGTACAAGTCTCAGAGAAGGGGTCGGCAATTTTACCGAACAATCGATTTCAAGCTTATCTTTATTCGCATTTCTATTTTCTTTTCAGTTTTGCAATTTTATTTTATTTTCCATTTCCGTTTCTTAATTTTAGTTTTTCTTTCTTTTAGTTCTAAGCTGTTATAATTTTCTCACAACAATTTCTACACCAGAAATTGTTGTGTACTTTTTACTGATCTAACCTTACGTTAGATCTAGTGTCTTTTTATTCCTTGTTTATTTTCTTCTTTCGAATTCAAGAGTCTCTGAGCAGATCCAGCCGACTTGTGGTGGAGTGCTCGTTTATTTTGAAGAACAAGATTTATTGCAGTATTCTTATTTTCAAGTTTTTAATTTAATTGTCTTAATTTATTTAAAGGATTGTTGCTCGATATTTATTTGTTTGATTATGGAGATGTTTAAATGTATTGAATACTATTATTTATGCATGTCCGAATTAATTAATATGTCTAGCTAAATCTTTCTGATATTGGTATGTAAATTAATCGAACCAAAGGAATCCAAAATAAACTGGCATAATATTACGTTGTTAAAAATATTCTTTCTGACTTTGGTATCCAAATTTATTCATTAAAAGGTTTAGAAACCAACAGAGGAAAAGTTTGAGGTTAAATAAACTGGACTAAGGTTAGAAACCAACAGAGCGAGAGTTTGAGGTTTAAACCGGATAGTGGATACTAGGTATTGATTTTAAAGACTGCGAAAGCGTTTTAAAACTGATTAAACCTTATTTATTTTCAAAATGTATTTTTGAGTTCAGCGGGATAGCGAGAGCATACGTTAGGACTTAAACATATAATCTGATTCAATAGAGCGAGAGTTTGAGATAGAATTTTTAGATAAGTATTGTTTGCTGAAAAGGAATTTTTATCAATTTGAGAAATGAGTCAGTGGAAAGTCAGGCTCCCTAGGTTAGACGAATTACATATCGATATTCGTTTTATTAATATTTTTCTTTAATCATCATCCAAAAGAATTATTGGCCTTAGCTATATACAGTAACTTAGGATAACAGTAGATCCATTTATAGTCCCTGTGGATTCGATATATTTTAAAACTACGCGATAGGACTGTGCACTTGCAGTCTCCCGATTAATAGACGATAAGGTCGCGATCAATTAATCACATAAAATTACATTTATATTAAAAAAAATAAGTAAAAAAGAAAAGTAAAAGAATAATACATACAACATACTTTAATTAGTGTTATGTTCCTTTCTTTTAATTCATTTCAATCGTTCTGATTCATTTCAATATAAACATGTGTTAATAGTTATAAGAATAACAAAATTATAAAAGAAAACTAACTTACAGATACAAATATCAATGTCAAAGTAGGATCATATATTGCATTAAAACCATAAACTAATCTCCAAATATATATTAATTACTTAGTTGTATTTCAATCCATTAAATCTTAACAATTCATATAGATAATGGTTAAAAGTTTTTGAGAAATTAATATCATTCAAATGACTTTGATCCAGCATACAAATCATCCCAAATTCTAGTTCAAATTACAAATCATGAACAAAACGAATCAGTTAATAAATTAACTAATACAAATCTATCATATAGCAAAGTATTTGGTACAGAACATGTAGAGAAGTCAAATTTGATGAAGTTAAAAATAATTATTACCATAATTTGATTGCCTTTCTTCAGGGATTTCTGCATAAATCCACATGCACAATTGAGTTTAGAACACTCTCCAACATCCACCTCTCCACTTTAACTTCCTTCAATTTCAACTGCCCCGCATACATCTTCAGTTACAAAATTACTCACAGTAGTTTATCTGATAAAGAGTGCGTGGAACAAAACTATACAAAACAACAAAAAGAAACGCTTATAAACATGAAGAAGTATTTAGAAAAGTAAAGTAATATCAAAGTTTTCTACTTTACCCTTTCATAGTTGGTTCGGTCATTTTCTGATTTTTCTTCAAAGGAGCTTTTCAAACGAACTTATAATCAAAATCAAACTAAAAGAAACACAAATCCGATTACAATCTTGAATCGAAACAAACAGAATCAAAGGAACGACAATATATGTATACCCCGGATTAGGAACGACAATATATGTATACCCCGGATTATGAAGAATTGAAAAGTGAGAAAGAATTGAATAGTGTATGAAGAGATAAAGAAACCCATATTTATGGTTGTGTTGGAAGTTGTGTGTTTGATGACTACACATCAAATGCAATGTTTTGGTATATAGATTTAAGTTTCTCCGAATTTTACTTCTTATAGGATATTTAAACACATTTGTCATATTTTTATTAAAGAAAAGCATAAATCACATCTATAGAAATATATCTAAATATTATCCTAAAAATAATTAAAAATTACAAAGCATAACTTGAATTAGAATCAATTATACAGCAGTGCAATCAAACGTGCCATTCCAACCATGAAACCAAAATCTCACAAGCATCCAAAATTAATTAAGTGTTCCAATCATGATACCAAAATCTCAAACCAATGTCTCAACACCGTGAAACCAAATAAATATACGTAAGATGTTATAGTTGAACTTCTTAGATTAAAAAAAAAATCGGGTGGTTAATGCACTCTTTGTTTTGCATTCAAAACTAAATTTGTTAGTATTACTAATTAGGCTAAATATGTTGCTTATTAGTATGTTCAGTCAAACAAAGAATACTGATAGAACACCGTTAATGCAATAAACTCAAATGTTCATTCTTATTTATCTAATTTCTAACACGACTCAGTGAAATTGAAGTGCAAAATGTCCAGAAGTTTTCTTTAGTTGTGTAATATTTTAAATTGTATACTCGTTAACTATTAAAACATTATCTAAAAACATCAGAAAACATATATTCTCAAATACTACAAAAAATTGTTTCAAAATTTCATCGATGCAGTATAGACATCACTCTTCCATTGCAAGATTTTGATCAGACTGTTGTTGGGAAACAGCCACTTTGATAAGCGGTTCCACCACTTTGAACTTAGGAATGGGAAGCATATGGATGCTCTGTTCCAACTCCCTAATAGCCTCCTTGTGAACCTTCGGCTTCTTGACCTTCATCCTATAGGAGATTTAACAAAATGTCAGAAGAGAACGGAAAGAAAAAACATGTGATAAATCAATTCAAGTATGGGTTAAAGAATAACCTAGTTATGTGGTGTCTCTTTTCCCTCTCGACTCTGATCTTATCAATCTTTGGTATGGCATTGAGGACACTTTCAGCAAGGTTCCTGTCGTATCTCTCCGGCCTGTTACGCTTCCTCTCAAACTCAAAGGTTGAATCCTTAAACAACAAACAAGAGTGTGAAGCCTGGAGACCCAAGAGAGTACTAGTAACTAACAAACACACAGATTAGGACAAGGGAAATGGAGTTTTATTTACCTGTGTCATGTCCTTTCCGTGCACTCGCCTATATGCCTTGGTCCATTTCACTTTACGAGGGTTCCTCTTCATTTTAAAGTTCTTGTGGCACTTAGATCTACAAAATCGAAAAATCTACAATAAGAACAGTTGTGAGACATTGTAACCATAAATGACATGTTAAGTGGAGCTATTATGAACAGACAAACGCACACAATTTGACAACATTGTTTTCAGAAACCTCAATCAAAATCAACAATTTCAACAATTAATAACTCACCTTTGCATCATTGCGAACAAACTGGATTCCATGACCAGGGTACACAGTACTAGAACAGAACCAGCATTTCTCCAACCTCATTGTGCCTCCAAACTAAATCAACACTTCCACTACAAAGACAAAAAACAGGCACACAGTTGTATAAGTTGAATCCCCTAACGAATTAAAGTAGCGTTGATTTTCTTACGGATCATTGTATCTTAGTTCAAATTCGATTGAATAAAAAGTTACCGATAATTATGCAATCGTAAATTAATGAAAAGGATGGAGAAAGAAGATGAACCTGGGGAAGAATGAAAGGAGAATAAACCCAGAGGCGGTGTGGCCGCCACTTCTATTAGGGTTTCAGAAAGGGGTTTTCTAGTTTTGCCTCAATATAATTCCCAAGGCGAGGAGGGATTAGCTGGGCATTATTTTATTTTATTTTATTTTTAAATTGATTTTATTTTTCCTTTTTGACAAAAATAAGAATAGTTTTAATATAAAAAGTTTATTTTAAAATAAGTGTTGTTATTTTTTTTCTTTTTGTCGTCTCATTTTTTTTGAGTTTTTACGGACACAAATATTAATATAATTTTTATATTTTAAAAATATATTTTTAAAATTAAAAGATTCATAGTCTGCGAGCCCCCCTCCTTCTCTTTCATTTTTAACGTGGAACATACTAAAGTTGTAGGTCATTAAACTATCAAATATGTTTGTCTATATTTTTTTGGGATGGACCTAAATTTTTGTTTGCCACTCTTTATCATGATATGATATGCTAACATTTATTTCTACAAATACTTATATCATTTTGTATTCATACAGTCAACAATATGCTTTATTTTGAGAACTAGGATACTTCAGTGTTTTTCTTATGAAAATATGGACCGTTGATAGCGTCAATTTTATTTCTTTTAGTAAAACATTGCACAATCGTTGTAGAATCAATTATATAATTTTTTTGGTGCATTAACTTTATTCTTTTTGTCATCTATATTATTGTAGCATATCATTTTCTTAACTGATGGAAGTGAACACTTTTGCCTCTTGGGTAGATCCTATAATTTTGACATTCGTTTCTATCTTTGCTCATAAAGGTAGTCTTGAAAAGCATTTTTCTTTAAGTGGGTCAATCTTATAACAATGTTTTAAAAATTGGACCGGACATCAAATCAGTGAAGGTACTGGATCATTGGTTTATTGATCAAACCATTGGGTCACTGGTCGAACTGCATGATTAAACCGGATAACTCGGTTGAATAGAGTGGTCTTTATAACAAAACCATATAGGTATAAAACTCGTCGAACCGGATGACTCAATCTCTACAAAATATAACTAGGATTTAAATTTTTTAAAATTCCGTATCGAAATTCTCTCCGACTTTCATTTGCAGCTCCAGAGCAAATTCCTTACCATTTAAGAGCAGTTTTTTTATTCTTCGGAGTTGTTTTCGAGCTGAACCGAGTAATTTTCATCTGATACGCGAAGTTCGAAAAATCATATCTCGCTCGATTTTTATCGAAACGAGGTGGGACCAGTGCCAAAAATTCAAAAATTTCGTGGGCTTCATTTGTCTCAGGGATACTCAAGTTCAAATTTTGATCAGAAGACCCTCGTTCGATGCAATTTCTCCGAAGTGCGCAAACAAAATTCTGCATGTGTCAGACGCCTAAAAACTGTGTTGAAACTTCAAAAGTCCGTATCGCCTGGACCGTTCGCCCGATTGAGTCGAAATTTTGATTATAGCATGCAAAATCGCGTTCCGGACATTTTTCATTTAGAGTCCGACTTCAAATTCTCGACGGGTCGGGCTATTTTGAATTAATTACGAAAATTATTCGGATAATCGCGATTTGAGGTTAATTGTGGATCCAAGACATTCTAAGACCCAAATTTTCACACTATAAATAAATTTTTGCCTTCCCAATTCAAGGACGCATAATCATTTTCTCAAATTTCATCTCAAACCACTCTTAATTCTCTCTAATTCTCTCTCAAACTCAAAGCCAAAGAACAAGAACAAAATTCAAACAAGGCAAGCCTCCCTCCTCCCTCTCCCTAATTGAGCCACCCTATCACCACCACAATTGTAACGCCCCATTTTATTTAATATTATATTATATTAATATTTTTGAGTTACCGTTAGACGATTATTTTGGCAACGAGAATATTTATATTAAACGATATATCTGTTAATATATTCGGCAACATTTCGTTTGGTCCGGTTTTTATTCCGTTCGGTTCGATAAAATATTATTCGGACCGATATTTAATTTCTCGGAGTTATTTTAATTAATTGGGTTAATAATATTATTAGATATTATTAATGTTTTAATTAGTAAGACAAGTTGGGGGGTGTGAGGGCTAATTGGTGAGAATTGGGTGTACACCCTTGGCTAGTAGTAAGAATCCAACATAAAACACCATTTTCCTCATTTCCTTCCATTACACACAAAACCAAACTTAGAAAGAAAACTAGAGAAAGTGTTGGAGGAAGAAGAAGAGCAAGAGCAAGCTAGGAGTTTGAAATTGGTTGAAGCATCTTGCAATCATCCAAGCACTTAAGGTAAGGGGTTTGATCTTCCATTTCATATAGTTAGAGTTTGGTGGATATATTTTGGATTTAGGAAAAATTGATATTTTGATTCATGAGTTTTGGTTGAGTGATTGTTGAAATAACTTAGAAAGGTTGAGTTAGGAGTATGGATTGTTGGTGTTTATTGCTAAGCTAGTAGGATCTAGGAGTTGTAAAAATGGAAATGAAGAAAACTGTAAAAAATGAAGAAAACTTATAAACCAGAAAACCCTTTGCAATGAACCGTGGAAGATGAAGTTGGAGACCATGGGGCAAAGGAGGCGCCCACCTCCCATAGAGGGCGACCGTCCCCCCTTATGGCGCCCGCCTCCCCCCTTTGTTCACCTTGGGACGTTCGTCCCTCTTGTTGTAGGGAGCAACAACGGAAATTGTGATTTTCTTTGTTTTCGATTGCTTTCGCATAATCTTCTTTCTGCATAATTTTTATTCTAGCTTCTGTTTCTTTTAATTATCCTAATTCCTTATACTATTAGTTGGTATTAATAAAATATAATTAGGACATAAGTTAGACGATTAAATTTGGAACCCGATTATGTTCTGATTTCCCAATTTCGGTAATTTCGGCAACAGAGCAAGTTGCTCCGAATTCAACGAAAATTGACATACTAGCTAAGTTCGACGTGTAGAACGTAGTGGTGAGGTTAGTTTTTCAAAATTTTGACAATCCGATTGCGATGTTGACGATTATGATTAATGCCGGTTATTAGGAATGACTTTCGCGATGATTATTGGTGTTTGACTATTTTTCCGTATTTGGAATTTGGTGAATTAATTGATAATGATGTGGTGTGATTAAACATGATGTTTGCGACGGTTTACTTATGACGAATACTTGATGATATGCGATGCGATGATATGTTTATCTTGATGTGGATAAATATGGCGATGTGGACTTTATGTCAATTTTGATGAGCGATGATGATGTTTTGTTGTGTCGTGTTTGTGATGTTGTATTGTCGAGTCACATACATTGCATAGGCGACGAGGGCTTTTATGCCAAGCGACGATGGGCGTTTTGCCAAAAGTTCCTAATTATGGACAAAGCGACGGGTACCACATGCATAACATAGTCGTGTCTCATGGAGTCGGTTATGTTTATGTTTGAATTGTTTGACGTTGGGTTTTAATTGGTGGCTTATGTTGAATTGCGATGATATACGATACTTTGTGTTGATACGAGTATAATGATTAAGTGACGAAATTAAAGTGTTAATTTTATACACTAAATGCTAATTTAAAGTATGTAAGATTTTGATATATGTTGACATACTCTTATTAACTTATATCATTTATAATTCCAAAACTATTTATATATTTTATCATGCCTTTAATTATATGTTTTGGAGTATCTCACCCTTTACTTGTTTCGCCGTTACCTTTATATTGGTAACGTGTAGGTGATCCACGAGGATGATGAGGATTAGCTCGAGTCTCTTTATTTTGAGTCGCTCTGCTCTGATCGTAGTAACACTCGGGTTTTGGGCGACGTTATTATTTTGATAGGATAGTTTATGTATACTATCTTATGATGTTATAACTTTATGTATCGATGATAACATGATGATATATATATTTTGTGAACACATCCGCTGTGTTGTGAATAGTCATATGTTTATATGATGATTTATGATATGAATTGGTATATCCAACTTTTGATTTTTGTGATGTGCATTATAATGCAAAGTGAGGAAAACACGAATATGTGATACCTCATTTTATGTTGGATGAAATTTTGAGACTCTGATTTTATTATTAATTACGAGGGGTAGAATTGGGGTGTTACATTAGTGGTATCAGAGCAGGTCGGTCAGTCCGGCCAAGTTGTTGAGTTTGTTGTTGTCTAACAATCAAGTATTGTTATTTGTTGATTCTAATCCTTGTTTTATTGTGAGCAGAAGTTGTTATGGCTGGAAGGGACGTTGGTAGGAATGATGAGGCTCTTGCTGCTGCTATGCATGCAATAGCTCAAGCTTTCCAACACCCGCCGAATGTTGACGAGAACGTTGGGTCTCGTAGTTTGGCAACCTTCCAAAGAGAGAATCCCCCTACTTTCCAAGGAAAGTATGATCCCGAAGGTGCTTTAACGTGGTTGAAGAAGATTGAAAGAATCTTCCGTGTGATGGATTACACTCCTGTGCAAAAGATCCGTTATGGTACTCATAAGTTAAGTGATGAGGTTGATGACTGGTGGGTTGACACCCGTCAGAGGCTTGAGGTTGCTGGTGAGGAAGTGACGTGGGGAGTTTTCCGTAGAGAATTCATGAGGAAGTATTACCCGGAGGATGTTCGGGGAAAGAAGGAGATAAAGTTCCTTGAGCTGAAACAAGGGAATATGTCTATCACTGACTATGCTGCAAAGTTTACCGAGCTGGCTAAGTTCTATCGTCACTATGATGGAGAGAATGCCAAGTTTTCTAAGTGCATTAAATTTGAGAATGGCTTGCGTCCTGAGATAAAGAAAGCGATTGGATATCAGAAAATCCGTGTCTTTGCGGATTTGATTGATAGTTGTAGAATCTTCGAGGAAGATAGTAATGCACACTATAAGATTATGTTTGATAAGAGAAACAAGGGTCAACAGAGCCATGGAAAACCATATGATACTCCGGCTGGTAAAGGGAAATAGAAAGCATTTCAAGGGCGAAGGACTAGTGGGGGAGATGCTCTTGCTAGTATTGTTTGTTACAAGTGTGGGAAACCTGGCCACAAAAGTAATGTTTGTCGAAGTGATGTGAGAGCTAAGGAGAATGAGGTGAGATGTTTTCGATGTGGAGAAGTGGGTCATGTGACTCGTGATTGCAAGCATAAGGATGTGGTCTGTTTTAATTGTGGCGAGGGAGGTCACGTTAGTGCTCAATGTAAGAAGCCTAAGAGAACTCAAAGAGCGGGAAAGGTGTTTGCTTTGTCGGGTGCTCCAACAGCAAACGAAGACGGTCTTGTTCGAGGTACTAGTTTCATTAATAACATTCCTCTTATTACTATTATTGATACTGGTGCTACTCACTGTTTTATTGTTGCTGATTGTGTAAAGAGATTGGGTCTCACTTTGTCATCTCTAGATAGAGATATGGTGGTAGAAGTTCCGGCTAAGGGAACGGTTACTACTTCTTTTGTGTGTGCAAGTTTCCCTTTATCAATCTTTGATAGAGACTTTCTGGTGGATCTTGTTTGTTTACCGCTTGTCGGGTTGGACGTGGTTCTGGGTATGGATTGGTTGAGATCTAATTATGTCCATATCAATTGTTATGACAACACTGTGAGGTTTTCTTCCTTAGTAGAAGAGAATCGAGCTATGCTGATGTCGATGAAACAATTGAATGAGTTCATGAAAGATGAAGCGTTGGTTTTCTTGTTGATGGCGACTCTTTCTGTGGAGAGTCAATCTGTGATTGCAAACTTTCCGGTGGTGTGCGACTTTCCCGAAGTATTCCCTGATGAGATTCCTAGTGCACCTCTAGAAAGAGAAGTTGAATTTTCTGTGGATCTTGTTCCTGGTACCAGACCTATCTCTATGGCACCATACAGGATGTCTGCATCTAAGTTAGCAGAATTGAAGAGCCAATTAGAAGATTTGCTCGAGAAGAAGTTTGTTAGACCAAGTGTGTCATCATGGGGAGCTCCTGTGTTATTGGTAAATAAGAAAGACGGTAGCATGAGACTTTGTATTGATTATCGTCAGTTGAATAAAGTAACTATTAAGAATAGGTATCCACTTCCTAGAATTGATGATTTGATGGACCAATTGGTTGGCGCTCGCATGTTTAGCAAGATTGATTTGAGATCGGGGTACCATCAAATAAGGGTGAAAGAAGAAGATGTTCAGAAAACTGCTTTCTGAACAAGGTATGGACATTACGAGTATTCGGTGATGCCTTTCGGTGTCACTAATGCACCGGGAGTATTCATGGAGTACATGAATCGTATTTTCCATCCTTACTTGGATTGTTTTGTGGTTGTTTTCATTGATGACATTCTGGTTTATTCTAAATCGAAAGAAGAGCACGCAGAACATTTGCGCATTGTGTTAGAAGTTCTGAAAGAGAAGAAGCTTTATGCTAAGTTGTCAAAGTGCGAATTCTGGTTAAGTGAAGTGAGCTTTTTGGGGCATGTCATTTCTGGTGATGGCATTGCAGTTGATCCTTCTAAGGTTGATGCCATGTTAAGATGGGAAACTCCTAAGTCTGTTACTGAGATTAGAAGTTTCTTAGGTTTGGCTGGTTACTACAGAAGGTTCATTGAAGGTTTTTCTAAGGTGGCACTTCCTTTGACAAAGTTGACTTGTAAAGGAGCTGCTTTTGTGTGGGATGTCAAGTGTGAAGAAAGTTTTGTTGAATTGAAGAAAAGGTTAACACCGGCTCCGATCTTGATTCTGCCTAATCTTGAAGAACCGTTTGTTGTTTATTATGATGCTTCTAAGATGGGTTTAGGTGGTGTGCTTATGCAAAATGGCAAAGTGGTTGCTTATGCTTCTAGGCAATTGAAGATTCATGAGAAGAACTATCCTACTCACGATTTGGAACTTGCAGCGGTTGTTTTTGTGCTTAAGATTTGGAGGCATTATCTTTATGGTTCTAGATTTGAAGTATTTAGTGACCATAAAAGTTTGAAGTACTTGTTCGATCAAAAAGAGCTTAATATGAGGCAAAGGCGGTGGCTTGAATTGTTGAAAGATTATGATTTTGGATTGAATTACCATCTTGGTAAAGCTAATGTGGTGGCCGATGCTTTAAGTCGAAAGACTTTGCATATGTCACTTTTGATGATGAAAGAGTTGGAAATGATTGAGCAATTTAGAGATATAAGTCTTGTGATAGAAATGACGCCGAAGAGTGTTATCTTGGGAATGTTGAAGATCAATAATGATTTCCTTGATAGCATTAGAGAAGCTCAAAAGCTTGATGTGAAACTTGTTGATTTGTTGGTTGGTATTGGACAAACTAAAAGTGAAGATTTCAAGTTGGATGCTCAGGGTGTTTTGAGGTTCCGAGATAGGATTTGTATCCCCGATGATGTGGATTTAAAGAGAATGATTTTGGAGGAAAGTCATAGAAGCAATTTGAGTATTCATCTCGGAGCGACCAAAATGTATCAAGATTTAAGGAAACTATTTTGGTGGTCGGGCATGAAAAGAGAGGTGGCCCAGTTTGTTTATGCTTGTTTGACTTGTCAGAAGTCTAAAGTGGAGCATCAGAAACCTGCAGGGTTGATGCAACCGTTAGAGATCCCGGAATGGAAATGGGATAGCATTTTTATGGATTTTGTAACGGGGTTACTGAATACACCAAGAAGACACGATGCGATTTGGGTGATTGTTGATAGGCTTACGAAGTCGACTCACTTTATTCCTATTAACGTCACTTATCCCGTATCGAGGTTGGCAGAAATTTATACGCATGTGATTGTTAGATTACATGGTGTTCCTTTGTGTATTGTTTCGGATAGAGATCCGAGGTTCACTTCTGAATTTTGGAAAAGCTTGCAAGAGGCTTTGGGTTCAAAGTTGACATTGAGTTCGGTTTATCATCCTCAAACTGATGGTCAGATAGAAAGGACGATTCAATCGTTGGAAGACTTGTTGCGAGCATGTATTCTTGAACATGGTGGTTCATGGGATACATATCTTCCTTTGATTGAGTTTAATTATAATAACAGTTTTCATGCTAGTATTGGAATGGCGCCGTTTGAGGCTTTGTATGGTCAGAGGTGTAGAACTCCTTTGTGTTGGCATGAGTCGGGTGAAAGTGTGGTGCTTGGACCCTAATTGGTTAGAGAGACTACTGAGACGATGAAGATGATTAGAGAAAAGATGAGAATTTCTCAAAGTCAACAAAAGAGTTATCATGATAAAAGGAGAAAAGACTTGGAATTTCAAGATGGTGATCATGTATTTTTGAGAGTTACTCCTACAACCGGCGTTGGGAGAGTGTTGAAGTCGAAGAAGCTAACTCCTCACTTTATTGGTCCTTACCAAATTACTATTAAAGTGGGAAAAGTGGCTTATAGAGTGGCGTTACCGCCAAATCTTTCGAATTTGCACGATGTATTCCATGTGTCATAACTTCGGAAGTATGTTCCGGATCCTTCACGTGTGATTGAGATGGATGATATTCAAGTTCAAGACAATCTTACGGTGGAGACGATGCCTTTAAGGATTGAAGATCGTGATATAAAGTCTCTTCGTGGCAAAGAGATTTCCTTGGTCAAAGTTGTTTGGATAGGAGCAGCTGGTGAAAGCGCAACGTGGGAGTTGGAAAGTAAGATGCAGGATTCCTATCCCGAGCTTTTCGAGTCAGGTAATTTCGAGGACAAAACTTTTAAGTGGGGGAGAGTTGTAAAGCCCCATTTTATTCTATATTATATTATATTAATATTTTTGAGTTACCGTTAGACGATTGTTTTGGCGACGAGAATATTTATATTAAACGATATATCTGTTAATATATTCGGCGACGTTTCGTTCGGTCCGGTTTTTATTTCGTTCGGTTCGGTAAAATATTACTCGGACCGATATTTAATTTCTCGGAGTTATTTTAATTAATTGGGTTAATAATATTATTAGATATTATTAATGTTTCAATTAGTAAGACAAGTTGGGTGGTGTGAGGGCTAATTGGTGAGAATTGGGTGTACACCCTTGGCTAGTAGTAAGAATCCAACATAAAACACCATTTTCCTCATTTCCTTCCATTTCACACAAAACCAAACTTAGAAAGAAAACTAGAGAAAGTGTTGGAGGAAGAAGAAGAGCAAGAGCAAGCTAGGAGTTTGAAATTGGTTGAAGCATCTTGCAATCATCCAAGCACTTAAGGTAAGGGGTTTGATCTTACATTTCATATAGTTAGGGTTTGGTGGATATGTTTTGGATTAGGAAAAATTGATATTTTGATTCATGAGTTTTGGTTGAGTGATTGTTGAAATAACTTAGAAAGGTTGAGTTAGGAGTATGGATTGTTGGTGTTTATTGCTAAGCTAGTAGGAACTAGGAGTTGTAAAAATGGAAATGAAGAAAACTGTAAAAAATGAAGAAAACTTATATACCAGAAAACCCTTTGCAATGAACCGTGGAAGATGAAGTAGGAGACCATGGGGCAAGGGAGGCGCCCACCTCCCATGGAGGGAGACCATCCCCCCTTATGGCGCCCGCCTCCCCCCTTTATTCACCTTGGGACGTTCGTCCCTCTTGTTGTAGGGAGCAGCAACGGAAATTGTGATTTTGCTGTTTTTCTGTATTCTGTATTCTGTTTCTGCATAATCTTCTTCCTGCATAATTTTCATTCTAGCTTCTGTTTCTTTTAATTTCTCTAATTCCTTATACTACTAGTTGGTATTAATAAAATATAATTAGGACATAAGTTAGCTGATGAAATTTGGATCCCGATTATGTTCTGATTTCCCGATTTTGGTAATTTCGGGGATGGAGCATGTTGCTCCGAATTCAACAAAAATTGACGTACTAGCTAAGTTCGACGTGTAGAACGTAGTGGTGAGGTTAGTTTTTCGAAGTTTCGAGTTTTTACGAAATGACCCGAAATAGGCCAAATTACGGTTTAATTGAATCGGATTGCGTTTTAGTCGATTTAAGTCACTTATGGACAATCCGATTGCGATGTTGACGATTATGATTAATGTCAGTTATTAGGAATGACTTTCGCGACGATTATTGGTGTTTGACTATTTTTCCGTATTTGGAATTTGGTGAATTAATTGATAATGATGTGGTGTGATTAAACATGATGTTTGCGACGGTTTACTTATGACGAATACTTGATGATATGCGATGGTATGTTTATCTTGATGTGGATAAATATGGCGATGTGGACTTTATGTCAATTTTGATGAGCGATGATGATGTTTTGTTGTGTCGTGTTTGTGATGTTGTATTGTCGAGTCACATACATTGCATAGGCGACGAGGGCTTTTATGCCAAGCGACGATGGGCGTTTTGCCAAAAGTTCCTAATTAACAACAAAGCCCATTCTTTAATCATCGATTGGAAACTCTTGGTAACCACCGATATTGACAGGTGTAACACGGTGAACTGACTTTGTGAATTTTTGTATCGCAAATGTGCGGATAGCAAAAGTCGCCACCGACTTTTCTTTTATCCAATTAAGGGAAGGTAAAAAGTACAGAAAAAGACCTTCGTTAGATTACGAGTAAGGAGAAGGTTATGAAAGGGAAGGTATTAGCACCCTTTCCATCCGTAGTTATCTACGGGCTCTTAGTTGCTCTTAGATCACTTTAAAATTGCTTTTTGTGTGTTTGACAAAAATGTTTTGAAAAAGGCATTTCGCTTTGACTTTGTAATGATTCATGTAGGAATGTATACAAAGTGTTCGGAAATGTTTCGTTTTGAAAAGAGTTTGAACTTTGACAAAAGTGTGAGGTGTGAAAGTATTTTGATAGAGCAAGCAACTAAAAGTCTTATTACCTACTCAGAATAGTTGCTTTCGTGTTATTTTACTTTCCTTTAGAATAGTGCTATCCATACCATTAGTTGGTAGGTAACTCTATTCGTTGGATGTAAGCGGGACATTCGAAGGGACATCAGATGGTCATAGAAGGCAACTTGTAGGAAGTATCCTAGCACATTCGATCATCATTTTCGTAGGCGACAATCGAGGGGCAAGATCATGTATTCGCAGGCGACATCGTGGGTCTATGATCTTTGTATCGAAGGGACAATGATGATATGTTTTGGAGGCAACGGTGCTAGAATACCTCTACGTTCGAGGGACTTGACCATTTGTATGCGTAAAGGCAACGAGAGAGAATTACCCTAAGGGGTGTGTGAAAGAGTGTGTTGATTTCAGATATGTTATCTTGGAATTAGAAGTGATCTACGTTCGTTTTTATCTTGCCATACACGCCTAATTACTAGCAGTTTATAGGGTGCGGAAATTAAATTGCGGAAAGATAAATCCTACGCTATTACATGGCTTTGGGGCAGATACATAATTGAAAAGTGCGGAAAATAAAATTCCTAATTAAACTATTACATCCCATAGGCAATTACATAATTGAAAAGAAAGCGATAAAAATTGCGAAAACGGATAACATGAAAAAAAAAAATAAAGAAAATGTTAGTAAAAATAATAATTTTTGAATGAGAAAAAGTTTTCATGCTAGAAACAACATTAATATGCTAAAATAATTTTTTGGGATTTTTTGGAGTTAATTTGATAATTAAAAATCAATTAAAAGTGATTTAAATGATAAAATAGAAATTAAATTAAATATGCATGAAAAAATAATAATTTTAATTTTAAAAATTAAATAAGCATTTTTATGATGAGTATGCAAAAAATAAATATTTTTGGTGTTTTTTAAATGCATGATAAAAATATTGAAAGATAAATTAAAATGGATGAAAATATTAAAAAAATAGAAAAAATGAAAATAGAAAAATATGAAGTTTTGTAAAGGAAAAGAGAATGGTCTGGTGTGGTTCGAAGGAGACCATTGGGTGAAACAAAGTCCGCTCTACCACTACGCCACATTGCACTTGGTGTTTGTAAAACCAAAATCAATTGAATAAAAGCATACAGCGTCGGGGATATGTTTCAAACACGGTCGTCGTGGACCCGGTTGCACGAGCGAATCGAAAAAGTGCCACCCTCACCCGGTCTTCGCTGAGTCTGGAGCTTCATCTTCTCCGCTAGCCCATTTCAAAAAAAAAACAAAAGCGAAGGGATACCTACCCCTAAATCGACCATGGCGAATTCAATGGTGGCCTCCCTTTGACACGCAATTTAAGCTCTCAAGTTTTCTAACCCTAACAATGGCAACACGAGATTTCTACGTGCAAGCTTGCATGTAAGGTATCAAATGCATTCTAATGAACCTCCTGAACACAAACAAACACATGAAAACAATTAACAATGCATGATTAATAAAATTCGAATTTCACAAATATACCAAATCGGAGCAAGCTATAGATCGAGTTCTGGGCAGTCTTGGCTTCAAGTGAGGGATGGTTTCGATTGCTGGGAATCTCAAGAAGGTGTTTGGATGGTTAGTTTGCCTTGAAACTTGCTGAAACTTGAAATTAGATTTTGGACAATTTGAGAAATTTTATGACAAAATAAGGGCTGTGTATGGGGCTAGGGTTTCGTGTTCTTTGATGTACAGTATGCTGGGTATTTATAGAGTGAATTGAGAGGGCAAAGAGAGTGAAAAAAGATTGGATCTTGATTGTGCAATAAATTCTTTTCAAATAAATTCAAATTTTGGAAAAAATTTGATTTTCTCTTCAATGTGAGAGCTAGCACGAATTTGGTATGTTCCATGGGCTATCTTGGACCTCAAGTTTGATAGAAATTCACTCCTTTTGAAAAAATATCTTATTTTCATATTTTATATAATTTAATTTTGAATTAAATGGTTTTAAATTCAAAAATAAATCAATAAAATAGAAAATTGTCATGGCCAAGCATCAATAGGTCACAAATAATATTATGATCAAGTTTGGATCACAAAATTATAGGCCCATTTGGAAAAAAATTGCATTTTGACAAATATCTCCTTTTGTGCAATTGTTCAAAAATGCCCATCTTCTAAATAGTGTATTTTGCTCAATTTTCCACATTTTTGAATGTTCTTGGACTTTTTGGAAAGCTCTAAGAGTCCTCTAACCAACCTATTTGGTTTCATCTTAATTGGAGTTTCCATTCTCAATATATCTTCAAAACAAAAAGTTGACTTTTTGTTGACTTTGAAAAGGACCTGTAATGTTTTGATCCATACCTTCCAAATGAAGCATTTTTTGAACATTCTTGTGAGAAATGAAGTTGTAGATAATTGAATTTCCTTAAAAACAAGAGGTGGTGGAAAAATTTCTGATAAAGTATGAGAAAGTTATGCTCATTCAAAGTTCAGTGGACTTTTCTCTAGAAAACCCTAATTTGGAAAGTTTGACTTTTGATCAGATCTTGAGTTTTCTTGATGAATCATGATCAACCCTTGATCAAATGATGAATGTAACTTCAAAATGAGGATGTTGACCAAAAATCAGGAAGTTTGACTGTATGTTGACCACAGTTGACTTTTTTGTCCAATACAACTGATTTTCAACCATCTGAGCAATTGTCTGAGGAAACTTGACTTGTGAGGCTTGAAACTTGACATGGAGAATCTTTGAAGCATATGAGGAGGCATGAAGACCATTGGAGATGTTATAAGTCCATCTTGATCTGAGAAATACCAAACCCTAGTTTGGGTTGATTGTCTAGGAGAGGGTTTGTCTGATCACCCCTTGAGGAATCCTTGAGCATGGATGTATGAAATGTCTTGAGAAGTAGGAGGGCAAATTTTGGGGTATGACAGACTTTATGTCAATTTTAATGAGCGATGATGATGTTTTGTTGTGTCGTGTTTGTGATGTTTTATTGTCGAGTCACATACATTGCATAGGCGACGAGGGCTTTTATGCCAAGCGACGATGGGCGTTTTGCCAAAAGTTCCTAATTATGGACAAAGCGACGGGTACCACATGCATAACATAGTCGTGTCTCATGGAGTCGGTTATGTTTATGTTTGAATTGTTTGACGTTGGGTTTTAATTGGTGGCTTATGTTGAATTGCGATGATATACGATACTTTGTGTTGATACGAGTATAATGATTAAGTGACGAAATTAAAGTGTTAATTTTATACCCTAAATGCTAATTTAAAGTGTGTAAGATTTTGATATATGTTGACATACTCTTATTAACTTATATCATTTATAATTCCAAAACTATTTATATATTTTATCATGACTTTAATTATATGTTTTGGAGTATCTCACCCTTTACTTGTTTCGCCGTTACCTTTATATTGGTAACGTGCAGGTGATCCATGAGGATGATGAGGATTAGCTCGAGTCTCTTTATTTTGAGTCGCTCTGCTCTGATCGTAGTAACACTCGGGTTTTGGGCGACGTTATTATTTTGATAGGATAGTTTATGTATACTATCTTATGATGTTATAACTTTATGTATCGATGATAACATGATGATATGTATATTTTGTGAACACATCCGTTGTGCTGTGAATAGTCATATGTTTATATGATGATTTATGATATGAATTTGTATATCCAACTTTTGATTTTTGTGATGTTCATTATAATGCAAAGTGATGAAAACACGAATATGTGATACCTCAATTTATGTTGGATGAAATTTTGAGACTCTGATTTTATTATTAATTACGAGGGGTAGAATTGGGGTGTTACAACAATCGCCCGGACTTCCAGTTTCGGCGATCGACCGCCCTCCACACTAGATCGGCGCCCTTCCCAATCTGGTCGACCCCCTCCGGTTCCGGCCAAGGCGCTGCCCGACCATCCTACACGCGGACACATCTCCTTTCTCATTTCCGGTCCGATCGGACCACTTCCTCTCACCATCGGCAACTTCTAGCCGCCCTTCAAGCCACCTCCCAAGGCCAGTGCTCCTCCTCTACTCGGTTTCTATAAAGGACCTCTTTCTCTTACTCATTTCTTCAATTTTTTTTCAAGAATCAAGACTTGATTCCTCTGATTTCTATTCCGATTTCTAGTATTTTCATTAATTGGAAGCAAATTTTGTATTTTCTTTTAATAGCAAAAGGAATTCCTCTTCAATTTGACTCAAACTTCATGTTCAAGTAAGTGATTAATTCAATTAAGCACTTATTTTAAGTGATTTTTTACTTTTATCTTTTCTTGAAATTGAATAGTCGAATTGGTTGCATTTTCCGTGTGAATTCCGATTCTTGAATTTGTTTTGCCAAATTCTTTGATTTGATTCCGATTTTGTGACGTTAAAGTGTGTTGGTTTAAAGGAATTTTGTACATAACACACACATACACTTGTGTAATTGTTTTCCTTTGCATTTAGGCCACTAGTTTATGCATTTTGCATCATCTATCACATGCTCATGCATTAGAGAGCATATAGATTGATTAAATTGCATTGGAACATGTAAATTAGGACATAATTTGCATTCTTACTTGTATCGAAATATAGTGTTCATTGCATTTTGATTTTAGGTGCATTTGCATTGTACATAACACATATATATGCACCTAAACTCATGCTTAAGATATAAATTGCATCCTTACATGTTCACATATTTGCATATGGAATAAAAGAATCAAGTTTATGTGTCGGTGTTCAACTTTCATGACATTAAAGTGTGTCGAAACCTCACTTTCACTAACTTTTCACATGTATGATTTTACAACACTTCCACACATCACAAATTTGATTGTTGTATAACATAATCCATGACATGCATTGCATTTTGTGAATGATTTTCATTGAACATCTATCATTTGCATATGATATGAAACACTTGCATTTCATTCATTTAAACATCATAAGACGCACATAAAAATATGCATTTACATGCATTTTACACACTTTTTTATTCTAATTTTCAATCAAACTTGTACATAACTTGTGTTTTATTTTGTTTTAGCTTTTTGATTACATGTAGTGAATTAAAATCCGATTCATTTCACATTCCAAAATCAAAACAAACTTGAATCGGAATTTAATTCAAAACATGAATTTTATGATTCCGTAAGCCTTTTTTAGCGTTTTCATGTGTCAAAACTCATTTTTTCTTGAAAGTCCGAAGTAACGGTACATGTTCCCCATGTTTTGGCACATTCCATAATCGATTTTGGAGGTTTCGGAACCAAATTTCAAGTGCAAGGTGCCAAAATAGAGTGGCTGCCCCGTCACTTTAAGGTCAAAAAAATTGCCACTTCCACTCGGAAATAATTAAAATCGCTCATAATTTTGAATTCGTTGACGCTTTTGCAAGCAATCGTGCGATTCTTAATCGATTCCGAGAAGTTGGCTTTTTTGCTATGATTTCAGAAAACCGGCTTCCCATTCCGATTTTGTGATTTTATTTCACTTCTTACATGCTTATACTAGATTATAATCATATTTGTAATCAGGTTTGCATTCGGTGCTTTATTTCTAGCACTTGCTTTGTTAATTTTGACACATTATTTTATGTGCAAGGTACTTTGACCTCTTTTACATGAGATATGGACTTCTAGCATCCTCATTTGCGCTTGCACACATGCATGTACGTTCTATTGTCTGCTTGTTTGATTTTACTCCATTCTTGCAGGTGCTTTATTTGGATGCGTATGAACGCGCATTCTACCGCTTGTACATTCTATTTTCTGCTTGTTTGGTTTTACTTCATTCTTGCAGGTGCTTTGCTTTGAATGCGTACGAACGCGCATTCTACCGATTGTACACATATGTGTACATTCTATTGTCTGCTTGTTTGGGTTTTACTCCTTTCTTGTAGGTGTTTTTATTTGAATGCATACGAACGCACATTCTACCGCTTGTACACATACATGTACATTTTATTGTCTACTTGTTTGGGTTTACTCCATTCTTGCAGGTACTCTTGTTTGAGTGCGTACGAACACGCATTCTATCACTTGTGCACATACGTGTATATTCTATTATCTGCTTGTTGGGTTTTACTCTTTTCTTGTAGGTGCTTTTTGATTGTAATGCGTACGAATGCGCATTCTAATCCTTGTTTACGTACAAATGCGCATCCTATTGTCTGCTTGTTGGGTTTTACTCCTTTTCTGCAGGTGCTTTTTGATTGGAATGCGTATGAACGCGCATTCTAATCCTTGTTTGCATACGAATGTGCATCCTATTGTTTGCTTGTTGGGTTTTACTCTTTTCTTACAGGTGCTTTTGATTTGAATGCGTACGAACACACATTCCGATCTTTGTTTGCGTACAAGTGTGCATCTTATTGTCTACTTGTTTGGTTTTAATCCTTTCTTGCAGGTTTATTATTTCGGATGCGTACGAACTCACACTCCGTATATGCTTTGATGCCTCTGCGTATTTCTCATCGGTTTACTCTTATTGCTTGGCTGCAGTACTTGAAGTTTTCTGAAGTATTTCTAGCTCGCAGTGCTCTACGGATTTGTTATCCGTTTGGTATTAGCTATCCCTTATTTATCGCATTCTTTTACAGCTTTCCTAGATATCATGAGAAGTAGGGGTTTACCGCTTTCTTTGCCATGATTAGGATAGGAGCGTTGGGCTCAAAGTCGCTGTTTAAAGACCTGTAGCTAGGCATTTCGAAAATTGTGTGCTAATTGTGTTTGGGTTGTTTAAAATCCTCTATCATGCAAAGGGAGGTAATTCTCAATAAGTGTTTACATTTGTGCTTACATAGGTCAGAGTGGTTAGGAAACCCAGAGTGGGACCACCAAGCAAAGTCCCTCTTTGATACTTATTGATATATATGATGATGATATGATGGGAACGCGGAAAGGGTCTGCAATTGACCCCTGCATAGTTCTAGTCTGTGTCAGCTCAGCACACGCGAATCGTGTTGCTTCCTTTATCGGGTTAATGATAAAAGTGGCAGAGTTCCCTATCTAACTCTCTATGTTTTCCTGGGGTTTGCATTTACTGCTGAACTCACATCATTTGCTCTTCACACTTGATAATTCATGTCATGCGATGATACCCTTCATGGAAATCGGATATGTCAGCTCTTATTTGACTCCGGTATATTCATTACCGACATTGGCTATGGGACTTCCTCCATTTCCTGCGCTTCTATGATATTTATTTGTGCATTGCATTGCTTGTGTGCTTCTTCCAAAGCACTTGATTGCTTCATCCCTTTGCATCCCTTGGTTTTACAACTAAGACGGATATAAGATAGCTTTCCCTTAGGACCGCTCTGCTAGGATAAATCTTAATCCTAGACATTAGGATATACATCCTTTACATGTCAATATAGGTAGAGATTCCCTTCATCCTCAACCTTAGGTCCAATCTTTGCATGACAACATTAGAGCTATAACTAGTTAGTCTCCCTTTAGTTTTGCTTGTTTCTTTTGCATCCTTGCTTGTAATAAAACTAAAACTTTCTTTCTTTTCCTTTTGAAAACTAAAACACCTAATAATGGTTCAAAACTCTTTTCTTAAAGGTAAAATCAACCAACCAATGCAAACTCTTTTTCGCCTACGGGCGCTTTCTTTTGTGTTTAAAACCTTTTTCACAAGTAAAAAACATAAAACCCACCAAAACAAGTGAGCCGAACTACGGCTCTCTGACTTTCCCATTGCATGAGGGAATACATAGGCATATTGTCACGGGGCTCGATCGAGCAAAACTTTGTAAAAAATTCCTTCTTTTCCCCGTGGTTTCTTTATTTTCCTTTTCTTTCTCATGCATTGTAGAAATTAAGAAATAGATAGATATAACACACCCCTTAGATAGAAAATAGAAGTGGATACCCTAGAGTACTACGGGCGTGTGAGGTGCTAATACATTCCCCTCGCGTAACAGACTCCCTTACCCAGATCTCTCGGTCGTAAGACCATGATTTCTTCCCTTTCAAGTTTACTTGATGTTTTCCTTTCTTCTTCGTGAGATAAAAAAACGTTCGATGGCGACTTCATTGATATATCCTATCAGTCGATGTTCAGCTAGGTAGTTTCTGCTGGCGACTTCACTAGGGACAGTTGACCTATTGCTGGTCCGTCCAAGAGTCGATCCAAGCTTCCTTTTTCTTTTCTATTGGGTGTTTATCTATTTACACGCTTTATCTCATCATCCTTTGTATGCTTGGATTGAATTCTATGTGACATTTTATCGTTTTCATATATCTTATATATTGGTTGTTGTTGTACTGGTTGATCTCTTGATTGAGTGAGAGTTACATGAGGTAAAAGGCCCCCTACCCCCGGCCACAAACATATTGGATAGATGGATGTTCATGTCGAATCCCGCATCCCGTGGTGCGTGTGAGAAGGCATGAAGTACTGAACTCAGACAAGATTTGATTGACGGTGCTTTCGCCCTACACCCTGTTGTGTAGATAGCGAAGTATTCGATAAAGGATCATCGACTCTGTTTATCATTAGGGACCCCCGTTGTGTCTAGATTACCCTATGAGGTGGAGCGGGATATCATTACTACAGGTACTGATGGTGACTGTTGGTGACTCGATACTGATGGTGACTTGGTATTTTCTAGTATTTTTTTGTGGATTTCTAGTTTAAAATCGAACCTTTGATCCTGTTACATTTGACCGAGGACTCTGTTACCAGTACAGCGGTGGTTTAACATGCATGAGATATGATTTTAATGCATTGCATTCATAAAAAAAGTTAATTGCATACTTTAACATACATATTTGTTTATTTCCAGGATTTTTCTAACCTTTGAGTCTAGTTGTTGGGCCATTTGGAAGATGGGTACTGAAAAGAAGAACAATCAGAGACGTCATCAAGTGTACAAATTTTCTGCGCCTGCTCTTGAGAATCTTATTCTATTGGCTAATAAGTCTCCACCTGAGAATGTTATTGTATTTACCAAGGATTATGGAAGAATTCTGACATGGTTGAAGTCTCCTCTATTAAAACATAGTTTGGTTCTAATCATATCTTAGAGTTTTGATGATAACAAGTGAAATAAATTTTGTATAATAAATATGATACTCTGATGTGTATTGTTTCCATTTCAGATGATGTTCTGACGCAAGCACTCTAGAATAAAGAAATATCAAAATTATGCTGAGCAAAACAAGTAATAGAAGTTTTAATGATGAATGGAACTTCTGGACACGCACGCTGAAAGCAACTTCTGAAAGAATCATGTTAATGCAACCTCTGATAGAAGCACCAAGGAAACCTCCGATTAGAAGATACTTTGAACAAGGCTTGCAGAAGATCATGATTCTTCTATACGTCATCTTCTAAGACAAAGTCTGTTACAGTATCATTACTCTACTAAGACTAAGACAGCTTAAGCACTTGAGTAGATCAAATTCTAAGGCTCATTGAGAAAACAAAGCACATGCAGACAAGCAACATTCATTACGTTTCTCATTATCCAAGACACACAATGGAATGCAACGAAAAAATTTATAGAAGCTATATAAAGAGCAAACTTTCAAAGAAGCAAATAACTATTCACAAAATTCTGAAAGAAAACTTACGCTGTCAAAATCAACATTATTCTTTGTTAAGTTTATTTTCACTTTTGAGCTTAAACATTCTTGTGTAAAAATTCACTTTTGTGATACAACTTTTTAGAAGTAACCTTATACACTTTGTTAGAAGTTCTTGTGTAATTGTTCCTTGAGAGACCAGTTGGGTCAGATTTCTCAAGAGGGCTAGGACTAGAGAGTCTTAGAGGTGTTAGTTACTTGCAATTGGCCTGTGCATTGTTGTTAGTCACAACAGTTGGTTGTGCAATTATAATCTTTTAATTATAGTGGATTAAGTCCTTGTTTGAGAAAGGCAAAATCACCTTGGCGGGTGGAATGGAGTAGTTTGAGTTTCAAACGAACCAGGATAAAAATCATTGTGTGTTTAGATTGTTGTTAAGTAAAAGAAAATTTAAAAAGGGAAAAACTTATTCAACCCCCCCCCTTCTAAGTGTTTTCTAAGCCTTCAATTGGTATTAGAGCTCTTGGTTCTGGGTGTAAACACTTAACGTTGTCAGAAAAGATCCAGAAGGAAAACACAAATGGCATCAGATCACAACAACAACAACAACACAAAACCTCCAATGTTTGATGGAGAAGATTTTGAGTACTGGAAGGATATATTAGAAAGCTTTATTCTAGGTTATGATCCTGATCTTTGGGATATGGTCTTGGATGGCTACAAACACCTAGTAGACAAGGACGAAAACAAGATAGATAGAAAAATAATGGATAAACAACAGAAAATAGATTTTAAGAATCATCACAAATCAAGAAATATCCTAATGAACGCCATTTCAAAAATAGAGTACGAAAAGATTACCAACAGAGATACAACACATGATATTTTTAGTCACTCAAAATGTCACATGAAGGAAATGCTCAAGTCAAAGAAACTAAAGCTCTGGCTCTCATCCAGGATACGGGGCATTCAAAATGGAAGGAAATGAGTCCATTGAGGCAATGTTCTCAAGATTTGAAACTTTAGCTGGGCACGAGTTCTAGACAAAGGATACACCAAGGCGACCATGTAAAAGATCATCGAAGTTTACCCAAAGATGGGCACCAATGGTCAGCTTTCAAAGTCTCAAAAGATCGACGCTATATCCTTAAAAGAACTTATCAACATCGAGAAGTCATGAAATAGAGCTTGATGATTATGATCCCGGAAGAAAGGTAAGTACATTACTAAATCTACTAAATTTTTGATACTAATGCATTTCAGAAGAAAGCTACGAAGATTAGTCGAGGAAAGATGAGCTATCTCTGCTTTCTAGAAGGATAAACCAAATGTGGAAGCACAAGCAAAAGAAGTTCAGAAACTACAGAAGATCAGAAGATAGAGGAGAATCTTCTAGACACAAGAAGTTTAGCAAAAGAAATGTCATTTTCTATGAATGCAAAGAACCGAGACACTTAGTAGTGTCCTAAGAGAGAAAATCCAAAGAAAAGGTTTGAAAAGAAGAAAGGAATGATGGCCAGTTGGGATAACTCAGAATCTTCTGAAGCTGGATCTGACTCAGAAGATGAGCATGCCAACCTAGCTTTTATGTCCATAACAACAGATGACTCAGGTTCTAAATTAGAACCAGAAGAGGTATTTTTTGAATTTACTCGAGCTAAATTGGTAGATAGTTTATCAGAACTTCTGGAAAACCATAGTCAACTCAAGATCAAATACAAGAAACTTAAAAAGAGTCTTATATCTGAAATTGAGCAACTTAAAGCAGAAAATTTTGAACTAAAAGAAAATAACATTAAACTCAAAGATGATTTCCAAAAAGTTCAAAAAATATCTAGTTCAGATACTGCTTCAAGTTCAAAAGATATTCTTAAAGAATATGACTATAGTTTTCAAAAATTTCTTGCTAAAAGCATAGATAGAAGCAAAATGGCTTCAATGATCTATGGCGTTAGTGGAAACAACAGAAGAGGAATTGGATATGAAACTCCCAGAGGGAAAGAAACATATAAACCTAAACTTATTGATGAAATGGTTATCACATATAAACCACTGCACAAAAAATTTAGTTATGGTCACACACATGATATAAAATACACATCTTATTCTGAAAGTTTTCATGTTAAACCAAAGTTCAAATAGAACTTTAGAAACTCTAACCAGAAAGGACCCAAAAAGATATGGGTACCTAAAGAGAAAACAATTTATGTTGCAGATGTCCTTAACAGTGAAGTTGAAACACCAATCATGGTACCTGGTGTTATACCCCAAAATTTGCCCTCCTACTTCTCAAGACAATCCACAACTCTATACTCAAGGATTTCACAAGGGTTGACCAGACAAACCCTCTTCTAAGCAATCCATCCAATCTAGGGTTATGCTCCTCTAAAGTTAAGATGAATTTCCAATGATTTAAGTGGTCACCACACCTCATAATTTGCTTCAAGGGATCACCATATCAAGTTTCAAGCCTTACAAGTCAAAATTGCTCATCCAATTGCTCAGATGGCTGAAAATCAATTGTATTGGACAAAAAGTCAACTATGGTCAACATGCAGTCAAACTTCATAATTTTCGGTCAACACCAATATTTTGAAGTAATATTCATCATTTGGCCAAGGTTTGACCAAGATTCATCAAGGAAGTTCAAGATCTGAGCAAAAGTCAAAGTTTCTAAATTAGGGCTTTTCAGACAAAAGTCAACAAAACTCTGACGAAGCATAACTTTCACATACTTTATCAGAAATTTTTCCACCAAAACATATTTTAAAGGGAATTCAATTCTCTAAAATTTATATCTCACAAGCTTAGACTGGAAATGCTTCATTTGGAAGTTATAGATCAAAACATTACAGGTCCTTTTAAAAAGTCAACAAAAAGTCATCTTTTTGCAAAGAAGTGTTAATGAGCATGGAAACTTCAATGAAGATGAAACAAAAAAGGGATGTTTAGAGGATATCTTTAGCTTTCTAAAAAGTCCAAGAACACCCAAAAATGTTAAAAAATTGAGCAAGATACAAGTTGTGCAAGTTGGGCATTTTTGAGGAGGTGCATAAAGAGAAATACTTGAGAAAATCAAATGTTTTCCAAATGGGATTAACTTTTCTTGGTTCAAACTTGTTTCTAATCACAATTAGAACCTCTAAGCCCAATGCCACGCCCTTGAGCTTTTTATTTTATTTATTTTGATTTTTATTCATTTAAAGTCAATTTAGTTAAAATAAATTAGCAAAAAATCAATCAATGCAAGACTGTATATTTGACATTCTTGAGGTCCAAGATACCTATTAAATGGCCTGAAATTCGAAATTGAGTGATTGGAAAGAGATTGGTACAAGATTGGCAATATTTGATCAAGATTGGAAGATTTGGAAAATCAAATATACTCTCATTGAATGAGATATATTTTCTCATCAATGCTCAGCATGAATCCATCCTCTATAAATTTAGAGGGTTTCTAAACCTTAGAAGAGAGTTTTTGGCAGCTGGAAGAACCCTAACGAACCTCAAGAAAACCGTGGCACACAAGCAACTTGAAGCCAGAGTTTTGGCTTGATTCAAGCCATTCCAAGCATCCCAATACGTTCCTGGGAGTCCTCTAAATCGATCCAGCCATTCACCAAGCCTTGAAACATTCTTAATCACGAAATCCAGAATCACGATTTTCTCTTCAAAACTCAAAATCGATTTCATTGATTCATGCATTTTTAATACAATTTGATTACATATTTGTGTTTAGATTGATGTTTGTAAACTTTCTGGATAGTTTGATTTGAGTTTTAGCGAGGAGCGAATACGCCATTGCTAGGGTTCATGAGCTCGAATTAGGGATTTCCAAAACAGGATAAATTGGACGAAACCAGTGACCCTATCACATTCAGGGGATCAAACCGAGTTGATCCATGATTTCATAACTGATTTATGTTGCGCATTTTTTAATTTTGATTTCTTGCAGGGGTATAGTGCGAATGGAACTACGGTATAGGACTAAACCACGAAGCAGGCGTGGGTAAAAGTTTGAAATTTCAAACGAAGAAGATGACACCTCTCCAGAAGCTCCGACACAGACCCTAAAGCAGTATCACCTCCGAAGCTCCGACACGAATCCCGAAGGAGCATCACCCCGAAGCTCCGGTTTGGATCCTCCAGCGTCGAATCTCCGAGCCCGGCTTACGGACCCTTCCAACACGAGAATCCCGAAGCTCCGGCAGGCGTCAGCGAATCTCTAGAAGCCTCGGCACGGACCCTTTCAGTCTGAAACCCTAACCCGGCCACTCGGATTCTCCCGAAACTCCGGTTTTGGGTGCCCAAGACGTGCCACTCACAGAAGGCTTGGTTTCTCTGGCAGCTTTCGTTAGAAGCTCTGATGGATTTTCTTTGTTTTATTTATTTTTTTATGTTTTTTCTTATTTCCCTTTTATTTAATTTAACTAATTTAATTTAACTAATTTAATTAGTAATTAGGTTAAATAATTAGTTTAATTAGGTAATTTCACAAATAAGTTTCTCCATGCTTTTTATTAATTAACTTAATTAGTTTAATTTAGGTTAATTTTCATTAAATCTTTTTTTTAATTAAAATCAATTAGAACTAGGTTTTTCTCATATTAACATTAACTTTCAAAAATACCAAAATATTAGGATTTAGGTTTTCTCACTTAGACCCTTCATTTATTATTCGCATTTTAAATTCTAGAAAGGTTGTATAGGTTGCAATTATTTTTATCATGTAATAGCGTAGGACCTTTATATTTACGCCTTTACTTTCTACACTCCCATTATGTATACGCCCCAAAGCCATGTAATAGCGTGGGACCTTTACATTTCCGCACCTATTAGCGCTAGTAATTAGGCGTGTATGGAAAGATTAAAAACAACATAGATCACTTCTAAATCATAAGATAAATATCTGAATACAACACACTCTTCACACATGCACCTCCTTAGGGTATCCTCTCTCATTGCCTTCGAATAATGGTCATGTCCCTCGAGCGTGGGGGTATCTTATACGATTGCCTACAATATATCATCATAGTCCCTCGACTTAAAGATCACCGTCCTCGATGTTGCATACGAATATATGATCTCGTCCCTCGATTGTTGCCTACGAAAAGTGATGATCGCCGCTACGAATATGCTAGGATATCCCTACAAGTTGCCTTCTATGACTGTCTGATGTCCCTTCGAATGACCCTTTTACATCCAACGAATAAGGTTACCTACCAACCAATGGTATGGATAGCTTTATTCTAAAGGAAAGCAAAGCAACACGGAAATGACCGTTACGAGTGGGTAAATAAGTCTCTTTTGCTTGCTCAATTAAAATGCTTCTTACCACCTCACTTTTCAAAATCTTTTCAAAGCGCTTTGTATACATTCCGTGAATCATTACAAAGTCCTTTTCCAAAACAAAACATTCGAACACTTATACATTCCAGCGTGAATCATTACGAAGTCAAAGCGAAATGCCTTTTCCAAAACATCTTTTCAAACACACACAAAGCAATTAAAGTGAGCTAAGCAATTAAGACCCGTAGATAACTACGAATGGAAATGGTGGTAATACCTTCCCTTTCATAAGACTCACTACTTAGAATCTAACAAGGTATTTTCTGTTCTTTTCGCCTTCCCTTATTTGGATAAAAGAAAAGTGGTGGCGACTCTTGCTATCCATGACATTTGCGATCAAGCATAAAACAAACAAGTCGATTCTCCCGTATTCTGAGCGGAACTCTGCTGGGATAATCCCTAAAGAGGCTACCTTAGGGTCTAGATCTCTTTAATTGTTTGACTTGTATGCTTTATTTTAAGGGTTTCTTGGGTATTATATTTGTGGGGATCCTACACCGGATCGGTTTCCTTAGGTAAGTAGCAATAAATCGTCGACCGTTAGTATAAAGCGGTCAACATGATGGCTACGTTAGTGCGACACTTTGGATATCCGATGCTCCTCATGTCTAGTTGAGGAAAGTATTTGGCGTCTGCGTGGTGTCATCGCACTAACTCAACTTTTAGAACCTTATTTGACCCATCTTGGCCATTAGAAGGTAGTGAGATGGCGACTTGATTAGAGGTTGGTTGATACTCGGTGCTACGCTCATTAAGATCATTGTTGGGATGTTTGATCGACCACTTAGTCGTATTGAAATAAAGCCTACGAGAAAGATCAATGATATGAGATTCCTAGAGCCTAATTACTATTATAGGATAGGTTGAACCCACCCAACTACGGTAGGGTGACACCTATACCTCATACAAACCTTAAACCTAGGGCTATTGTGTGAATTACTTGTGCTTGCTACTTGTTTTAATCATGACATCATGACATCATGACATCATAACATCATATCATTTCTAACTATTTAAAGGACCTAGGAATTTATCTTTGCTACATTTTGTAGGAATTATGGCTTCGGAAGACTATCAGAATCAACTTCATGGGTATACCTTCTCGACTCGAAGAATTGGTTTCATAAATTCACGATCATGCTCGGTTTATCAAAAGACATGGTTATCTACTTGACTTGGTTATCTTGGTTTGAAGAAGATATGATGCCGTCATATTCAATTCTTGATCAAAACATCAACGCTTTACATTCCCAGTTACGGTTGGTACCTACATTAGAAGAGTTCTCTAAGCTACTTGGGATACCTATCCTTGATTAGATACCATTCACCGGTTCAGAAAAAGCTCCGAAATACGAAGACATCGCATCAGCCTTACATCTAAAGCGATCAGACATTGAAGCTAATTGGGAAACAAGAAGCGAAGTTAAGGGTTTGCTTGCCAAGTTTTTGATAAAGAAAGCTCGAGAATTCCTAAAGGCTATGAGTTTCCATGCATTCGAGGAAGTTTTGGCCTTGCTAATCTATGGCTTGGTACTATTTCCTAATCCAGATCAGTTCATAGACATGAATGCCATCAAGATATTCCTCACTCGTAATCCAGTGCCTACTTTACTTGGGGATATTCTACATTCTCTCCATACTCGTACTATCAAAAGACAAGAACTCTTATGTGTTGCATACCCTACTTTCTAGGTGGTTTATTTAGCACCTTTCTTAATCGGTGATGAAGAGCGAGCAAAGATTGAAGTGGTCTCGAGGCTAATGTCCCTCTCTCGTTCGGATATCCGTTGGTGTCTTTTTCCTCAATAAGACTTCACTTTCATTGAGCATTATGGGGAATTCCCTAATGTACCACTCCTTGGCATAAGGAGGTATCACTTACAATCCTTCTCTAGCTCTCGTCGGTTTGGTTATGATCGAAGAGATGGTCCTCATGATATGCTTCTCAAGACATTGTGTTTGACTACAACAACGATCTCGAACTACCATCAAAGATTTATACACTCTTGGGGTATGGTAAAGAAGGCGATACCAAGACTTTGGGATACAAAATTCCATTCCTTGGGAACCTTACCTCAAATGGATCGAGCTCGAGCTCAAAACCTCATGATGCCGTTTATAACTATTCTACGGTGCTTATAGAACACTTGCTATAGGTGACAAACCTATACCATTCTCCATCCGGACATGCCTCTTGGTTTGAATACTTGAAGATCTGGATTCACTCGAAAGAAAGGGATAAATTCGAGCTCGGTGCTATGCAAGCAAGAAGAAGGTGATAAAGTTAACCAAGCTACTTCACGAGGCGAAACATCACACACTTCACCGAGAGAGCGCCCATGGGAGACACGAAAGCTTTAGGAATTTCTTTTATTTGTTTAAAACTTATTTTGTACTTGCTAAAGATAAACTAATAAAACTTTGTTAGGCTTGTTTAACAAATTTAAATTCCCAAGGTCCTTGAAAACATTGCATTGCATAACATATCATGGCATAACATTTCATAATAGGTACATGAAGGCGGTTTTCTTATCCTCTATTTGTTTATTTTTGAAACAAAAATCGAAATGGCTCTTGAGCAGACTATCAAAGATCTCTAGGCTCGAATGCTCGATTCAGGAAATGTTCACCAATTTGGTCCAAGGCGACGGACTGAAAAAGCTCATCACCGAAAGAAGACCATTGGTATCCTCGACATGGGAAGAAATCACAAGGTGCGGCTAGGGTGGTCGGCCGATTCGAACTCTCGGATAAGGCGGTGGCGGGGAAGTGTCAAGAACAATGAAGGAAGCCATAATGAGTCTAAGCGAAGATGAAGACTATGTGAACAAGCGGTATCCTCGACAGCGACAATTACAAGCAACTTGAAGGTATGGAATCTTTGTGGAAAATACGAAAATGTAATTTGAACTTTGATGATCTAAGTCTTGCTCTGGTGTGGTAATTCCCGTAAGTTCAAAGTTCCTACCTTTGCCAAGTATGATGGCATCTCTTGCGGCTACATCGAAGTCCTATGTTCGGAAGATCCATCCTCATCTTGAAGGCAATTATGGATCCATTTCTTTCAAGAGAGTTTATCGAACTTCGGTTGGAGTGGTATCATCTAGAGTACCGTTTCACACAGGAATGACTTAGCGGATGCTTTCTAGCGATACTAGTACAATCTTTGAATTAGCACCTACCGCGTGCAAGCTGCGAACATGTCTATGGGTCGTGAGAAGTTCAAGGAATATGCTCGAAATGGAGAGATTTAGCGGTAGAGTTTAACCCCTGTCGATAGGGAATTGGTTGATATGTTCATGGGAACACGGCGTGCCCATTCTTGATCATCGATTTGAAATCTTGATCGGTTCATCGAGCTAATATTGATGGCGAACACATGTTTGGAATCAGGCGAGAAAATACGGTGAAGTCGTCTTGAATGCTACGAAGAGATCTTTTGGTGGTAAGAAGAAGCCATCTTGTGTGTAGTCGGAAAGTCGTGGCAAAGATGATGCACTCGATGCGTGAGGCGATCGTGATCTCGATCCTACACTAACACAACCTCAGCGACCAGGCGGCGGCCGAGCGCCCACGAGGCGGTTCAGAAGTCGGCATGCCGTTGTCACAAGCATTTCAACACGTGTTGAAAGCGAGCTCATTACTTTGAGGATCCTCCTCGACATCAACACTTCCTCTCCAAGTACAATCCTAACGTAAGGTGTATACCACTCCAGCAGTCCGGGCACGACACCAACAATTGTTGGGCTCGAAGAACAAAATTCAAGACTTGATTGAAGCGAGGAAATTGAATTCGATCCTCTTGTCGAAACTCAAATGTGATCAATGTACCAATGTCTTACCATGGTAAAAGTTCAATGCTATTAACAAGACTCCTATGTTTATGATGTGAGCAGGTTGGCTATTCCTCGATGACTATCAAGAAAGATTTCTTTATGCGATGTATTTCGGGATGCCACGATAAGCGTCGTTGGTGTGCATCGAATCGATGGATGTGCTTGGTTGAAGGCGCATTCAGCGCATGATGGAGGCGAAATGCTATTTACGAAACCTCATACATGGAGAAATGCGTGAAGAACATTTCTAAGAATCGAAGATTGAAGGCGACGAAGCCATACGATGCAGGATGCCTTGGGGCAACCAAGTGGAAAGTTTGATTTCATGGTTAAATATACGCTCACAAGCTACAAATTCCAATCAAAGGCGGCAAGGAAAGCGGATGGGAGGCGATTTCCCGAGAAGACTATCTTTGATGTGAACACAATAAAGATGACCTCTTCCGATCCTGCGCCTCGGGTGGCACCTCTCATTATTACCTCGCCCGGATCGATTCCATATTCCTCTAAAAAGCTATACCTTGGAATTATGGAGCTAAAGTTTACTATCATGGCGTCAAGCAAGACCTTTGACCATTGAAGACTTTGCAATTAAAGCTATCAATCGACATCGACAATATTCGGGATCAAGCAAGGTAACGAATCGGAAGAGTATTTTCTCCGGAGATCTCTCCTCAAAAGATCTTTGCTACACAGGTTAGCATTCGCTATCGAACCGTTCCGAAGCTAAAGGGAAGAACCATAACATCCTTCTCGGACGAGTACCAAAGGAGTTCTTTGAAGATACCTCAAGCAAGAAATGGAGAAATTAAGATCATCAGAAGAGTGACTACAATGTTGTGGAGCAGTTGGGACAAACTCAGTCCAAGATATCTATGCTGGTATTGTACCCCAAAATTTACCCTCCTTTTCTTGTACTTATGGCTTATAATTCGATTGCATAAGCATACATGTATCGCATACATAGCATTGATCATGAGGTTTTACGGTTCAAGGTATCCTAAGTGGCAAAACAAAAGGAATCAAATTACGCATGTGTCGATGGTCTAAATTTGTCTTTGAAACTTGAAATTTATTACATCTTGGCCGTTCATCGATCGTGTCGAAAGTTTAACTAAGCAACAAATCGCATTCGACACACCGTTTAGATTGAGCTTCAAATTCTTGATGGATATGACGGTTTGGATTAATTACGAAGATTATTGGATAATCATAATTTGGGCTTGGTTATGGATCCAAGACTATAAATACATTTTTGTCTTCACAAAATGCGGGAATGATTTTTAATTTTGACCACAACTCAATTCAACATTCTCTCTCGACCAAAAGCCAAAAGTTCAAGCGCACTTTCTCTCAAGCAACCATCATAGGCGCGCTAAGCACACTCACGCTAAAGGCGCCACACGATTATGGTTTTCTTCATGTGACCTTTCTCTATCAATCTTGATCTTCTTCTTTTTGTCTGTTTGAATTTGACTTAGAAGAAGTCAATTCCTCTAGTTCTCTTCAATTTCAAGAATTAAGCAATTCTCTTTCTTCCCCGATCCTCCATTGAAGATTTCAAATTTCTTCAAGTTCAAGGTTGATTCGGCGATTATCATCAATTAAATCAGCAGATTTGGTATTTTCTTTGAAGAGCACAAGGAATTCCTCCTCAATTTGATTTAAACTTCAAGTTCGGGTGGTGTTTAGGTGATTAAGCACTTATTTTAAGCTATTCTGACTTTTAGCTTCTCTTGAAATTGAACACGCCATACTTGTAAATTCCATGTAGATTACGATTCTTGAACCTTCATGCTTGATTCTGTTTGAATGGGATTT